>CM074785.1:2202669-2649723 GCA_037355745.1 Pseudo-nitzschia multiseries | reverse complement strand
GTTGATGAAAGTAAATTTCAAAAATGTGACTGGTCTGAATTTTATCCTGGTGCCGATGAAGTCATACCAACAGATATGCCTGAAGCTTTGGGAAAACATGTGACAATGAGCTGTTTTGTCGATGCGGACCATGCTGGATGCAAGGCAACGAGAAGGTCTCATACTGGTGTTATTATCTTCATTAATAATGCACCGATTATTTGGTTTTCCAAAAGACAAACAACAGTTGAGACATCAACTTTTGGATCTGAAATCATTGCTTTGAAAATTGCAATCGAATTGGTTGAAGGTCTAAGGTACAAGTTGAGAATGATGGGTGTTCCAATTGATGGAAGCACAAATGTGTATTGTGATAATGATTCGGTTGTCACAAATGTTACACGACCTGAAAGCCCATGTAAGAAGAAGCACAACAGCATCGCATACCACAAAGCGCGTGAATCTATTGCAGCAGGAATTATCAGAGTTGCAAAGGAACCAGGTTCAACAAATATTGCTGATTTGTTTACAAAGCTAATGAGTGGCGCTGTCTTTCGAGAACATTGTTCACGATGTATGTGGTAGGCTTGTTTTGTTTTGCATGCGGTGAGTAAGTAAAGAAATAAAAATCAATCGTTCGATGGAATGTTCGATCGATCGTTCGATCGAAGCAACAAGTTGATTTACGTTTGATCTGCAATGAGCATTTCGAAAAAGTGGATAATTTGATCCATGAATACAATATATCAAACCGGCAAGGATCAGGGCAAAATGCCATGATACAAGCCAGAATGAAAGGCAAAACGCCACCCCATTTCTTTTTGATAGGGCCTCTGATGGTAGACTGGATACAGTTTGGTATTCAACTCACGATGAACATATTAAGCCATAGAATCCAGCCGCTTAACGGTTGGAGGATTTATGACTGAAGGGGACTGAAAAGAATTCACCGTGTAACGCGTACTGTACGAAAAGTCATAAGGGCAAATAACCTTATTCGTAAGGTTATTTAACTTGAGTGAATAATCGTCGGCGTTTCATGTGGTTTGTCTCTTTACCAAATTTCCCATCAGCTCACTCTTCGAAGAATTAACAACTCTAAAACACCATCATGCCCTAAAATCTATGTACAACCTAGTACTAATTCTACACAACAAGGTACAATACTGTGATATTCCAATGATAATATCACGGTGAATTATACGGTAATACGATACAACAAAAGACCAATCGGAGATGGTTTGCGTGTGTTTTGTGTCTTATTTGCGTGTGCTTTGTATGCTAAGAATTACACGGTAATATGCCGTAAATCGACACGACGATACGATGAGTAATTAACCTGTCGATCGGCATCGACAAGGCCGAATGAACTGTAACAATGATTACTCTTGCTCACTAAATCAATCGATCGTAAGACCGTTTGCTGTTTGTTACGACACATTTTCTCTAGTAAAGCCCAATCGTTCTCGCGCTTACCCCGTACCCCACAAACAATTACCCCTATTTAAAAAAGAACTCGATCGACTGGTAAACATTGGCGTTCTTTCTCGCCAAGGTCGCTCCAATTGGATCTCCCCAACTTTCATCATTCCCAAGAAAGACGGAAAAATTCGATGGGTTTCAGATTTTTGCGCTCTCAACAAAGCCATCAAACGCAAAGTTTACCCAATTCCCCGTATTCAAGACATTTTATCCCGCCGCTCCGGATACAAATACCTCACCAAAATGGACATTTTGATGCAATACTACACCTTTGTCCTAGACGACGAAAGCAAAGACTTAACCACTATCACAACTCCATTTGGCCTTTACAAGTACAATCGCTTACCAATGGGAGTTTCTCAATCCCCAGACGTAGCACAAGAAATCATGGAACGAGTACTCCACGACATTCCGAATCTCGAAATTTACATCGATGACATTACTTGCTTCAGCAACACATTCGAAGATCATTTACAACTCATCGACACAGTACTCACCCGTTTACAGAACAAAGGCTTCACAATCAATCCACTCAAATGTGAATGGATCATACAAGAAACTGATTTTCTCGGACACTGGCTCACTCCCAACGGAATCAAGCCATACATCAAGAAAATTAAGGCAATCTTAGCAATGCTCCCACCCAAAAACCTTAAACAACTTCGAGCCTTTCTCGGGCTTGTTACATACTACCGCGACATGTGGCCACGCCGTTCTCACATACTCGCCCCGCTCACTGATCTTTTGAAAACTCCTCGCACATTCCAATGGAACGACACTTGCCAAAAAGCCTTCGAAGAAATGAAATCCATTGTCTCAGTTGAAACAATGCTCGCTTACCCAGATCACAACATACCGTTTCACATCTATACTGACGCATCCGACTTTCAACTAGGCGCAGTTATGAAACAGAACAACATTCCCGTCGCATACTTCACGCGCAAGCTCAACCAAGCACAAGCCAACTACACCACCATCGAAAAGGAACTGCTTTCCATTGTCGAAACATTCAAGGAATACCGGCCCATGCTCCTCAGTGCACTCATTCACCTCTACACCGACCACAAAAATCTAACCTACAAGCTTTCTACGTACAACACCCAACGAGTTCTACGATGGAAACTAATCTTAGAAGAATACAACCCCATTTACCATTACATCAAAGGCCCAGAAAACACAGTCGCCGACTCCCTCAGCCGAACCCCAACAACCCTCACCTCATATTTCACAACTACCAATTTCGACGACGATGTCTCCAACGACGACTCTTTCTCATTTAAACACATGGCCAAGAGCCTAATGGCGATGCCATCATGCGCTGCATCGACTGATTGTCATCCTGTCGAGGACAGCTATCTGATTCACCCCCGTTTCGACCAAAAAGGCAGATTGCCATTCCATTTTACGACCATTCACCAGTATCAATCACATGACCCAAAAGTTCTCACCCTGCCACAAAAAGACCCCAGACGATTTTTCAAACAAAAGCTAGACAACGTCGACATTATTTGCCGATACGACGAACTAACACCTAACTCCCAGTGGAAAATCGTCATCCCTAACGACATGCTTGCTCCTCTCGTCAAATGGTACCACGAAATAACCGTTCACTCCACAGGCATGGACAGACTCGAAGCCATTCTCCGCCGTCACTTCCGTCATCCCGACCTTCGCGCCGTATGTCGCAACGTCATATCCAACTGTCTCATCTGCCCCCTCGTTCGTACAGGAACCCGACAAGCCGGTCAACTTGCACCACGCACAGCTCCCATAACTCCCTGGTCTGAAGTCCACGTCGACTGCATTGGCCCATGGAACGTCGAAATCAACAAAATCAACCTCAAATTTGATGCGCTCACATGCATCGACCCAGTTACCAACCTTATCGAAATCATCCGCATCCCCGAAGCCAAGACAGCCAAAAACATCAGACGACTCTTCGAAAACTGCTGGCTCTCCCGTTACCCTCGTCCCTCACGCATCGTACACGATCACGGTCCCAAATTCAACGGACACGACTTTCAATTCCCCCTAGACTATGCAGGCATCAAACCAATAAATATTTCCCCCCCCACACACACCGCCAACGGAATTATCGAGTCCACCCACAAGACCATCGGTCAAATCATACGCACCATGATCAACCTGAAGCCCCCCAAAACCAAAATAGAAGCCAATAACCTTGCCGACGAAGCAATATCAACAGCAATGCACGCCCTTTGTTGCAATCCAGTTTCAACACTCGGAAACTTCTCGCCCGGTGCCCTCGTCTTCAACCGTGACATGCTTCTCAACATTCCGCTCCACGCCGACATCATTACCTTAACCAAACATCGCCAAGCTCAAATTGACAACCGCCTCCTTCGCGCCAACCGCAAATGCACAAAACACGAATTCGTCGTAGGTCAAGGCGTTTTCGTCTCCATACATGATCGCAACAAACTCGATCTCGTCCGCGAAGGCCCCTATCCCATCTTACAAGTACACACAAACAACACTGTCACTATACGCCGCGGACAAACACATGAACGCATCAGCATCCGCCACCTTACCCCAGCCAAACCATCATAAATTTTCATGGTAAGGGAGACTGAACAACGCACAGACACTTCAATCATGTGTCACTGACACACTATCTCAGTCCAGTCACGAGTCATCGACACACTCTTTCAGTCATGAGTCATTGACACACTCCTCCAGTCCAGTCATGCGTCATTGACACATTCCCTCAGTCATGAGTCAATGACATCGTTCCCGATCCTCTGTCATTGTTCAATCGTATTCCAACATCAAATAGAACCTTCTCCTTGAAGTCTCATCCGAATTCCGATTATCAAAGAACACAGTTCTTTTCCAATCGTATCACTGAACTAGCTGGGAAGCTTCTCGAACTATCTCGAAGTCATAGTAGACACTAAAACTCAATAGCACACAATTTCATACACAGCGTAGTTCACAGAATATCTGTGTCACATGGCATCGATGTGTGTATTCGGGAATGAAAATCTATTCATCTATTCACTCGTGAATACATTTTTATTACTTTGGTCTTTTATTACTTTATTATTGCTGGGAATCACTCATTCTGTGTTTTCGGGAATGACCCATTACGTGCCGGTACCGGTACAAGTACTCTTATTCGATAACTTACACGTACCGTGCGGTACGAGTACTACGAAGTACTTCGTAAGCTTTTACGAAGTACGAAGTAACAAGCAATAAGAAAGTTAAGAAACTCCGCCGAAGTTTGGGTCTGGCATTCTGCTATGCACAATCGAACTCATCGCAAGGGGTAAGAAGACGTAATCCCAGGGGAGACTAGAAAGTGGGCAGTGCAAAGCCCTTCAGTGTACGATCACAATCAATCAGTCAATACAATGCGGTTGTCACAGGGCGCGACGACAGGCAATCAGCGGGCTCCGCAAACAACGCACCTATTTCGCTTCACAGTCATTTTTCTTGTGACGACTGTTGCATTCAGAATGATGAATGCTATGAACTTCACTGGGGACTTCATGTCAGTTCTAAGTCTAAGCTTTGCTGAGACTTCGGATGCGACTGCGATGACAATAGCGCCTGTTGAAGAGACAGAAAGTCCTCCTGCGGCAGCAGCAACAGAAGTTGCGGGTGATTCAACTCCAGAGACAACCGAAAAGATCGAGCCTGTTGAAGAGACAGAAAGTCCTCCTGCGGCAGCAACAACAGAAGGTGCGGGTGATTCAACTCCAGAGACAACCGAAAAGGCCGAGCCTGTTTCAGAAACACCAGAGAAACAAGGCGAAGACAATGTCGATTTCAAACGATACGAGAAAGTCGTCATTGTCACAAAAATTCATGGTCCACACCAGTGGATGCTCTTGGAACAATCCTTGTGCCTGTTGCATTTTGCGTACAACCACAAGGTACTCTATGATATAGTCGCCTTTACCGCAACCCCGGTCGAGCAAGACCAGATCGATGCTGTTGCGAAGGTTCTCGCTCCCGCCAAGTTTACGCTCGTTATGGACAACATTGGATTCCAGGAAGAAATTGCAGCGCTGACACCAGCAAAACGCGACCAGTTTTTGGAAAGGTGCCAAGTGAGCTCTCCTGAGAACTTGACGTGGTGGTCAAACTGCAGAGAACCAGGAGCGACGACGGGAAATGGTGGTCGAGTTGCCTACAATTGGCAAGCGGAATTTCGATCGGTTCGCATCTGGGACCATCCCGCGCTGGCCAATTACAAGTACATGCTATGGATGGATTCCGACGGATTTCCTTCAAGGCCATGGACGAAGGATCCCGTGGGGTATTTCATTGAAAACAAGGGCGTGGTCATGTTTGACCATTTTCCCCAAGGAAATTCTCCATCTGGCTTGTCGCAGAGAATTGTAGATAGTTTCAATGCATCAGTATGTGATTTGAATATGGACGACTCAGGAAAATTGGTTAGAACCGTGATCACTCCTGAGGAACATAAATATTTGGACGAGGGGAACAAAGACAAAGCCGTGAAGTGTACTACTTACAAGCGAATTCCCTTAATCCACGGGTTTCTTCACATCACAGATCTGGATTTCTATCGACAACCAAAGGTTCTCAATGGATTGAAGGGCCTTCTGGGAGATTGCTTCCTGTGCCGGAGCCCAGATGACCAACTTGCCGTCACTATTGGTCCGGCTATCTATGCACCCGAAAGGTCCTGGGATATGCGGAGGCATGGGTTTAATTTGCAGGTTTACCACAACTCCAAGTGGGACGGGCAGTACAGTGAGAAAGAACTCGCGTATACAAGATATTGGCGAGAAGGGGGGAAAGAGAATCTTCCTGCAGCAGATGGCGTCTGTAAGATTTTAGCTGGAAATAGGAGATAATGCCGTTGCACAAAGATACCGTATGCCACCGTTCTGTATGCTACGAGCTACTTCTAGGTGCGAACGTATGATTATGTGGATACATCCACTAGCATAGCTCGGAGCTGTACTATGGACGTGCTACAGCGCATGCTACTGGATGCCACCGCGAGGGCGAAGTTAGAATGTAATGTTAAAAGTACTAAATCTACGCACCTCAGCACTGCATAAATATCAATTTAGTTGACTGTTTCTGATCATTAGTACAGTGCCGGTATATCAGCTGTCATTGCACTTTTACTCTGTTGGAGGAATTTGACACACCAACCAGAGTCAGAAAAAAGAGGTACGGAATCATCTCTCATCATCCGCTGCTATTTCTGAAATTAATATCAAAAGCAATAAAAAATATGTACACACAATACGAGTACCGTACTTCAATAGCATGACATATACCTTAACATTGTCAGTCTGCTTGGTGGGTATGAAGGGTGTCTGAATTGGGTGTTACAAGTAAAAGCATGAGGACTGAGCACTCCAAGAAGTAGGAGTAGTACTCATAATGCTGCTGCATGTGCTGTTCTGTGCGCATCCAATCATGATGTATTCTGTTGTGTGCTTACTGCAAGGCTGGGCATCTGGATAGTACATAATCATTGTATGTTCGAACCATACCGAGTATTTCGCCGTTGATGTCGCGAATATCTCTTCCTTGATACTGAGTACCGGTATTTCGCCGTTGGTTGCGAATATCTTGTCCTTGGTGTAATGCAGCGTCTTTCGCCGTTGTTGCGAATATCGCTGCCGCTTTTGTGCACCTAAATCATTCAATGAAGCTAATGCAAATGACATTAATCACTTCCGAATATCAGGGATTAGGTCTAGAAGATCAGTTTGTTAACAATAACTTTCACTAGATTTAATTTTCCAACATATGTGGATGTTCTGTTTGTTGGGATCTTTCGATACCTTCTTGTTGTTGTGTTTCCATGTATTTTTAGTATCACGGTAATCGTAATATCCTTAACTCAAATTCCCATTTCAATGGTAATTGTAATATCCTTAATCCTAATTCCCATCACACTCCTGTGGCCTCGATGGTCTTTGTATCATCTAGTCCATATAGTTTCAGGGTTTCTTCATATCTATCCTTGTATATTCCAAAATCCTCCTCTCTTACTCCTAGGGTTTCGTGAAGTAGTCCGCAATCATCTCTTCCGTTGGGCAGTACTCAACGCGGAATTCCTTGTTCTTGATTCGGTCCGTTACAAAGAAGTATCTTATTGCAATGTGTTTTGATCCCTTGCGACATGAGATTCTTCCATTCTTTTCCAATAGAATTGCACTGTTGTTGTCTTGGTATAGTATATCTTCCTTGCTATTCCCTCCTTGGGCAATACGGAAGTTTCTGTACCAGATATGCTTTGGGAGCTTCTCTCCCGTGCATACAATTTCTGTTTCCGTTGAACTTACTGTATTCAGTTTATTTTTTGTTGATGATGCATATACTGCTCCAGTTCCTTCTGTTGCGTATATACCTGCATGTCCTTTCATATCTGCATGTACTGCATGCGCTCCATTGATATAGCTATATCTTCGACTCCGACCCATCTGTACGTAGGATGAGTGGAAGATAGGCTGTGCTTTGCAGGTATTTCATTGTGTGTGTCAATTTCTTCCAATCATGTGTATCTGGCTTTTGTACCCTTGTACATAGGAATGATATTGGTGTCTGCATGTCAGGTCGTCCCCGTTTGCTCAGGAATAGTCCCTGCGCTGTGATCGAATGGAATACATCCTTCTTGTTGTCATTAATAAGACCAAAGTTGTAAACTGTAGTTTGGTTAGTTTGTTACTTTCAGTATTTACGTTATTTCGACTTTTACTGTGTTGGAAAGAGCTATCGATAAGATTATGATCGGTTTGTTTCTGGACCATATCTCCCAATTGCTAATCTGTTGTAGCCACTTTTTGTGGGGGTATCGATCGTGTCAGCACGTACCTCTGTTCAGTGCTTTAAGTAACAATCAATACTCCCTGGAGCATATGAGTAATATACTTATGGTGCTATCCCATGATTGTGCCCTCTTTATTACTTATTGCGCGCACCCTGGGATTGTACTATCGAATATTCGTATTATTGTCACTTCGTACCACCGGCAGATATCAGTGTATATTTGCGTGTACGTCATCACGCCCGATTTAGTAATTCAATACACCCTTGGATGGTCCTTGGACTATCCGGTTCATACAGATATATCGGTCTTACCTTCTTATGGTGACTGCCCGGATGGTGTTTGGTGGAGTAATCAGCTAGATTATGTTTTCCCGGCTCCCAGAAAATATTGAATTGCCCTTGTTTAGCCCTGTCTTTTAACCAATAGAATCGCATATCAATAGCTTTGGACCTTTTTTGTTTGATTGTGCCATTTAATATGCCTTCTGCTGTATTATTGTCTGTTTTCAGTGGGGTGGCTGGCTGTGAGTGGCCTAGTTCAATCAGACATTGACGAATTGGTAATGCTTCCCTTGCATTCAGGAATAACGTCGCTACTTCGGCCTCCGCTGCTGACGCCATCACATTCTTGATGATCTTGGCTAACACTAGGATTGGTCCATTGAAGGTATCGTCCGAGGCATCACCGAGGAAGTGGTATCCTCCCGCTCGGCTCTTGGCGCCCTGACACACAAGGTATGCTGCGTCACTGTCAACACGGAGTATCATGTTGCTGGCCCGGTAGATGATGGTGGCGTCAAGATTGCATGCTGCGTAGTTGAGGAAATATTTTGTGGCAGCTAATGCTGTTTGGTTGTTCTTGGCTGATGCATTATCGTTGAGTGCGTGTAACATTGTGTTGTCGATTGCCCGCGCATAGAATAGAAATTTTCCCGTGACTTGTTGTATGAATTTTATCTCTTTGTCCGTTAGTGTGGTCGAGTCCTCGATTTTTGCGTACTGTATTTTCTCGCCGTAAGCGGGCACGTCCGCGCGTGATGGTCCAGCGTACGTACGTGTGGGTCGCACGTGTTCAAATTCCTTTAATGCTTGTTCCACGTATCCATCCATGGACAATTGGACTTCGCGTTTGTCGTAGTCCCAATGTAGGTGGGCCCCCACGTATTGTTTTCCCGTCCAGTCAACCTTGAAGGTGTACTTGGCCCCAACTGCTGCGACTAGATGATCCACATCTTCCTGACGGACGTATTTTTATGCCAAAGTCATCCACGACTAGGGTGAAGCTGATGTCCCTCTCGTCATGGAGGAATAGTCCCTCTGTATGGGGTGCCTTTCGATATCCATATGATTGTAGGTGTGCAACTAGGTCATCATGTGCAATTTTGCCACTTTGCTTGAGCCCATACCACACCTTTTTGATTCGGGCGTAGACGTAGTCTCCACCTTTGAGCCCCTCTAGGCTGTAAGCGGCCCTGATGCAAGGGGGAATCATGTCCCACCTGAATTTTACGAATTCGGGCTCGTCAAGTGTGGAGCATAAGTACATGTTAGAAATGTCACCGGTACAGTACTTAGCCCCTGGGGTAGATACCACACTGTTCCAATGGGTTTTTATGGTTTCCATGCTTGCTGTTCAGGTGGACACATCGCCGTGGTACTCCAGTTGGTCTCCCCCTGCTGTGATGCGTGTTCTGTAGGGGTCGGTCTTCTCGGGGCGTATAGCGACTGTGTATCGGGGATAAGTGACCCTCTTGTGTACGGGCACTGCATGTCTATCAATCCAATCCAATACATCCATCCCTTCCACCTTGTTGGGTTGGAACCCTTGAAATAGTCGGCCAAACTTGTCTTCACCTGACTTGAGCCATAACTCCTGTATCGCTGCTTTGGGGTGCTTGATTAGATCTCGGTATGCAGCCCACTTGTTTAAGTCATCATCCCATATGGACCCCCCGCACGCGAGCTGTGGCCTATATGTTGATTTGTTCGCTTGCAGGACCTGTTTTGGTTCAGGGAAATGGGCCGGATCACGCGGGTACATCATTCCTATTAGTGCCGTGGGTTTAAGCTTGGGTTTGGAGTAGTACTGGTCGGACTTGTAGTACCGGGACACCTCACCGTGTGTGTAGTCGGCAACGTCCCCATTGGTGAATCTTACTTTGTAGTATTGATTGGTCTGGTCATAGCTTACGACTTCACCTTCATACCACCCTGAGTTGAACTTCTTTCTAATGATTGTGCCCACGGCCCAGGGGTGTCCCCGACGGGCGCTGTGTTGTTGTGGGTGTGGCACCCTTGGAGATTCACGTTCATTCCCGGGCTTATTGGTTGATTTTGTATTGGGCCCATTTGACACCCTTGGAGGTTCGCGCGTGCCTTTGGATGTATCACTAGATACAGCTTTGGGCCCATCCCGTTTATGTTGTGTGATCGGTTTATATGCCCCCATACGCAAAAGGCCCTGTATACTCCGAAGGGCCTCATTCATTTGGGTCCCTTGCTCCATATATGGAACCGGTGGATGGGGCTTACTGGTAACTTCTTTTAGGTCTTGGAGAATCATGAGCAGTCGGTCTGTAGAAGAGGTATGGGGCATATCTGTCTTGGGAAAGAAAGCCACTGTGTTGCTGATCCTGTTAGCCCGACTGGCCTCCCTGACGCATGTGTAATTCCTGTAGTGCTTCAAAGCCGGTCCAATGTAGAAACCCCTTGTCCCATGGTCCTGCCATGCGCCTCTTTCTTGTGCTCTGTCATGAATAATCACCCGACAGCCCATAGGGGCTAGTGGGTGTTTGTTGTAATCATAGATCCCGCGGCTAAGTCATATACTGATAGTTTTGGCTGGGTACGCGATGCACGTAGTAAGTTGAGGGTAATGAGCGCTTGTGGGATCAGTAGGTCCCAATCGTCCACTGGGAACTCGTCATCCACCCCATTCAATTCCGCTATAAAATGGTTCTTGAAGGTCTGTATGGCCCTTTCTGCATGGTTGAGACAATGGTCCCCAGGGCGATGCTAGTTGGTAATTGAGGTTGTTCTTTGTGATGTACGCGATAAGTTTCTTGGAGGTTTTGTTGTCCATACGTATTATTTTTGCATTCACGTTGTCCTCTTTCATCCGCGCATAGCACACCGTAAATCCCCGTAGGATGTCTTCGCTCTTGCGTGACTGGATGGGTTCCACGCCTATGTAATTGGAATTGTAGTCATACACAAGGAATACGTACTGGTGCCCACGGCGTGAAGTGACTGCTGGGTATCTCCCCGGTAGGTCCCACGCAATGAGTTCCTTCGGTTCGTCTTTGGTACGTGGTCCTGCATGGTTGGTTGGTTGCATTTCATTCGTGGATACTATGTCTATGCAGACGTTATGTATTTTCTTTTGGTCGACGCGGGGTGGCTCTGTATCGGCCCTTGTCTTGTTCTTAGGTTTCTTTGGCTTGCGGGTGCTTTGTATGCCTTGTCGAACCATTTGTAGGTGTCCCATAGTTGTCTCTTCTGTGAGTGGGAGGTATCAGTTGACACATTGTACGGTGAGCCCCCCCGGCCACGTGGCAAATGAGCCGCGCTTGATGGCGTAGACCCATGTTTCTTTAGTGGGGTATCCTGCTGCTGCGTGGTAGAATCGGATCAGCTTGGGGATGGCTTGAATCTGTTATGCCCCTGCCCCCGTGTGTATTGAATATTTGGCTTCGGTTTTGTTTTGGTCGGCGCTGGTTGCGCTGCGTGTGTCGTGGTTTTCGTTTTGCGGGGGGGGGGGGGGGGGGGGGGGTCTGTTACCCTTGGAGATTTGGCCATAACCCTTGGAGGGTCGGGCTGATGGAGGGGAACCATGTATAGATTCCTTAGGGGGTCACGTTGACCTGTGAGTATGATTTGTTGGGTGGGGCCGATAACGGCTACGTTGTCCTTAGAGAACTCTATGTGGCACCCGTTACTGCATAGTTTGGGCACCGAGACCAATGGCAGTTCCACTTCATTGAATTTGTGACACCCGTGTGCCTCAAGGGGGAGCCGGGGTAGGTCCAACAGGTCTGTTGCTGTAGATTGCATAGTGCTCCCATTGGCACAACCTACTGTCAGCGCTCCCGGTGTGTCTTGGTGTGCCCCCCCTTGATATGTAGATGGGACAAAATGGTCTGTTGCGGCCAAATCCAGGGCCCCATATCCAGGTGGGGCCCTGATATGGAACGCGACGTCGCGTGCAAAGGTTACCGTATGCGGCGGCCGAGGTAGGATTTCACTCGAGGGATCACGTAGGATACTGAGTAATTGTGAATTGTGATTACTAGATTTATGTATGCTACTACTGCGTTCCCTCCCACACCGTCAAGATCTCTGGGGCGTATCAACAATCATGGTCCGGCCATTTCTGTTGGGGTTGGGACCATTCCACTTCAGCCAGCGGTCTGCGTTCCTGGTGGCCCCACCCATCTCATTGTCAAAGGTGGCACCTTCCTGGTGGTCGGCTTTGTTGCGACGCTTGTAGCAACTTTGGCAGTCGTGGGTGAGATTCACTCCACACGAGTGGCAGTAATGTTTGTATTGCTTCCACTCAAGCGTCAGCTGGCGTGCTCCGGGCCCGTTGTTGCGGTTTGCATCTGCTGACTTGAGGCGGTTTACGTCGGCCTGGAGGACGGCCATTGCTGTTTCCCATTGGTTGGACATGGTCATTGTCGATGCTGCAGTTGCTGTTTCAGTGACCTGGGAGTAGATTTTGTGGCATACATTGGCCAGATCACGTTGTTTGTTCTCGAGCTCGGTGAAGCGCTGATCATTTTGAATGTCTGCCAGATTCGCTGTAGTTGTATTGTTGTGATAGCTGCTGTACAGTTCCTTCAAGCGTTGCCCCCAGAACTTTTTGTAATGGGTGAACTCGCAGCCCTTATCCATCGATTCCCGGTACTTCTTCCAATCCTCGTCTACCCGGTGCAGTGTGATGGGGTTGTGTTTGCTGCGTGCAAATGCCTCCCGTGAGTAATCAATCATCTGCGCTGCGGTCACATTTGCTGTTTCTGGGAGCAGGTTGATTTGGTGTTGATATTTAGTGAGCTGTCTGAAGTATTCCTTGGGCCCAATCGGGCTCGGCGTATACGTCAAAGCGTTCATTTTCTTGGTGAGCTCTCGCGTGAGTTGATGCTGCGCAGCGGTCGTGCATAGGTCTTCCTCCATGACCTGGAAGACCGCAAGCACCATAGTGCCCTTGGGGAAGGCATCCGAGCCCGGGTCTTTCAGATCCCCTACTATGTTGGGCAACTTCTTGTCTGTAATTAGTAGCACCTCCCTGTTGTACTTGTTCCATTCTACATATAGGGCCTGGCTCCGCTTCCACAGTTTGTATGCATCTGAAGTGAGTTCGATTGTACTGTCGAGCTCTTGTGGTTCCTTTGGTGCCTTGGGGAAAGGCGCACGAGGGTCCCTCGAGTGGTATTGTGCTTCTGTTTCCAATAGGAAGGCGTATCCTCCTCCCTGTATGTACTTGATGGAGGGTACCTCGGCTAACGCATTTGCTAGTGCTTTCTTGAATTCGTATACATCTATGCTCGATGGTACAGCGACTGGTTTCACTTGTGTCTCATCCAAGTGATCCTTGAGTGTTGCGTAGTCCTTCTTCTTGGTCATCTCGTCGTCGGTATCACTATCTTCACTATCCTCGATATAGTCGTATAGCAACCTATTCTGTGTTTGTAATTGTGTGTTTTGTTCTCCAGTGTACTTGAGTATATCCCGGTTGTACAGTTCGAGCTCTTCCAGTTGATCTCTCAGATTATGGATTGCGGTGGAGCCTATGGTTCTGGAAGTGTCAATGCTGGTGTCAGGGGTAACTCCTCTCGTTGTGGGGCTGTGGTTTCCTTCAGTTTGTGTTCCCTCTGGCATTGGGGTGTACTAATCTTATCAATAACTAATAAGACCAAAGTTGTAAACTGTAGTTTGGTTAGTTTGTTACTTTCAGTATTTACGTTATTTCGACTTTTACTGTGTTGGAAAGAGCTATCGATAAGATTATGATCGGTTTGTTTCTGGACCATATCTCCCAATTGCTAATCTGTTGTAGCCACTTTTTGTGGGGGTATTGATCGTGTCAGCACGTACCTCTGTTCAGTGCTTTAAGTAACGATCAATACTCCCTGGAGCATATGAGTAATATACTTATGGTGCTATCCCATGATTGTGCCCTCTTTATTACTTATTGCGCGCACCCTGGGATTGTACTATCGAATATTCGTATTATTGTCACTTCGTACCACCGGCAGATATCAGTGTATATTTGCGTGTACGTCATCACGCCCGATTTAGTAATTCAATAGTCATCAAGCATGTTCTCGGCGTTCTCGATCTCTGTCTTGAATAGGTGTTCAGCTGCCGCTGTTGGTTTTGTTCCAATCATCTCCTTTGGTAGTTTGTCAATGATCTTCTTTATGTAGTCATACATACTTATTTGTACGTCTCCTTCAGCTCGGAAATCAATGGTCATTCCGAGGTATTGGTTCACCTTTCCCCGTTGCACTGTCACGGGGTCCAGTTTGGCATATATGCCTTCCAGTTGTTGGATAAGACCTGACACGGCCTCTTGGTCCACACGGCTTATCTTCATATTGTCCACATGAAATACCACAGTCATTTGTTTTCCTTTGACTATCTTGTTCCAGCAGCATGGCTTGTATGGGTTCATTTCATATCCCCATTCTGTCAGGTGTCCAATTAGCTTCTTGTATGATAGGAGGGCGGCTGTAATCGTTCCATATATCGCCTTCCTGCATATCACGTATATGACTGGTCGTTTTCCTTCATATTTGAGGTATGGTTTCCATCGTTTGCGATCTATTTTGACTAGTAATCTGGCCAGCGCGCCATCCAGTCGGAGGATTAGTCTTTCCTCCATATCTGTCTGTAGGAAGTGTCCTGGTAGGTCACACGTCGCCACGTCTCTTCCTTCCATCGCGTCAATCATCAGGGTGTAGAACAGTGCCTCAGGTGCTACTGTTGGTGATGATGCATCCTCCTTCTGGGTCCATATCTTCTGTCGACGTCCGTCTGCACATGCTTGTCCCTTCACGGTGTTATCTCTCTTGGTGGAGAGGAATAGCAGGATGGGCAGCGCACGCTTCTTGTCTTCCTGTGTAATCAGTTTGTAGGGGATCTCCCCAAAGACTTCGCGGTTGATCATTTGTTTCAGTTCTTTCATGTTTGCGTTCATGCCGTCTTCTCCGAACCTTTTCAGTCCAGCTTGTAGGCTATATTGTGCGAGTATCCAGTTTGCGATAGTAGTGTCCCGCTTTAGTTCTTGGTTGATGAACTTCAGTGCCTTTTCACTGTTCTGTCTTTCGTTGCTTGATGTGATTGGTTCAATTCTGTCCGCACGGGTTGGGTTGATTATACTCTGCACATATTGGTACTCAAATTGGTCCTCCATGGGTCGTCTTGTCCCTCTTGTAATTCTGCGTCCATATGAGGAGCGGGGTGTTGTTGGGTTTGGATGATCTCCTATGGAGGCATCTTCATTGTCTGTTTGGTTGTCGCCGGCCTGTCCGGTATCATTCTCGTGGTGGTTGTTGTCTTCCACTCCTGTAGGGTCTTCATTTTCCATATCCACTCCTGTGACTTCCTCGTGGTCATCCGTTGAGTTGCTGTCGCCGTCCGTTGAGGCGTTGTCGTCACTAGTTGATGTGGTGGTGTCTGTGTCGGAGCCGTCGGTTGCGTTTGTGCTGGCGTTTGGTGGGGTCACTCCTGCAGGGCTAGGATTGGGAGGTGCCGGCGCTGGGTCATTGTCATTGTCATTGTCTGACTCAGAGTCACTGTCATATGGTTGACTGTTGCGATCATGGAAGTGTAGTCCGATGGGGTTGTGGCGAGCAATGTGTTCGACTTGTCGGATTGCATCCTTGGGCATTGGGCAGATGGTGTAATCATTGGGGCTTCTGGATAGAATTCGGCCGGATGAGAGGCTGAAGAAGTTCATGCCTCCTTGGAAGTTTTGGGTTGGTCCCATGGCGATTGCTCTAGTAGTACGAGAGCGCATGGTGTTGTTAGTTTTATTCCGTGTTTGCGCATATGTGCCAAATGGTGTGTGGAAATGATGATTGTAGTCAGGGGCCATTCCTGTGACAATAGTGGTTGGTGCAATGGTATTTGATACTCCTCCAGCCCAAGGGAAAGCATTTTGATAGAATACGATGGTGCGGACCATTTCCACCACCATTTGCTTGGGTAATCGATCAAACGGGAGTTCGCTGTATACGCACCGGCATCTTTCTTTTAGGGTTCTGTTGTATCGCTCGATCTCAGGGATATGTTCATCTTTGGATACAATATTGAGTGTAATGTGTTGTTTTGCAAGACTGTGTTGGAGTCCCTTGAATTGTCCATCTGCAAGTATCATAATTACATTGAAGTTCCTTTTTACGTAGTATCCTACGATTTGGTGTAGGGCTTCTGATATGTCCTTGAGTTTCATCTTTGGTAGTGGTAGGCACGCGCCGTAGTGGATGTTCCGCGATATACTGTTTAGGAATGGGATGCCGTTGATGTACATAACATCAATGGCCAGCGTGATCGCCATATGTTGTTCCCGTATGTGTTCTGGCATTGGTACTATTTCAGGTTCTACAGTTTGTTTCTTCTATCGCGTGGTCTTCCCCTTTAGTCCCACAATGCTGGGACCCAAAATTTTGTTCATAAGCCTGATGTCGCCCGGCGTGACTGGGCAATTGACTAGTTGATTCTTTTGCGTAATTTGGAGGAGTTGCTTGGTACTCAAGTGTCCAGCTGTGCGTCGGAATGTGCACGCTCGCTCTGCCCGTAGTATGTCCCGATTGGTGTACATTGCTTTGTTTCCTTCCACTGTCTCGATTAGTGTTACTCCTTCGCTGTAAAAGAGTTTTGGTGTGGATATCACCATGTCTGTTGTTTTGGTGTGTGGAACAGGTGTGAGCTATCCCAGTAGTATAGTCCTTTTGAAGATGGTCTGAATTCTTGTACGTTCCCAATGGGGTCTGTTACCCTAAAGTGATTGCCTATAGCATGGTTGTCGAATTCAACTCTATAGTCGGGTGTGGCTGCTACCCGGTTGAAGGATAGTACATTTGCGATTCCATCTCCATGGTACCATACCAATCCAAATCCTCGTAAGTCTCCAATCAGTGTAATTACTGTCATTCCGGCGTTGGTGTAGAGATGCAGTTCATCGTTGGCTTCTCTGATGTTGGTTAGCAAGTCTTTGGTGCAGAATACGTGTACGGTTGATTGATTGTCCAGCAGGATCCAGTATTTGTTGAGTTTTCCTTTCTTTGTTTGGTTGAATGTATGGTGGTGTTTGGCTCTGAGATCCTCGACGATGACAGATTTCCCTGAAGTTGTAAATGTCCATCCGACTTTGTAGGCATCCTCGTCGTCATCAAGGTAGTTGTCCAAATTGCTGCTGTCGTCTTGGTCTGAGTCGGTGTCAAATCCTCCCGGGCTTACACTGTTATCCTCTTCCTCTTTGGATTCATTCATCACCATGGTGGTCGCGCGGATGTGGCTCTTCTTCCCTGGTGGGTTGTCGACCGGTCCTCCATATTTCTTGGTAGTTTCTTTGCATACAGGTGCAATGTGTCCGGTACATCCGCATCGGTAGCATGTCAGGTGCTGATGTCGGGGGTTGTGGTAGGTTTTGCTTGTGTCCTCATCAGAGTCCTCTGTTTCAGTCTCGTCCTCTCGTGATGGTGTTTCTCCTCTACTCACATGACTCTGTCCTGTAATTGTTTGTCTCTTTTCCTTTCCAGTCTTTCGTGGCTTGTACTTATATTGGTCGAGGATTGTCTTTGCATCAATTACGGTCTTTGGGTATTTGTTGTACCCTTGTAAGTATTCGTTGGCCACATTGTCTTTGTATGTTTCATATTTGCGGTCATTCGAGATTCATCATGAATACTGTTGTGAGGTATCTCTCACGAGCCTTTGCTCTGATTGCTAATTGTTGTTCGGTTGGTATGTCCTCGGGATTCATTGTCTTGAGTGATTCCGATTCCTCAATGATCTCCCTTATCATGTTTACGGGGTGATATTCGTTCTCTTGTTGTTCTGCCACCTTCACTAGCATTTCGAATTCATGGTAGTACTCTGATAGTGGTTGGTCATCATGTTGTTGGAAGTTGTGGAGTTTCTTGTTGGTGAGGATTGCTTGTACGGCGCTGTACTGTTCTTGGTCTCCCGTGGTACATATGAAGTCGATGATGGAGAGAAGATCATATATGTTTCCAGACTGCTGTATCTTGGTCCAGTTTCTGTTAGACTTGATTTTGTTCTGCATGGGCAAGTCGCATTGTCCCCATAGTTTGTTGAATAAGTGTCCAAGGTATGTCTTGAGTTCTTTCTTTGTGCTTCCGTATTCTTTGAAACCGAGTTCCCATTCTTTTGCATCATATGGGTCTAACGCCGCTAGTTCTTCCTTGGTGTATCTGGTTGGTTCCTCAATGGTCACTATGGTGTGTCGTCCGTTTAGTAGGGAGGCCATTGCATTCTGTCCATATTTGCCTCCTGCGTATGTGATGAATGCTTGTCTTGATTTCAGCCATTGTTTTGCTCGGTTTCCCCCGTAGTATGCGAATGTATCATTCTTGATTTCCTCAGTTAGTCCGGTGAACTTTGTGTTCTCTCCACCATAGTCACGGTGTTTCTTCTTCTTTTTGTTGAATTTTCCTCTTATTTTCCTTGGTTTCAGGTCGATACTTTCTTCATCTGACCTGATCTCATTGCCTTTCTTGTCGGCGTTTTCTTTGGTCCCCTTGACCATCTTTCTTTTCTTTCTGTGTGTTTTCGTACACTAAAACGGGTATGTTGGAAAATTATTTTGTGCACCTAAATCATTAAATGAAGCTAATGCAAATGACATTAATCACTTCCGAATATCAGGGATTAGGTCTAGAAGATCAGTTTGTTAACAATAACTTTCACTAGATCTAATTTTCCAACATATGTGGATGTTCTGTTTGTTGGGATCTTTCGATGCCTTCTTGTTGTGTTTCCATGTATTTTTAGTATCACGGTAATCGTAATATCCTTAACTCAAATTCCCATTTCAATGGTAATTGTAATATCCTTAATCCTAATTCCCATCAGCCGCTATCCCGAGTGTTTCGCCGTTGTTTGCAAATATCTCGTCCAGCCTTGGGGGTTATACCGGTAGCACAGAGTCTTTCGCCGTTGCATCTGATTCCTATTTCGTGTCGGTAGATTACGGTAGGGAGATTGCAGTAATATTGATTAGATTCTAAAATTGTGAGCATTAGGATTAAGTTATATCCGGACCGCACTGCACCTCTGTCGGTCCCTCTTTACAGGTTGTATATGCGTTGAGATGAATTGTATAAACAGTTATTTGCTTTGGCGACTATCACGAGTAACTGGTTTAGTCTGTCTGTATGTCCTTAACCGTGTGATTTCTAGAGTCCCCGTGTCTTCGTGGTAGTAGAGAACTAGTAGAAGATACCTATCCCGCGGGTCTCATTTTTTCATCAACCCCATCTCGCCACATACACCTCATTGCTAGTTCAATTAGCCTGGTTCCACTCATTAATTTTGTGAGTAAGTCCGCGATATTCGTACTCGCCTGGCTCCTTTGCAATCCGGATAGTTCCTGCTGCTATGCACTCCCTTGCCTTATGATAAGCAACACTATTATGCTTCTTCTTACAAGGGCTTTCTGGTCGTGTAGTGTTCTTCACGACTGACTCATTGTCACAATAGATATTGGTAGGTCCTTCTATAGGTATGCCCATCATCCGTAGCTTGTATCTTAGCCCCTCTACCATCTCAATTGCTATCCTAAGCGCGACTATTTCCGAGCCAAATGTAGATGTCTCAACAGTTGTTTGCCTCTTGGAGAACCACAAAATAGGTGCTCTGTTAACAAAGATGATGACTCCTGTATGGGATCTTCTGGTAGCCTTGCATCCCGCATGATCCGCATCTACAAAACATGTGGTAATAACAGCCTTTCCCCTTGGTTCAGGCATATCTGGAGGCAATAGCTCTTTGGCCTCTGGATAGAACTCACTCCAGTCGCACGACTGAAAATTTGACTCATCTACCTCAAGCATAGATGCATCGAACACCAACTTAGACTTGCTGTAATTCTTCAAGTATGCAAACAGGTGAAACAACTGGTTGAGATGACCTTCTCTGGCTTGCGCGAAGATATCGAGACATAAGTGATACGGGCATAATTATATCCCATCGACCGAGTTCACATATCCACCGAAGTATCCCAACTAAACCTTGATAGTAGTTTTGTTTCTCCGGATCAAGTTCTGGTGACGCGTCTATCTCAGGCCTATACTCAGAGCTCAATGGTGACCTTGCTGTCTTGGGTAGTACCTTAAACGCGTATTTTCCGGTTAGTAGTTCTTCTTCAACTGATTTGATGGCTTTTGCAGTATACTTAGATGAAGCCATGGACCAGTACGGGTTACCATCTATGTAGGTCTTTCCTATATCAGCTCCCAAGTAGAGAGAAGGTTCTTCAACTGTTCCATTCTTCAACTTGAACTGCCTTTCTATCGCATCCATCTGGAACTTTGGATCCATTCCACATACAAGGATATCATCGACATAAGCCACACAGTACTCGTAGTAAGCTGAGCCATCTGGTTTGAACGCAGATCGGAGATGTACATCAGGATCTGCTTTGCAAGATACGTAACCAAGCTCCCTTAAGTGACTAGCCAAGTGTGATCGAAAAGATGCCCCAGCAACCGGGAGTCCATATAAAGCCCTTACAATCTTGCAGGGCCTTCCACATAGTTCCGACGCGAACCCTTGGGCCTCTGTAGCTATTGTGAAGTACTTCTCCTTGATGGGTGCTGTTAAGTAAGCGTTCTGTATATCCGCGCTGAGTACATCGAGGTTGTTGAGTGCTGCCACTAGGAAGAACAATCGAACCGAATCCCTACTGGGTACACTGGAATAAGTATATTCCTTGGAGATTTCTGGGACTTTGTGGCCATCTCCAACTAACCGGGCCTTCCGTGTTAAGTCAATCTTGACATCAAAGACCATGTGCATGGTTATTTTGGTATGCCCCACTGTTATCTTGTCTTCCTCGTTGAATTCAAAAGCAATAGAGCTGTTCCTCATTTCTTTTGCAATAGCCCGAGCCCAATGATCGGTCCCCGTTTCTCTATCAATTGCTTTTGCTTCTGAAATAGACTTAGGGAGCCGGACCCCGTACTTATGGGACTTGGTCCAGTATTTGGTTTTAGCGCCAGATAAGATCCGGTCCTTTCTCCGAAGTACTTTATAAGCCCACCACTTAAACGCTGGCTCATTTATGACGCCTTCTTCACGGGCGTATATTGCTGTTTCAACCCGGAAGCTTTCCTTCATATCACTTAGCTTTGCCCAGGATGCAGTGCCATCCTTCCATCTAACAAGGAACCTCCATCCTTTGGTTGTTGGCTTTGTTCTAGTTTGTCCAGACTTTGTTGTATAAGTAGCCTGTTGGGTAGTTAAGGCCTCCGAATCCCTTTCGAAATCGATAATTTCATCCATCAGGCAATACTATTATGCGCCCTTCATCGTCAACGGAAGAATAGATACTCTCTGCAAGTGTATTGGCTGTGTAGATTTCAATAGATCCATCTGGCATAGTGACCTCGTAAGACCTCGTGTCTAAGAGGGGATTGTTGTTCTTTTCACCAATCAGCACATCGTCCTTGTCCCTGCAACGGCTCTTGACTAGCCCCCGGATATGTTGGTCCCCTATCTGTAGTAATACTTCAGTCCCAAGATACTCATCAAGGTCTTTATCGGATAGGTCATCAACATCCGGAGAAGAAGCCTCAGCTTCTGCCATGAGCACTTCATCCTCCCCCTCATATTTGCCATCAAATAGGCCCAGAGGTGGTTCGCCAAGCTCATTTTCAAGATAAGTATCAGAGGGTTTAACCTCATCGCCTACCTTTGCGTTGATTTCTTTGTTGTGTGCTTCCAACTGTGATAGGATATCCGGATGTCTCCATTCTTCTTCGGATATAGCCCGAGTGCTGTTTGTTATGTGAACCTTCCCAGTCTTAAATAAGATATAGTGGCAATCTCCACCACCGAAAGTATCTCCACATGGGCCCAGCCACCGGCCAAGCCTATTTGTCTTTCCATTTAGATCATACCACCAAATGAAGTCATACCAGTCATGGATCATATATAGGGTGATATCTGGGGTGTATCCGTGTACCAATTCAAAGCTAGTCCTTCCCATCAAAGAAGGATCACTCGATGCCACGAGGTTCATCCGGCCGGCCGCTAACATTCCACAGAAGGCCCAGCACCTCCTGGGACTGCCCTTCTTAGAAGTCATCAAACGGATTGCCCTTCTTAAGTCCCCGGCACTGTGTTCCGCTGTATTCTGCCAAGAGCAGTGAGGTTGTATGTATGTTTGTCGGATGCGATACTCCGATCGGAGTTTGTGCCAGCCAGTGCTGTGTGTCTCGTGACTCCCCTGGGCCTTTGCTCCATCGGTAACTAGGTGCTCTGGGATTCCCACTTCGTTGATAAAGCAAGATAAGCCATCATGGCATCGAACTTCTCCTCTGACAGGATAGAAGGCCACATAGCCCTTTCCATTTGCAAAGATCTGAGCTGCTGTATCATTTCGGATGATACTGGGAACTTTGAACTTCATAGTATCGGCGTACCAACAACCCTTGAGCATCCTCCTATTCCTCCACTTCTGAGTCTTCAGTCTCTTTGTGATGGGCTGGGACAATTGTCGGATGCCATCCTGGGTAGTGACTTCAATAGTAGCCTTGGCCCGCTTCTCACTGATGTTCCACATCTTAGCAATGGCCTTGGCATCATACCTGTCCACCTTGTCAGGTATCCTTATTGGAGGTCCCCATTGTCCCCGCCATATGAAAGACTTCTTATCAAGGGACATTTCTTGGTCTAGGACATCCTGTTGCCGCCTTAGTAGCTTCCTTTCCTTGGTGCGAGCCTTGGCTTCCTGTTGAATGGCAAGCTCAGCTTCAGACAATGAAGGCGGTGAAGGCTTGGTGGAAACATCAGAAATCATAGAATTTGCTGAATTGCGAAGATTTTCTTGGTCCTCCCCGTTGGTTCCAGCAAGGGCTGAAATGAGTCGGGTGGAGACATCCGTTGGGGTATATCCAGTGCGTTTGGAAGGAACTCTATTAGTACAGACAGAAGCCAAATAGAGTAGCTGGTTCGTGTCGTACCCTGTGCCGAGTGGTTCAGGATGAATCGTGGATGAATATTTGACTGGGGTCCCGCAAGCCGGCAGGCACCCTGAAAGAGTGGCAACAACTCGCGGGAAAGAGGCATTGGTGGCTGCTTCCTCCTCTGCAAAGTGAGCGGAGTAGGGGTCCCAGGTGTGGGTATCAGTAGCCAGTATATGCTCACAGTTCGCCAGTTCCTTCTTTGTAGGCTTGCGGGAGTCAAAATAGGATATGACTCCTTCGACTTGGAGAGGGATGAAGAGTTCAGTGTCTTCTGATTGAAATGTAATCCCGTGTGTAGAATTGGAGTTGTATCTTCGTGGAGTATCCTCAACCTTGTTGAAGTTGCAGTCCCGGACTTGATTGGGACATACCAAGCTGTGTTGCAGCTTGGTGCCAAAAAACAAGGCCTGCCCAAAGACCAAGATGTAGGTAATCCCATCGGCTGGGTCAGTCCAAGCTGTGGCGCAACGGGCAATAGGGACATTCTTAAGCGGTGAGTATGTATCTGAAAATGGTACAACATCCACATATGTCAAGATAGAATCCAACGAATCCAGTAATACCATATTTGATCCCGCAGCTGTTGTATCAGCGTGGCTGTCCAACTCGCATCGACCGTTACCTTGAGACGGTGAGCCAAAACTCTTGATATGGACTATTGGCCGGCCTACCCAGGATACAATCAACAGGCCCCGGCCGGCAAATCAGTCTTGGTTCTTCTTCTTGTGAGTATGGCTACCGAACTGATCGCCGGCCGGTCCTTTTGCTGTAGTGTTGTCTCCCTTGGCTTCAACAAGAGAAACCTGTGCAGATTTTAAATTTGAGTTGAGAGCGGGGTGAAGGGCCCGGACTTGGTTCTTTTGGGCCGCAGACATAGTGACCCAGATTTCTTTTGGATAGATTTTACCCTCCAGAGGTCCGTCGTATGTACCGGAAGTTTTCTGTTTCTTGTTGCCGTGCCGTTTGTTGGAGGAGGAGTTGCTATCATTGTTGCGTTTGTTGTTCCCTTTTCCCTTGAAGGAAGAGATATTTCTGCGACTGCCTTTACGACTGGCTTGCATCTTCTTGATACCAAGCGCTTGAGTGAAGTGGGCGGCAGCCTTGTCAAAGTTGTTGTACATGCCACCTGCTTCATTTAGGACTAATTGCACTGCCATCTCGAGTCTTGGATCCGAGATAGAATGGCAGAAGTCAGTAACAAACTGATCTTCCGGTGGGAAAGCCTTATGCCGCAACAGGAACTCCTTTGCATCATACCAACGCCTTTTGTGCTTGTCAAAACTGTAGTTCTTGGTGTCCCCGGAGTAGGTAGAACTCTGTAGGAAGGCCCTCTTTTCTTCTATGAGAAGTCTTATATTTGTTGATTCGTATGCTTGGGAATAGAGGGTGAAATACGCCTTCCTCCCATCCCCTTCTGAGCCAAGGCCTTGGATGTAGGACCAACCGGGGCCCGCTCCTACCAATTTGAAAAGGATTCCCCATAGTGTAGTGTTGTCTTTTGTCCAGTGGGATCCTGAATGGACGGTGCATTGTATAGAATATTCATTCCAGTTGGCATACATATCCGTTGGGGTAGATCCAACACCCCCCCCCCCCCCCTCTCAGCATCACCGACCATCGAGTCCTTCCGTATTGTGTAGAGTAGAGACGTTTTGGTGACACCCCTTTTGTGTCTAAGATACTCCCTGAACCGTTCATCAAACTCCTTGAATTTCGACATTGCAGTGAGTGGTTCTGGGAGGGTAAGGTCCCCGGCCGCTGTGTTGCTGTCATCCTCTTTGAGAGACTTGAGGCGATCCCGGGTCTTGGATTCTGCATCCGGGTCAGCCACCCAGTCAACCGGAGTAGCTGTAGCTCCAATGAGAGGCTGAAATTCGATCCAAGCCACAAACAACTTGAGCCGATCCCCAAAAACCCTCCCCACATACACTTGTTTTGGGTCCGGGCAGTAGTTGTGTTTGGTCTTGTTGACACCATTCACCAGGGATTTGATTGCAGATTCATCCATGTCTCGGAGGGAGTCAGTACTGCTGTAGCCAGTCCGGAAAAGCTCATCTGCCGTGATCCGGTTCAGCCCAAAGGATTCCAAGATTTCTCTGAAAACTACCTCTGTCGGGGTTAGAGTCCTTTCCCCTGCGTATCCAGGGATTCCCTTCAGTTGATTAGCACGTTCGATTGCATCCTGAACCTCTTGTGTGAGCGACGGAGCCCGGTTAGTATCCATCATGGTCCTAATGAATTCCATTTGCGCTGCCGTAAAACCAAGATTGACAGGAATGGCTGGTCCATTGTTGGCAGGTCCACCAGCTACTGGGTTAGCTGCTGCAGCCGCTGGATTAGCGGCCGCATTGTTGTTGCGTTGGTTCTGTCGAGCTGTTCTTCCTCTCACCATGGCTGGTATCTTTCGTCCGGAATAGTTGTTTACTTGTTCTGTAAGTGATATATGAATGATTTTCTGAAAGAATTTTGTATTTCTGAAACAATCACTCTCTTCGCGATATCACTAGTAGTGGATATTTTCTAGTGTTTCTCCTTGTAAAATTCTACAAACGTTTCTATTCCGAATGGAAATCCCTCAGTTGCCCCGTACTTAAGCAAAGTGTTCGGGTTCCGATTTTGAATCATGGCCGTTGATTTGGCTTATGAATCCCTCTGCCGGCCATTGAGTTTATTCGTGCGGGGATCTAGTGGCCGTTAGATCCGGCCCGCTACTCGTTCCCGCAGGAATTTGAGGCCGTTGAATTGTTTTCACAGGGATTGGGGCCGTTGGTTTGTTTTCCCGTTATTTTACGGTTACAAGTCCGCCGGATCCCCCTATTCGGCGGGAGTTGAAATTACTGTAGAATAATCCAACTGCCCTCTCCGTGTAGAGGCTTAGAACAGCTTAGTGCACACGTCTGTACGCTGTCCCACCTCTTGGTGGTATCATATTTACCCGTATGGAGGAATCGATCCCTCCTAACTGTATTCACACCTACTGCTATTCGTGAGCTTTATGCTCCTAACTGTTGGTGTTACTGTTGTTGTTGGTGGTGGGGCCGTCGGCTCGTCCTTATCGTGTCATTTTGAGACGCCGTGTGGGTCTCTTCCATGCTTGAATTGGGACACGTTTACATTTGAATGTAGAGACTGTGGCTGTTCTGGCCCCGAATTCGATATATTGTATCGATGGCGTTTGCTTGTTCCCCTAGGCCATTATGTCGTTTGAGAGAAGCAAGAGATATTAGCTCGAGCCCGGCTGCACTAGTGCCATTACCCATCTAAGTGCTCAAACATGGACATAGCCCTCAGGAGAGTCTTTGATTAACCGGTGATCAGTCGGTAATCGGTCTCGCTTCATCTATTGTCGACTGAACACTCCTTATTTGGTTAGAACCTCTGGGTCTGCTGATAAACTCTGATTTCTACTTCGTGTCGTTAGATTGCAGTAGGGAGATTGCAGTAATATTGATTAGATTCTAAAATTGTGAGCATTAGGATTAAGTTATATCCGGACCGCACTGCACCTCTGTCGGTCCCTCTTTACGGGTGGTATATGCGTTGAGATGAATCGTATAAACAGTTATTTGCTTTGGCGGCTATCACGAGTAACTGGTTTGTTCTGTCTGTATGTCCTTAACCGCGTGATTTCTAGACCGGCGACCAATCGAAAATCGAAAATCGAAATCGAAAACCGAAACAACGAATAATAGAAACAACGAATAATAGAAACAACGAACAAAAACGGTCAACAGACGTAACTAGCTACAGTAACTAACTAACTAACTAACTAACTTAGTAAGTAAGTAACTCCCACACAACCCGATCATGACCACGACCACGACCACGACCACGACCGCCACCACAACGTGCACGGAAGCGAAACCACCACCACCACCTGTTGTTGTTGTTGTAGGTGTATCACAGAAAAAACTCAGCGTCCCCCCGGCCGGATACGTCTGCAAGCTCTGCAACACTACGGGGCACTGGATCCAGCAATGCCCGGAAAAGAAAGCATCCAAAAACAAGAAGAAAAACAAGAAGAAGAAGAAAACCGCCAACCCGAACCACGTCCACCGACCCGGAATCGATCCCTCCAAAGAGGACATCGAAAAAGCCCGGGCCTTGCAAAAACTCAAGCCTCCCCCCTGCTTTTGTCGGATCCCGTCCCGGCTGAAAAAAGTCAAGCGATCCTTTGCCACAACAACGAGCAGCAACAACAACAACAACAACAACAACAACAACAACAAGAACGGCCAAACAACAACAACAACAACAACATCATCATCACACTACTACTACTACCCCGAACCCGACTACGAACACTCCCGGGCGATCGGAAAGTATTTCTTCTTTTGTTCCAAGGCCCGGGACGATGCCACCAAGTGCCGGTTCGCGCGTCCGGTCGACGACCACAAAGAGGCGATCACCCCCCGATCGCAACCGCAACCGCAACCACAACCGCAACGGATCTGCACCTTTTTCCAAAAGACGACGGGAGGATCCTGCCGCAAGGGGGATTCCTGCGCCTTTTCGCACGAGCTGGCGAATCTCGAGCCGGCGCAAGCACGGGCCCAGCCCGATGGGGGAGGAACGGACAACAGCAGCAGCAACAACAGCAACAGCACGAAGCGGAAGCGCGCCGAGGAAGCGCCGAACACCGCGGGGAGCGATGGGAGCAACAGCAACAGCAACAACAACAGTAGCAACAGCAACCCCGATCGGGAGCCGAAAAAGAACAAGACCACCGACGACGACGATTCCTCGTCGAGCAGCAGCGATAGCAACAGCAGCAGCGACAATAATAATGACTCCATCGCCAAACCCAAAACAGACACTCCATCATCGACTGCGACTGCGACTGCGACTGCGACAATGAGCAAAACCACCACCGAAGCGAAGGACGGTGATGGTGATGGTGATAGCAGCAGTGATTCCGATAGTGACGACGACGACGACGACGACGGCACCCAAAAAAACAAGGCCGCACCGGCCACGAACAAAAGCGGCACCAACACAAATTCCGGTGAAAAGATCAACAGCAGCAGCAGCAGCAGCAGCAGTAGCAGTGATTCCGACAGTGACAGTGATAGCGATAGCGATAGCGACGACGAACCCAACAAGACTGCTGCACCGACCACCACGAACAAGAGCAAGAACAAGAGCACGAGCACGAGCACGAGCACGAAATCCGACGATAGCAGCAGCAGCAGCAGCAGCAGCAGTGATTCCGACAGCGACAGCGATTAACGACCAAACGACTAAAGATTACTTCGTACCGTACGTAGAAAGGAACTAGTATTTCGGAACTCTCCAATGGTCTGCCGCACCGTGTTCGCACCGTACGTACGGTAGAGTATAAACATTGTGATTCCTTTTTTCCGTATGAATGTTCGTGAAGCCATATATATATATATATATATATAGAAATCGATTCTAGTGACGGAACGGAACCAATTACAGGGTTTGGGTTTTTGTTGCAGTATTTTGTTGTTTGTTATTGTTGTTGTTGTTGTTGTTGTTGTTGTTTGGCATGAGAACGCCACAGGGGGAACACTCCACTGGTAGTCGAAACATTGGATTGTGTTCCGCGTTTCGTTCACGTACATACAGCATCGCAAGCCATTGCTGGTTTGCCCTGCCGTGCCCTGCCCTGCCCTGCCCTGCCCTGCCGTGGTAGGAATGCGATCTTGCTTTGTCTTTATTATTCGCTAACCAAAGAGAAACATCCGATGCACAACAACCGAACAACCGATGCACATGATGCCGCCGGGAAATTGGACCGAGACTCCTGGTGTGGTGAGTCAGCCGTCCGCTGCTGCTGGGACAATACAGAACTCGTAACGCAAAGCAACGCAACGCAACGAGAAAGCAAAGCAAAGCAACGCAACGCAACGCAACGCAACGAGAAAGCATTGTGAAAGCATTGTGAAAGCATTGTGAAAGGAGAAAGAGTAACAAACAGCGGGACAGACAACAAGCTTCTTGAAGATGTTGCGTGAAAAATGGTGAATTCTGCATATCCAAAGACAACACAACAAGCAGAAGAACCAATGAACTGAAAACAATGAATTGGATGATAATAGAGCACTAGGCGGGCCTACTAATCTTATTGCACGTATTGTACTTGTACTATTCCAACTATTATAATAACAGTATTGTACTCCGGCACAACAACCTATTGATGCAACAACTTTATTGGGTCATTATTGTTGAGAAACGACGCGCGCACACGAATATACAACACATACAACACATACATATGTAGGTACGGGGGAATCGTTGAAGAAAATCTTTTGGGGGACACATTCTGAGGTAGTCCAAAAATGACACCTCGGACAGTTTAATCCAACAAGATATCAATGATCATACTTTTTAATTACCCTAGTCAATAGGATTAATTTACATTTTTGTCTTTTCAGACATTGACCTTTATAATTTTTTCGGACTACCGATATTAGGGTTCAATCAACAGTAATTAAAAAGTATCAAACGCAGCCCCGATACTCAAAGACAGTACAGGCTAGCAACAACAACAACAACAACAACAACAACAAACAACCATGGAAGCAAAGACTTCTTACTCCAGCATGGCAGCAAAGCCACCGCCCAAGGCCAACGGTGCCCCACCTACCAACGCCACCAAGCCAAAGAACCTGCTGACCAGCACTAAGCGTAGTCCGGACCGGTTGGTTGGACACAATCAAACCAATCTAAAAGGGATTCTCATCCCTGAGGATGCAAGTGCCAAGCACTACTACAATGAGCTCAAGGACAGACTTGAAACGCTTGGAGGCTCCAAGTACATCCCCCAAGTGGGATCGTCAATCGAACATCTTGTTCGATTCAAACGCAAAGACTTTGCACCGACCAAACCTACTGCGGCGGAGTACTCCACGCCTGTGACTGATCGGGTAACAGAAGACACCCAGATGGTTGAGGTGCCCAGACTGAAAGAAACCCTCATGGATATGTACAAGGCAGAGTTGAAGAAGAAGGCCGACAAATGGATTCAATACCAAAGAGACATGGAAAAAGTGTATAGACTTGCTCTCGGCCAAATCAACAATGGCATGAAGGCAAAGCTGAAGGGTCTTAAGTCATGGAAGGCCATTGACAACTCCAAGTGTATTGTGGCGCTCCTCAAGGCTGTTCGAGACCTGTGCTTCCAATCAAGTTGAACCAAGGTGCACCCAATCACTAACGTGATCCAGCCATTCGGAAGCTCCTCTGTACCCAGCAACGGAGCCTGGATGCTGCATCATATGTGAAGATGGTGAAAGAGAACCTCGATGTGGTTAAGTCCCTAGGGGAAACATTGATCTGCAAGGCCACGGTCTCATATAAGCTGGAGCGCAACCCTGCCTAGGTGGCCTATGACTACTCCGCATACCTGACTCTCACGGGACCAACAAGGGCCGCCATCAACCATGCAGTCGAACAACGCGCACTGGCCGCACTGATCATAGAGGGATCAGACACCGACAGTAGCAATCTCCGGCAGGTCCTTGCTGATAACTATGCCCTACAGCAGAACAATTATCCAACCACGAGTGTGGAAGCACTAGACATGGTTGTGGCATTCAGGGACTCGAAGAAACCGAGGTCGCGGACCAACAATTGCAATGGCCCAGCAGCGACAAGCCAAAACGGCAGACAACGGGATAGAAAGAAGGACGAGTCACCTAATCAAGGATCAAGCCTATTCGCCCAACAAGGAAATGGAACAGGAGGAACTAACAATCTGTCCGCTGACCAACACAGTCAACAGCTCCTCATGACAGACGTGGAGTCCGGAGAGGCCTTCACCCCATCTGAACAAATCACGTACATGTTCCTGAATATGGGAATGCTGTCACAGGCCGACGCCGAGGATTACGAGTCAACAACATCATCATCCATGTCGTCCACATCAACCCATTCTGACAGTGACGATGAGGATGTGCCGGATCTTGTTCCTTGAACCAACCGGTACCCCGATGATGAGGAGGAGGATAGCACCCTTGACTACCATTTCAGCAACGATGTGGAGTATCTGTTCACCCAGTGGAAATCTGAAGGAGGAGTGAATCCCTACGGGATCTTACTTGATAGTGAGTTATCCCTCAACCTAATTGTCAATCCGGAACTGGTGGACAATATTTGTCAAGCCCCAAACAATGGCTTCATGAATATCCACTGCAACTCCAGAGTATCAAGGGCCAACATGATTGCTGGCCTTCCAGGTTTTGGGACAGTGTGGTTCTACGAAGATGGTCTAGCCAATGTGCTATCCCTGGCGCTAGTGTTAGACCAATACCGGGTAACAATGGACACTAGTATCGACAATGCCATCTATGTGCACAAGGACGGTGGGACCAGAAGGTTTCAGAGGTCCGCATGCAATCTCTACTACTGCGATATGAGTGAGCACAATGGGACTGTTTTGGCCCTGGATACGGTTGAAGGTAAATGCCCATTCGTACTCAGCTTTCGATTGCTCCAGAGCAAAGAAGGCCCGCGATCTACAGGAGGTCCTTGGCTTTCCAACAACACAAGAACTGATCAAGATGATTGACAACAACATCATTAAAGACTGCCCAATCACTAGAAGAGATATCAGCATTATGGCAGAGATCTACAGGAAGCACACCAGTATCCTCAAAGGAAAGAGCGTCTGACAGCAGTCCCCACACACCAGAGAAGACATCACACCGGTTCCAGATAGCATCCTCAAAGCCTACCATGATGTAACACTGTTTGTGGACATCATTACAGTAAACAGTGTCCAGTTCCTTGTGTCTATCTCACGACACATTCGATTTCGAACAGCAGTGGCCATTAACAACATGAAACACCACACTCTGGGCGGTTTTCGCGTGACCCAGATACAAGCAGACAACCAGTTTGACTGCATCAGGGATAGTCTGCTTGACATGGATCATCCAATAACAATGCAATGTGTGCCTGCCAGACAGTATGAGCCAAGGATTGAGAGAAGCAATCAAACACTCAAAGAGAATATCCGATGTGTAGTGAACCACATTCCCATCACCAGGCTGCCTCAACGTTGTCTCATCGAGCTAGTGTACGCAACCGTGTTTTGGCTGAACTGTAGAACAACAGGGGTGTCACCCACCATATCTGTCCAGGAACTCATGACAGGTGTGGCATGCAACGCAAGAACCCATGGGAAGTTCCAGTTTCTGCAATACATCCAAGCTCACTCTGAAGACACGAACAATACTATGAAGCCGCGGACTGTGGATGCCGTATATTTGCGCCTGACTGGACAGCTAACGGGGGGATTTATGCCTATGATATTAATACTGGGCAACACATACATTGTAAACGGGAAACACCCATCCCAATGCCCCAAGTGGTCATGGACCGATTGGAAGCAAATGCTTTGGAGCAGGGAATGCCAACTGGGCTCGAGTTCGAGATCGACCGGGCCATTACCATTCTTGACTTGGATACAGAAGATAACAAGGATGATGATGATGCATCGAATCAGTCCTACGTGGACACCGGGCATGATGAGGAAGAAAGCTTGGTTAGCGTGATCAATGAGGCTGAAGTAATTGCTGACTCCCACATGGCGGTCAATGAACAGGCACTACCCAAGACCGAGGTGGGGGACGACATCTGTCCCGAGGAACTAGTAGTGGAGCCGCGCCCATCTGGGATGGCTGAGCATGAAGATGACCCTATGGACACTCAAGCAGGAGTGGATGGGGTCCTGACATCAAATGATGTAAGTAATGAGAATGAAGAATCCTGGACTGAGGATACGCCACAGATGGCAGACATCCATACCTCTAATGACACACAACATGTGGCCTTTGAAGAGGAACAGGGAGAGGAGGCAGAACTTCTGCCAAGGCTCCGGCCAAGGATCACTAGATCACACAACAAGTTTGGCGTGTCAGAAGGGTACACGTCAGAGTACAGAGAACGCAGTAGCTTCACTGCAGAATACAACCATGCTATTAAGGCCATTGCAAACCAACACACATCCATGCTAATGGTACTACAGGCAATCGAGTCATATAACAATCTAGACGCAACCCAGGTAACTAAGCAATACAGGGTGAATCAAGGCATCAAGATATTTGGCAAAGAAGGAGTAGACAGCAGTACTATCCGAGCTGCAACAACTTCATGATAGAGGTGTCATTGAAGTCATGGACCCAAAGACACTCACACAAGAAATGGTCCGGCAATCCCTACAGTATCTAATGTTTCTAAAACGCAAGAGAACAGGCAAGGTCAAAAGCAGAGGATGTGCAGATGGGAGGCCCCAATGGGAGTTCATCACCAAGGAAGATTCCACATCGCCTACTGTCTCTTTGTACTGCGCTAATGCTTTCATGTATGATCAATGCGGTCAAAGGTAGAGGTGTTGCTACAGTAGACATCCCCGGGGCATTCCTTCATACTGATATGCCAGAAGGGGAGGATGTGTACACCAAGCTGGACGGCACCATGGCCGAACTGCTGTGCCGTATGGACCCAAAACTCTATGGTCCAAATATGATCACAATGAGGAATGGAAAGAAGGCCCTCATTGGAAAGGCTAGGAAAGCCATCTACAGTACACTTTGAGCTGCATTGTTGTTCTGGCAGAAGCTCTTGAGTGAACTGGTCAAGCAAGGCTACAAGACCAATCCATACGACCAATGCACAGTTAACAAAATGATCAATGGCCACTAATGCACCATTGTATGGCACGTGGATGACCTCAAGATCTCTCACAAGGACCCCAGCGTGGTGACACAAGTTATCACGGACCTGAACAAGGAATTTGGAAAGATATCTCCCCTTACAGAGACAAGGGGGAAGGTTCATGATTATGTAGGAATGACCATTGACTATACCAAAGTAGGTAAGGTGAAATTCACCATGTTCGACTATATCAAAGATATCCTTCAGGGACTACCACCGGCGCCTGATGGGTGTGAGGCTGTGACTCCGGCCGCAGATCACTTGTTCCAGGTTAATGAGGCAGCAGAGAAACGAAACCAAGATGATGCTGAATCGTTCCACCACTATGTGGCCAAACTCCTCTTTGCGTCAAAGCGCACGAGACCCGATATCCAGACCATAATAGCATTCTTATGTACTCAAGTGAAGGGCCCCGACGTGGATGATCAGAAGAATCTGAAACGGGTCATGTCATACTTGAAAGAGACCCGATTCCTCCCGCTTGTGTTAGGACATGATAACACAGAGAACCTGCTGTACTGGTATGTTGACGCTGCATTTGCTGTACATGCAGATATGCGAAGCCACTCTGGCAGCATGCTAACCATGGGACGAGGTGCCATCATTGCGAACTCTACAAAGCAAAAGATCAACACAAAGAGTTCAACAGAAGCAGAAGTGTTGGGAGTAGACGTCAACATGCCATTCATCTGCTGGGCAAGATACTTCTTAATTGCGCCAGGGCAACACGTGACCGAAGCCACAGGACAGATTACCAGCATGCCACTCGCAAATGAGAATATTCTTTACCAAGATAATGAGAGCTCGATCCGTCTTGAGCGCAATGGGAACGCCTCTAGCACCAAAAGGACCAGACACATCAACATTAGATACTTCTTCATCACGGACAGAGTAGCCAAGGGGGAAGTCACCATTGAATACTGTCCTACCAAGGAGATGATTGCTGACTACTTCACCAAGCCATTGCAAGGATCACTGTTTCGAAAATCCCGAAAACACAGAATATGTGTGTCACATGGCATGGATGTGTGGTGTATTTGACACAGATATCTGTGCGCTAAAAACTCTTCCCATATTCATGTTCATTTTTGGAATAAGGAATTCCGAAACACCGTAGAGATACGTATACGGTATGTAACACGAATCGATGCTAAAAACCAGCATCGCACCTCCACTACATTGAAATCGTTAAGTGGTAAAAACGATTCCACTTAACACCAAAGATAAACACCAGGTTAAAAGGTACGAACCAAGATATCATTAAAAACCGGATCAATAAGTAAACACTTTGAACCCATAGTATGTGTATTCAAAAAGAATGCACATAACAATTACTTACTATTGTAATAATAAAAATCCACACCCGTTCGTATTGGGTCTCATTTATTCGATACAACATGATCAAGCAAAAGGCCCATTGATACTATTACTTAACCTCGTAAAAGGACCAATACCATCGAAAGACCGATACTGGAGAACCAACACGATACTAATATACATAAATACAGCAAGGATTGGTACGACACTATGAAAGAACACATAACCGGATTACTAACAAGGGAATGAAAAAGGTGCAGTCATGGATTCCAAATGGCCGACACAGAATTGTGAGTAATCAATGTTTACGAGGGCGTCTCCTAAACACTTAAAAACGCTTATCTGAGTACAAAAGACACACAACGAGTGACAGATGACACACAATTGTGCACGACCTAAATTACACAGATATTCTGTGTTTTTGGGAATCACCCATTATCATCAATTATTGTGTGCACTTCTTTGACCAAAAAAATTCCTGGTATGCACGAAGTTGTTATCAAACATTGAATTTCTGTTGGAGTCTGCCAAACCCTCCGAGGTGTAACATAACCAACAATTTTTGTGAAAGAAAATTGTGAAAGAAGATAGAAAGCTTCATCTGCGGTTTCAAGTGGTGTAGATTACTAGCACGACTGCGTTGTTATTGTTATTATTTGATCCTCTCACCTTCGATCCGACTTTTCATCCTCAAAGGAAAGTGTGCCCCACACCCACAATTTTAATTTATTTGAACAGCTAAGTTTTCCATACGAATATCTGAGTTTCAGGTTGTACTTCTTGTAATAACATTTCAAGTATCAATGTCAGGATGAATCCCTCCAGTAGTAACTAGTATTAAATTACTTCCACATACGTACTCACAAAATTTATTTGTTCTTCTTTTCGAGCTATGTGATACACTTGATCACGTGCAAGAAGATGGGGCATATTAAATTCCTTCCGTACATATGTCAGGGAACCACAGGCCGGTACTTGAACTTACGTAGATTCCTACGTAATTTACAGTACTACAGCTGGAGTGGTACGATACTACCGATCAAATTATATGCACCTCTGTGAGCAAGATTGGAGTATCTCTGTAAACAGGATTGGAATGTTCTTCTCTAAGGCCGATGACTGCATCCAGCTCATATCTTATGGTAAATGACCAGGAAGGCCCATTCTTTCTGTAAACAGGATCGAAGTTTGATACTTTGGACCATTCTTTCTGTTTTCACGATCGAAGTTCAATACTTAAGATCGGAAGCAAGGTTCCTTCTGTTTTCATGACCAAAACAAGGTGAATTGCCTGGTTCCGGTATAACCATTTTGATACTTCCAATCATGTGTTTCGATACTCATGATCAAAAGGGAGGTTCGAAGAAGCTTCTTGTACTAACAGCTGTTTCAATGATCACAATTAGAAGGAAGCTTCTCATGATAATATCATAGCAGTTCAATAGCACGTGATTCTACAGTGCTGTACAATTAGCAGTGTACTGTATTCATCACTGCACTAAAAGAGATATCATGCTCTCCAGCAAGATTACTCTCTTCTCTTATACTTTTAACATTCAACTGATTTATATCCCAAAATTCACACTAGTTGCTACCAACTACCTGTAATCTACATTACTAAGTGTTGTTACTCTAAAAATCGACCAAAGGTAAATGTCTGGATACTTGAAGTCATTTTATCTCTGGAGGAGTATAAGTAACTTTTCAAGTGTAGAATGGATATAACTGCCGTAGAATGTACGTAAGTAGGGTACATGTATTTTTGACCGACAACACTAAGGTCTGTCTCGCTGTATCTGAACAAGTTCACAGTAAGAAGAGATCTGGCGTTTCCATAGTCTCGCCTGTAGTCCGATTATCCGTTGTCGAAAGTATTCAACCACAATTGTCACGCGTAGAGTACAATCGTTTGTCTACTAACACACTAACACAGCGTTGCTGTTCTTCAGAAGCCTTTGAATCAGACCCTCAAGCAGGCCGGATTCAGAAGGAAAATAATAGATTAACAGCCGCAAGCTCAAAGGCAGCTTGCATAAGAAGAACCGCCGCAAACAATCTGACAGTAGACCCATCGATCGATTCAATAGTTCTCCGATCCGATTACACACAAGAAAGACACCAATCGGACACGCCAAAGGCTTCAATAGAAGTCCAATTGCATTGGACACGCCAATAGCAATATCCCAATCCAAAGAACACAAGTTTCCGGATTACATATTTCCCGCGCCTACACTCCTCGTGACACCAACTTTGTCAGGGACCCATTGACGCCCATTTGATTGTGCTAAGCACCGCAAACCACCGGCTGCAATTGTTCCATCGATAATTGCCTTATCAAACCTACGATGATTACGATTTGATTCTACAATCAATCAATCACCTTGCTTCAAGATCAAAGCTACGATTTGATGCTACAATTTGCTACTACGATTATATCAATCCGCCTACAATCAAATCTACGATTGCGAATACTACGGTTGTATTTGATCTATCAATTCGTCTGCAATCAACTCTACGATTGACTCCTATTGATACGATCCAATTCTCTGATTCGATTCTACAATCAATCACCTTCTTGATACGCAAGAATCTACGATCACTCCTCCATCAACGCCGCCGCCACCAACGACGACGATCCGATTAAACGAATTTTCGTCGCTTCACCACTTCACCGACCCGTCGTATCTCATCGAAAACGACTTTCCCTCATTATTCCAGATTTACCGGTACCATCCTGGTCCTCTATCTCCCAATATTGACGGAGATATCCATTCTCCTTGGTGCAACAGGAACAACACGACGTTTGTCAACAGCAACAGCAACAACAACAACAACAGTAAACGAATTTTCGTTGCTTCGCCACTTCAAAGGCCCATCGTATCCCATCAAAATCGGCTTACCCTCGTTATTGCGGACACGTTGGCAACAGTCTGGTCCTCCAACTCCAGATATTGACTGTGTTATCCAGTATTCTCACGGAATTCTCCAAGGCTATCGGTCATCAAATCTCATTCACCGTGGATACTCCAGATCTCAAATCTCTGTTCCCATCATTTGATTTGAAACTTGCTCGTATCCTACATTTAACGTTGGATGTTCCTCAAGAAGCATGCAACCGCATTTGTGAGGCTCTCATTATAGCAGGAGCAACCACCTGGACCCGATTCATTTGTGAAATTTATGAATATGGTTATATTGTTGACCTAGAATACCAAGCTCAGACCGGCCCCCGTCCTATCAGTATAAAAGATCAACACACATTAACTACATTTGTTGATCTTATAAATGATATCATTCCCCAAGCTGGCTGTCACTGGTACGACCACAATCAGTACACCCGGGATGTTTTCCTTTCATTTTGTAATGCGCGCAACCAGCACCCTGAACTGACTGCTTTTCACAACAAGGCTAATGCAGCAATTCCTTTAGCGCCATTCCCACATGTTACTGCTCAAGTTCCTATGGCATCACAACCCAGCGTACAAGCTAAATGTTGCCTCACAAAACCAGTCCTATCACGGGCGTCATCTACGACAACGACATCTGTTTCTACGACGGCTCCAGGACCGGCATCATCTTCGGTATCTGTTTCCATAACGCCTCCAGCACCTGTTTCCTCACCGTCCCCTGCATCTGATCCTGCTCGCGAGACGATTTCTACTCCTGTCAACAATGGGAACCTTCTTGGATCCCCTGAAACCTACACGTTAGCTCCCACAACTGATCTTTCTGCTTACATCGGTACTCCAACCTACACTTGGACTTACTTCCCTAGCACAGAATCAGTTTTCTTCAGAAAAGTTGTTTCTTCAATCATTCCTATTGTCCACCCGGACACTCCACCTGGTGATGCCTCTCATACTACAAACCATGAGCGTCACTCTCCACGTCCTTCCCCTAAGCCTTCAGCTAATTCAAGATGGACATTTCATCCTAAATCTCCCATCTGGGGCATTTTCTAAGGATAGTGTCGTTCCAAGCTCAGGTCATGACATCGTTCCAAGCTCAGGCCATGCCATTGTTCCAAGCTCAGGTCATGCCTATCCACAGCATGGTGCATCTTCTTGCCCTGGTCAGAAGCCTCTTTATGGGGCACATTCTTTGACCTACGACTGGCCTGCTGTGTGCATCACCAAACGGCATCGTGATGCTATCAAGCTCAAGCTGTATCACCTACATGCTACTCTCTTGGTCGCTAATTGGACTTACGACGACGTTGCTTGATATGGGGCATGATTGGATTCCTACGAATCGATCGATTTCTATGAGTTGATCTGTGACAAAGCCCCATTTGACATGTCGTCTTTCCGACTATCTTGCAGAAACGCTTGATATGGGGCATGATTGGATTTCCTACGAATTGACTATGTATCTCTCTACAAATTCGATTTCCTACGAATCGGCTATGTATTGGTGTTTGATATCCACAAATCAATTCCTACGATTCCTTTCAAGTTAACGATTCCACGAGATTGATGATACTACGATTCGATTATTCCTACGATTCGATTTATTTCAAGAATGGTCTATACAAATCGATTCCTACGATTCATTTCAAGTTGGTATCTACTGTTCCACATTCTATTCTATGATTCGTCTACGATCAAAATCCACCATCTGATATGTATCCACAGACAGTCAGTTCCAATGGCTTGATCTATGCAAAATTGATGCCTAATCATGGGGCATCAATGCAACGATTCAAGATAGTTATCTACAATCTGATTCGATTCTCCGATTCAAGCTTCAGTTACGACTGAATTTGATCAATCGATTTCTATGATTTGATCAATCAATCTCTACAAGTCGACCTTCAGTCAATCATCTGTGATTTGATACTCCATCGCTTCCTACGATATGATCAATCGATCTCTACAATTTGATCAGTCAAATGATTCTACATCTTCGTTCTACATTGTTTTAATCTCCCTCGGTTTCTACGATTCAAATCTTCGATTCGATTCTCCGATTCAAGCTTCAGTTACGATTGAATTTGATCAATCGATTTCTATGGTTTGATTGATCGATTTCCTACGAATCGACTATGTATCGGTGTTTGATATCTACAAATCGATTCCTACGATTCCTTTCAAGTTGGTATCTACAAATCGATTCCTACGAATCGACTATGTATCTCTCTACACATCGATTTCTTCCTACGAATCAACTATGTATTGGTGTTTGATAATGGTACCTACAAATCGATTTCCTATGAATCAATTATGGTATCTACAAATTGATTCCCTATGAATCGATTATTGCTTGGTGTCTTGGTTCAATCTACTGTTCAACGATCAATTTCTATGACTATCTACGATTCGATCCTCTAATCCAAGCATCCTACGATTTGATCATATTCTATGACTGATCATATTCTACGATTGATCCAAATTTACGATTGATCCAACATCTACGATTGATCCAATTCTACCGGTACGATTGATCCAATGAAAAGAATCCATCGTATAATGTGTATTCGTACGAAAGTCATCAGGGCAATAACCTTATCCTTAAGGTTATTCCTGAGTGAGTGACCGGGAACGACTTTACATGTGGATTGACTCTTAGCGAGAGTTTCCCCATCAGCTCACTCTTCGAAGAATTAACAACTTTAAAACACTATCATGCCCTAAAATCTATGTACAACCTAGTACTCATTCTACACAATAAGGTACAATACTGTGATACTCCAATGAGAATATCACGATGAATTATACGGTAATACGATAACATGAAAGACCGATCGAAGATGGTTTTTTGCGTGTGTTTTGTGTCTTAAGAATTACATGTGTTTTGTATGCTTGAAATTACACGATACGACGAGTAATTAACCTGTCGATCGACAAAGGCAAGGACTGATCGAATTGTAACAAAGATCTTACTCACTAAATCAATCGTTCGTAAGACCGATTGCGATTTGTTTGTTTGTTACGACACACTTTTTCTAGTTTATCAGACCCACAGCACTCTACGAGCTGTGGAGGACGAATGGCGTTTCCACCGAGAAACGCAGTTGAGCTCGAAGACCAGACGAATCCGGATTAGCCTGATCAGCTACCGGCATCAACCCTCAAGGATGTAAAAGGGGCAATTGCTTGCGGAGCCCTGGAATAGACCAACACCAGGGCGGTCTCCCTGAAAGAAGAGACCAAAGAACCGAACCAAGGTGGTGGCTCCACCAGGTTTCGAGATCCAGCAAACAAGCAAGGGAAAAGGGCTGGACAATTCAGATGAAAGAGTCGCCCAGGTTGGCATCAGTTGAAAGGAATCAATATCCAATTCAAGAACACTGATCTTTCACTGAAAACTAGAACGGACGTGAGCCAGAAGATTGAGCCTGAAGTATTCTGTGGAGGAACAGATTGCAAAGAGCGTCTGCCCGCAAGAAGGAACAGATCGCAAAGAGCATCTGGCACAAAAAAACGAAAAATCCAAACATATGAGAACACCAAATCTCGAAGATCGAAAGATCCAAAAGGAAAAGAGAACACTAAATTCTCAGGAAACAATCTTTCACCACAGAAATACAGAATGAGCAAAAATCCCAAGAAAGGATAGGAAAGCTCACAATCTTGATTTGCGACAAAAGCAAAAGCTCACACAAAATACAAAACAAACCGGAACGAAAATTCGATCCGGATATACAAATACAAAAACAGATAAGCCAATCACACTCGACAGCAGTCAACATCTACCAATCATCTCACATCCAACCCTTCGATTAATACCACACTCTCTTTATCCACATACCACCTTCGATTAAAATATCCGGATCGCAACTCCCATTGAATACCATCCTCCGAATATTCCGAAACGAATATTTCGAATCCTCTCTTCAGAGCGACCATCCGACCATTAGAATATCCCCTCCACCATGGTTCGAACTAGAGCAACCGACACCGGTGAAGAAGAAAAAATGGAAGTGGACCATCCACAAGATCCTGATGATAATAATGGAGGTATGGGAGATGACGATGCATTTGAAGATAGAATCATGCAAGTAATGGAAAGGGCCTTAGCTGACCCAGAAATGAACTCAACCATGAAGAGAATCATCGACCAAGAAGTAAAGAAAAGGATCAGATCGATAAGAGATGCAGAAAGTAGGGGTGAGAATTACGAGGATAGTGACAATGACGAGAGAAACGATGTGGACCGAGGTGCCGACGCAAGGGCTAACCGACTTGCAACGAGGTTGTCCCAACCCAGAATAAAGATCAGGGGATTCAACAATGGGAGATTTCTGAATCCAGAACAGCTCGCCTTCAGAAGCAGCCTGATGGATTTTGGTATCAACTATGAATCAGCCAAGGAAATCATGAGGGGAGGGATGTCTAATATTCGTGAAATTACAGACCTAAACAAGGAAAGCATCAAGTCATTTATGCATGGATTGAAATCTATCAGTCCAGACTGTCCGAAACCAAAAAGTATCCACTACGGTAACAGGCTATCATTGAGGCTTCTCACATGGGCGAGTTGGGCACGGTATCAACCATTGATTGGAGTCAAGCCAAGGGCCATCGACTGGAAAGCAAACCCAAACAATATGGAATTGCAGCAATTCAGAATCAAGATGATGGAGGCGAGTGTGAAATCACAGGAAAAAGCAACCCCACCCGAGTTAAAGGATCTTACAAAATTCAGGGAATGGGAGGAAGGCTTCCGACAAAATTTGAGATACAGATTCAACTCTGAAGGTTTCCCAATCTTGTATGTCATAAGACCCCAAGAGAAGGAAGATGTTACTGACGAAGCCAGGGCTGGAACAGTCGGGCAAAGTCCAATCAGATACCTACCCAACTTGGAGTGACTACAATGAAAGGTGTGGCGTTTTGTCAGGTCACCAGTATGATGAAGATAACAACGTCGTCTGGAGGCTGTTATGTGATGCAACAAGGAAAGGTCCTGGTTGGGAATATGTGGCACATTTCCAAAACACCGAACTAAACTCAGGAAATGCAAGAAATGCTTTCATTTCGTTGATGCAGCATGCTTACACTGATACCAATATCACTATGGTCCTGAACAAAACCTATCAGGAAATGAAAGAATCACATTACACTGGCGATGCTAAGAATTATGATTGGAACAAGCACAAGAGAAACTGGACTGCTTTTCATGGAACAATCCTGAGATTTGAAAAGAACCACAATGAAAGAAGATTTGTTTGGGACTTTATCAATTCAATCAGTGATGAGAGACTTGACGCTGCCAAAGCCGATGCAATTGATGAGAGCAAAGACTACCGGGACAACTTCAATGAATGCCTTATCCTATTCACCAATCGCCTTGGATTGAAGAAGCTTGCAAATGGGAAGCATAAAAGAGGTTCCAGAAGCGTGTATTCTGTGGGCACGACCAGCAATAAGAAGCAGAAGACAACTGGAACGTTCACAGGAAAAGTTGAATGCAAGCCCTATCCAACAAGTGTTTATAAAACAATGTCAAAAGAACAGCGTCAGGAGCTTTACCAGATGAGACAGGCAAAGAAGAAAAGAAATCTCAAGGCTACTGAGACCAAAAAGAAAGAAGCTGAAAATGAGGGCGCAGGTGATAGTTTTGGATCCAAATCTAAGAAATGACATAATAACCGGACACTAGCACTAGAACACAAATTGTTAAAAATGGTGAGCCGGTCATTATACAAGATGAATATTCCTCTAGATTTTGATGATGGAGAAAATGAAGAAGGATACTGTGAGTTAGACTCACATGCAGACACAACTGCCGCTGGAAGCAACATGATATTGCTAAACCCTGATCAGATCACAACACATGTTGATGTTGCGCCCTTTTCTGAAGAATACAAGCCAATCAAGAAGATCCCAATTGGAAGTTGCGCTACTGCTTGGACAAATCCAACGTCAGGCCAAGTATATATCATAGTGTTCCATCAAGCGCTGTACTTTGGGAACAAATTGAAGAACAGCTTGATATGCCCAAATCAAGTGAGGGACTGCAATTTCAACTCTGTTGAAGAGACACCTCGTCAGTTTGATCCAAGATCCAAGCATGGAATTACAATTCAAACGCCAATGGAAGATGATGACCCAAGGAAAGTTTTTATAAAACTAAGTATGAGAAATGTGATTTCATACTTTCCCACAAGGAAGCCAACAAGAATGGAGCTTGATGAATGTCAACATTTGATTGCAACAAATGATACCCCGTGGGATCCACATTCACTGAAGTTCAGGATGGCTGAGTTAGCAATTGACAATGGAGATCCAATTTCAGGGGACCAGTTTAGCCTTCAAGCCATGTCGACCGAAGAGGATCAAGCCATGGATACAAGTTCGATTGTAACAGAACCTACAAGTAATGTTACAGATATGCTCTCCAAGACCAGCTTAGAGAACAGGCATCCAAGTGTCATGCAGCAATGCAAACTGATGAGAGTGCACCAGGTGTCAACAAGAAGAATGCTAACTGAATGCCAAATTGCAACAGATGGAAATATTGCTCATCGGATTTCTTCAGTAACAAATATTTCAAGCGCGCGAAGGGTAGACCAATTTTTGTTTGATGATACAGAATTTGACTTCATGGAAGCTCCTGAAGAAGAATCAAAACAAGCCCCTAGCTTGCAAGAAATTGACAATACACTTGAAAGGAGACCTCTCGATAGAAGAAACCAATGGGGGCCGTCAGTGATAACTATTGAGGGTCCAAACAAAGTTGACTGTGAACGCCTAGCCAAAACTTGGAATATTAGTTTCAAGAAAGCTGAGCAGACATTGAAGGTCACAACCCAGAAGGCACTCAGGAATTTGCAGTTACCATTGATGAAGAGGCTACCTACACAGCGCTTTAGAAACAAGAGAATTGCACAAGGAACCTGGTACACTGATACGTGGCATGCTAGAACCACCAGTATTATGAGACAGGAGAAATGTGCACAGATCTTTACAAATGGGAATGGGTTTGAAGTATTTATACCAATACAGGACAAATCGCAAGTGCATCAAGGACTGAAAATATTCATTCATGAAATTGGAATCCCAGAGCATTTGATTTCTGATGGTGCTCCAGAACAAGGATCTCCAAGAACCTACAAGACACACTGGAATTCAATTGTAAAGCGCAACCATATTCATCAGACATTCATACAACCTCATTGCCCATTTCAAAATCGAGCAGAACAAGCGATTGGACATCTTGGGAGTGCAATCACAACCAAGTCTGCAAAGAAGAAATCACCGAGGAGATTATGGTCATTTTGTGGTGAACAAATATCAGGCAGAGAACAGCATCAAGTAACCCTTCTTCGATGGGGAGAACTCCATTTGAATTGGTTCATGGCTATAGGCCCGATATTGCACTATACACTTCATCAGAATGGTATGATTTTGTGTTTTACTTCGATAAAGGTGATTCTTCCACTCGCGGCGTTGAAAGGTTGGGTCGATGGTTGGGCCCCTGTGGCAGTAAGATAGGTGGAGGTGATTGTTTTTGGCTCCTGACCGAATCAGCAATACCAATATCTACGAATTCAATAAGGCCTGTCAAAGAATTTGAATGGAGGGATAGAGATATCCTCAGGAAGAATGGAAGCAATCGACAAATCAATTGAATCCAAGATTGGTGATGAAGTGAAAGATAGCGCGTCCTTCTTCCAGGAAAACTACCCGGAGTCTCAGATGGAGCTATTTGAGGATCAACCAGTGGAATCATCTGATCTGAAACTTGAAATGGCTGAGCCAGAAGCGTCAGTGGAAGATATAGATGAACCAGACGAATATCTGGGGAATGAAGTAATCATTGAAAGAAATGATGAAAGGCTCAGGTGCGTTGTCAAAGATAGAGTGCGAGATTTGCAAAACAGACCAATTGGGGTAAGAAATGAGAATCCCATACTAGACACGAGGCTGTACAAATTGCAACTACCTGATGGCACCATTGAGGAATACACGGCAAATATTGTTGCAGAGAGTTTGTACAGTTCTGTTGATGACGATGGAAGGATGTTCACTCTACTAGATGAACTCATTGATCACGAATGCGACAATACTGCCCTAACTGATGAGGAAGCCACGACTATAGCCAAAAATGGCAGGAAAACCCATAAGCCGACAACTAGGGGTTGGAGGATTCTCGCCAGTTGGAAAGACGGGTCAGAATCTTGGTGTAAGCTAAGCGATGTGAAAGAATCATTTCCAGTGCAACTAGCTGAATATGCTGTCAACAATAATCTTGAAAAGTCACCAGCATTCAGATGGTGGGTGCATAAAATTTTGAGAAGAAAGGATCGGATCCTTAAAGCAGCCAAAACAGCAAAGTATTGGTTGAAGACTCACAAATATGGTGTTGAATGCCACATTCAATCAAACAAGCGCTGGCTATTGATAAGAAAACAGGCACTGATCACTGGGAAAGAGCAATTCACAAAGAAATGACCAACAATATGGCAGCGTTTGAATTTTCTGATGACGATGTTATTCCAGTCGGTCACAAGGAAATAACAACACACATGATTTTTGACGTCAAGCTTGGATCCCTAACAAGGAAGGCTAGATTGGTAGGGGATGGTCATAAAGTTCCTGCAGTGGCAAAAGAAAATACTTACTCATCTGTCCCCAGTCGCGACTCAGTAAGAATATTCTTCTTGCTGGCAGCGCTGAATGATTTGAAGGTTCTCTCAGCAGATATTCAAAATGCATATTTGACAGCCCCGATTAAAGAGAAATACTTTCTAAAAGCGAGAGCTGAAGATGGTTTTCCACCACATCTTGCAGGAAGGCCTTGCAAGATAGTGCGCGCATTGTATGGACTGCCGGTGGCAGGTGCATCTTTCAGATCATACCTCACACAGCATTTGAGGGATCTTGGATATTCACCGTGCAAAGCAGGTCCAGGATGTGCACTTATAAATCGAAACCAGGAAAGATGGATCCAGATACTGGGCAACTGCTGATTGCCTATGTAGACGACATCTTATGTTCTGGTGAAGATCCAAAGTTCCAGCTTGAAAACATTGAACGAAAGTTCAAATTGAAGGATGATACTATTGAAGAGCCAACTCTGTATTTGGGAGCAGACATTGGAAAGTTCTACTTTGAAGGTGACTCGAAACCAAGATGGTCATTATCAAGCACCAAGTATACGGCGAAAGCTGTTGCAGCGGTCGAACAAGAGTTAGGAACTGAAAAATATGGCTACAAGTATCTACCAAAATCAGCATCCAGTCCACTGTCACATGATTATCGACCGGAAATTGATATATCAGAAGAATTGAGTCCATGAATTGCAAAATTACTATCAAGGTTTGATTGGAGTCCTCAGGTGGATTTGTGAATTAGGAAGGCTAGACATTGTAATGCCAGTCTCGCTGATGTCAAGGTATTTGGCTCAAGCGAGAAAGGGACATCTGAACCAGTTATTTCATATATTTGCATATTTGAAAAAGTACAACAGGTCGAAATTGGTTTTTGATGATACAGTACCAAGCATTGATGAGAGTAAATTTCAAAAATGTGACTGGTCTGAATTTTACCCTGGTGCTGCTGAAGTCGTACCAGCAGATATGCCTGAAGCCTTGGGAAAGCATGTAACAATGAGCTGTTTTGTTGACGCCGACCATGCCGGATGCAAGGCAACAAGACGATCTCATACTGGTGTTATTATCTTCATTAATAATGCACCGATCATTTGGTTCTCCAAAAGACAAACAACAGTTGAGACATCAACTTTTGGATCCGAAATCATTGCTTTGAAAATTGCAATCGAATTGGTTGAAGGTCTAAGGTACAAGTTGAGAATGATGGGTGTTCCAATTGATGGAAGCACCAATGTGTATTGTGATAATGATTCTGTTGTCACAAACGTTATACGACCTGAAAGCCCATGTAAGAAGAAGCACAACAGCATTGCATACCACAAGGTGTGCGAATCTATTGCAGCAGGAATTATCAGAGTTGCGAAGGAACCAGGTTCAACAAATATTGCTGATTTGTTTACAAAGCTAATGAGTGGCGCTGTTTTCTGGGAACATTGTTCTCATTGCATGTGGTAAGAAATTGATCTGCTAAGAAATTGATCTGAAATGAGCACTTCAAAAATGGATGATTTGATCCATGGAATATAATATATCAATCGGGCAAGGATCAGGGCAAAATGCCATGATACAAGCCAGAATGAATGGCAAAATGCCTCCCCATTTCTTTTGATAGGGCCTCTGATGGTAGACTGGATACAGTTTGGTATCCAACAAATGACTCACGATGAATAGGTTAAGTCATAGAATCCAGCCGCTTACCGGTTGGAGGATTTATGACTGAAGGGGACTGAAAAGAATCCATCGTATAATGTGTATTCGTATGAAAGTCATCAGGGCAATAACCTTATCCTTAAGGTTATTCCTGAGTGAGTGACCGGGAACGACTTTACATGTGGATTGACTCTTAGCGAGAGTTTCCCCATCAGCTCACTCTTTGAAGAATTAACAACTTTAAAACACTATCATGCCCTAAAATCTATGTACAACCTAGTACTCATTCTACACAATAAGGTACAATACTGTGATACTCCAATGAGAATATCACGATGAATTATACGGTAATACGATAACATGAAAGACCGATCGAAGATGGTTTTTTGCGTGTGTTTTGTGTCTTAAGAATTACATGTGTTTTGTATGCTTGAAATTACACGATACGACGAGTAATTTACCGACGAGTAATTAACCTGTCGATCGACAAAGGCAAGGACTGATCGAATTGTAACAAAGATCTTACTCACTAAATCAATCGTTCGTAAGACCGATTGCGATTTGTTTGTTTGTTACGAACACACTTTTTCTACCAATTCTACGATTGAGCCAATTGTACAATTAGTTGATGCCCAATCGTGGGGCATCTTAATCGCATAACGGTAATTGATGCCTAATCATGGGACATCTTGATCTATGCAAATCCATGCCCAATCATGGGGCATTCTTCTCCTTTGGTATTCTTCCTGTGATAAAGTCTTCTGAATCTTCTTTTTCCTGAGTAAGAAAATGAGGCATATTGCATGCTTCATGGAATTCATTTGTTCTTCTTCTTTTCGAAGTATGTGATACACTTGATCACGTGCAAGAAGATGGGGCATATTAAATTACTTCCAAATACGTACTCACGAAATTTATTTGTTCTTCTTTTCGAGCTATGTGATACACTTGATCACGTGCAAGAAGATGGGGCATATTAAATTCCTTCCGTACATATGTCAGGGAACCACAGGCCGGTACTTGAACTTACGTAGATTCCTACATAATTTACAGTACTACAGCTGGAGTGGTACGATACTACCGATCAAATTATATGCACCTCTGTGAGCAAGATTGGAGTATCTCTGTAAACAGGATTGGAATGTTCTTCTCTAAGGCCGATGACTGCATCCAGCTCATATCTTATGGTAAATGACCGGGAAGGCCCATTCTTTCTGTAAACAGGATCGAAGTTTGATACTTTGGACCATTCTTTCTGTTTTCACGATCGAAGTTCAATACTTAAGATCGGAAGCAAGGTTCCTTCTGTTTTCATGACCAAAACAAGGTGAATTGCCTGGTTCCGGTATAACCATTTTGATACTTCCAATCATGTGTTTCGATACTCATGATCAAAAGGGAGGCTCGAAGAAGCTTCTTGTACTAACAGCTGTTTCAATGATCACAATTAGAAGGAAGCTTCTCATGATAATATCATAGCAGTTCAATAGCACGTGATTCTACAGTGCTGTACAATTAGCAGTGTACTGTATTCATCACTGCACTAAAAGAGATATCATGCTCTCCAGCAAGATTACTCTCTTCTCTTATACTTTTAACATTCAACTGATTTATATCCCAAAATTCACACTAGTTGCTACCAACTACCTGTAATCTACATTACTAAGGTCTGTCTCGCTGTATCTGAACAAGTTCACAGTAAGAAGAGATCTGGCGTTTCCATAGTCTCGCCTGTAGTCCGATTATCCGTTGTCGAAAGTATTCAACCACAATTGTCACGCGTAGAGTACAATCGTTTGTCTACTAACACACTAACGCAGCAGTCGCTGTTCTTCAGAAGCCTTTGAATCAGACGCTCAAGCAGGCCGGATTCAGAAGGAAAATAATAACTAGTGAATAACCTCGCATGCGTTGCAGCATTTTGCAGTTAGAAGGAATGTTGCATAATATGTTTGGAGGGCCCCAAAGGATGAGGAGGGAGAGAATGGTATTCAGCTAACTTGCGCTTGTTGTTGTTCTGATTGTTTGCTTACTAAATTAAAACTAAAATTATGAGTGGATGATTCCACTCTTTCCTAAGATCACTAAATTCACTAATTGATGCACCGGCCCGCTAATCCTCTGGTGCATTTTGTCATGCCCTGGGCTGTAGATCTGTACCTTGCGCCCTGTAAAATCCGGTACATGGGGACTTTTATTGAATTGCTAAATTGCGCCTAAAAGCCATGCATCATTGCGCCGAGTATATACACGAATATATGCGGTGAATCTATACGACAAATATATGGCAAATATTCACGGCGAATATATACGCTACCAACGACGGTATATATGCCATGCTTCAATGGTACGATACAGGATGCGCACAATAAGTAAGAGATGAGGGCACATCTGAGGGAATACGAGCATAAGTATATATCCACGTAAGGTCCCAGGAGAAGAATCCAGAGGGTGCAATAGAGTGGACTATTGGACCTGGACGTGTTAAGCCAACTTATTCTACTAGTACTAATTGTTTTAGGAGCAAAAAGAGTGAGCTGTAGGCTTGGATTTTGCTGGGTGAATCCTTTGCCTGCTTGTTAGGGCTAGCTGTAATTCGTTTGCAGATTATTACAGAAGCTGGTGGTTATTTCGTGACAGATATAGTGATACAGTGAGATCTTTCTTGTCGTACTACGCACGTTGCATACTCAAGGGTGTTCCCCAGTCCGTACTGCCGTCCGGATTCACATTCCACGTGGCACTCCCATTCCTTTCATCCGGTTCGCTAGATCAACAACCCCGTTGTAGGATTTGAAAAAAGGCCAATTCCTGCAATTGATGTAGCGAACTGAATGTAAGGAATGGGAGGGCCACGTGGAACGTACTACCAGCACGACGTACGAACCAGAGAGCACCCTTGAGTATGCAAAGATCTCACTGTATCACCAACATACCCGGTAGGTACGGACTCTATGATACGATACTCAATACAAAAAGTGCTCACGAACAAGCAGCAGGCTAAGCAGTAACAAGCCTGTAAAGGATTCTTCCAGCAAGAACCAAGCCTACAGCTCACTCTTTTTGCTCCTAAAACGATTAGTAGTAGAATAAGTAAACGGCTTATACGTCCAGGTCCAATAGTCATCCCTATTGTACCCACACAAGCCTACCGGTTCGTTAGTCATCCTATCGTATCACGAACCTCCCAACATGAGAATCATAGGGGGCCCAACGCGCCCACAACAGCAACAACAAGGTCCGACGCGCCTACAGGATACAACAAGGCCCGATGCGCTCACGCGAGTATTACAGCAAGGCGACGACGCGACCCACCGCGGATTACAACGAGGCTCAACGAACCTACCAAGGACGCGCCTACAACACCGACGGAAGAACCAACAACGCGACGCGCGCCTACAATGACACAAGTCATTGAACACACCACGCCGCTACAGCTAGCAACGGACAAGGCCGCCAGATGAACTACCAAGAGTTCTTCCAAGGGGTAAGCCCCTTTGGGGACTCGCCGGCAAGGCATGATGTCTACCAAGCCATGTACACTCTTTTCTCTGAATCTGAAGGGGCCCAGCTCCTCTCCCTCCTGCTGGATATCTTCAACGCGCAAGCCATCGGTGGCTTGGGGATTTTCCAAGGAGATGCCGCTGGGGTAGACCAGCTCCGGGTCATTCATGGCCTCTGCCGCTATCCTGGCACCATCACCCAGCCCTCAGCCAACCTTGTCAACTCCTTTGGCTACATCGATGATGTAGACAGACAGGAGTGTGAGCTGATGCAGGTGGATGCAGCCCTGCTGGCCAAGGCTGCAGCCAGTCGCGTATATCTAATGGCCCATTACAAGGCCGCATTATCCACCAGAACCCAGACCGAGACTACATCCCTGCCATTCCGGAAGGGGCGGTCCACACTGAGATGCTCCAGGCACACAAGGTGTGCTTCATCCCCTTCGAAAATGTCCCACTGGTGTTGTGTCGAGGCCTCACACACAAGCAAGCCTTCCAAAGTCCTTCACCCTCACATCCTCCAGCTGTTTGGAGGGCTCCGAAAGATGAGGAGGAAGATAGGTATTTCAGCTAACTGTTTGTTGTTATTACTGTTTGTTTGTTACATTAATTTGTTTTGAAATTGTGAGCAGATAAACCACTCTTTCCTAAAATCATCATATTGGTGCATCGGCCCGCTAATACTCCAATGCACACACTAAATCACTAATATCCACATCGACCTGCTAATACTTTGATGTGCTGCACGTGTCCTGTACCTCTATTACCACGGGCTTGTAGGCTTTTACCTTGTGCCCTGTACACTCTGGTACATAAGGACCTATTTTTAGTAAGGAGGAGAACCAGAGTCGGTAAGTGGTAAATTCTCATTCTCACTTCCATTCCCTGTTCCATTCCTGTTGTCTCATTCGTTCAGTAGCGCGTGGCTCGTTCGATCAACCTCAAACACCAGCAAGGGCTTGTAGATGTCTGCAAACCCCTCCTGGACACCCTACGAGCAGTAGGGACGCGGCCTACCACCATCCTTGGCGCTATACCGCTCCTGGCATCAGGCCCATCCTTCCGAGCAGAGGCCAGCCTGCACGCCTACATGAAGAAGAACGTCCTCCTTTGCGGCCTTCCAAGCCTAAGCCTCCCAGCTCCAGCGGACCCAACCCTCACTGCAGCCTTCGCCGCTCTCACAGACCATCAACTGAGACTGAGTGAGAATCTGGACCAAAGGAGACAGGAATCCTCCAAGCTGCACACAATCAGGGAAGTATGGGGGCCCCTGTACACTGAACGACTCCTTCTCCTCTGGGGGAAGACAGACGAAGCCAGCCTTCCACCCATCTACACGGCATCGGCCAAGAAGAGCAAACACGAGAAGACCCACATGATCCTCCAAAGCCAAGTGGCCACAGATGCCTACAATCTTGGCATCCAGGCACCGCTCATCACCACAGCTGTACTCAAGAGGTTCCAAGATTGCAACTTCTGTGGAACAGACCCCTTTGACGTTGCCAACGGGATCCTCCCCCTGGCGTTCACACACCCCAGGGGGTCTGCTGCTACCCTAAAGAGGGAACATGAGGAAGCTGACAATGTGGCAGCATACGACACCATGATCTCCACACAAGGCAAGTCCCTCTCTCTCAAGGACTCACTGGAGCTGCAAAAGACCAAGGCCTACATCCCCTTGGACTGGACTGAAGCCATCACCCAGCTGAAAAGCTACATGGCTGTCCTAGCCACACTCTTGGGAGCCACACATGATGTGGTGAAGTGGTATCAACAAGGTCTCTCCCAACTAGAATGGCAGCAGATGCCCCTCCAACGGGCCATTGCTGACAAAGTAGGAGAAAGAATCACCCCAGCAATTGTAGTGTACTATTTCCATGTCAGAGTGAGAGGTTGGCTGGAAGAGCAATGGGAGTCAGACATTACACTCCCTGCCCCAGACTTTGGGGAGGATATCCATTGGTTCAGAATGACCCAGAACCTCAACTGGCTCCCCAACGTGTCGAACGTCGATGCCTTGATACCCCTCCAGCAGCGTACCCCCCTCACCAGGGAGGCCGCACTCCTGGCCTCCCTCCAGCTCCAGATAAAGGGGGGGAAGGGGGGGGGGGGGGGCAAGCGCCACCCAGCAACGACAATCAGCTACTAAATCCCAACAGAGATCCCAGATTCTACGACCTATCCAATCCCCTGGTCACAAGAATCAAGAATGAAAGGATGAAAACTGACATTGCCTCCATGAAAGCCAAAGGCAAAGGCCCTCTCAAGCGCCCCAATGGCAAAGAATGATGCCACTCTTGGCACATCTGAGGCACCTGCTTCACAGGCTGCAGGCACCTCTATGACCACTCAGATATCCCAGCGGAGGAGCAAGACCTGCTCTGGGAATGGTGCCAAGAGGCCTATGCTGCTGCCTGATGCCCCGGCAAGCGCCATCGGCTTAGCCATTGACTTGGTGCCGAGCCCCCCCCCCCCCCACTCGCCAAGGGGGGCACCAGTATCCACCAATCATCTCAAAGCCATTCACCTCATCAACACTTACACCTCACACATGAATTAGGTAAGCCCCACACACGTGTTGTCCTTATTGATTGTCTAATGTATGATCGACCAATGTATCCATCCCCAGCACGCCCAATATCTCCATCGGCACCATCCCCAGCACCGGCACCTTCCCCAGCACCAAAACCATCCCCACCCCCAGCACCAAAATCATCCTCAGCCCCAGCACCGGACCCATCCTCAGCCCTGGCACCAATCTCCTCACCCAACAACCTGCTGGCCAACCCCACCGACGTGCTCGCCAACCCCAGCAACGTGCTGGCCACCACCTCCAGCACCGTGCTGGCCACCCCTTCTGGCAACATGCTGGCCAACCCCAGCGCCATGCTGGCCACCCCAACAACTTGCTGGCCAACCCCAGCGACGCGCTGGCCAACCCCTCCAGCACCGTGCTGGCCACCCCTTCCGGCAACATGCTGGCCAACCCCAGCGCCATGCTGGCCACCCCAGCTGGCCCACTCCCCGAGCAACCCGCTGGCTCCACCAACCAGCGACTTGCCGGGCGCCCCCAGCACCACGTCGTCGGCCTTGCCGCCACCCAGCACACTGGCCAAGCCCCCCAATAACGTGCGGGGCATCTCAACCGGCACCGTGCGGAGCATCTCCACCGGCAGCGGCACCAGGCAGGATCCACCCCCCAGAAACGGGCTAGCCGCCCCCCCCCCCCCCCCCCCCTCCCCCTACCGCAAAACCGCCTGACAGGCTGGATTGGCACATCTCACACGCCATCCGGCTCTACAATCAAAGCCCTAGCTGGGAGGACTTCATCCGGACCATCTGCAGGCAAGGGGACATCCACCCCCAGGTGGGCACTCTCCCCCATCCAGCAGGGGGCCTCCTCGACCTCTATAGGAAGGAAGGAACCCCCGCGTCCATGTCTGGTCCCCCTTGGGACCAGGCCCGGATTGCAGTGGCCATCACCAGAGGGCCTCACCAATCCTCCCACCAGGACATTGACTTCCTTCAAGAAGAGTATGCCGACATGATGGACAAGCAACAATGGACTGTCCTCCCAGCCAGCCTCATCCAAGACCTTCCACACCTCTGGCTCAGCCCTCTGGGGCTAGTCCCCCAATGAGGGCGGCGCCCCCGCATGATCTCTGACTACACCTACTCAGAGGTCAACCAGGACACCATCCCTCTAGCCCCAGCAGAAGCCATGCAGTTTGGCCAGACTCTTCCTTGACTCCTCACCAAGCTGCACAGGGCCAACAACCGGTTTGGTCCCGTTTATATGTCCAAGATTGACCTCGCAGATGGTTTCTATTGAGTTCAGTTGAAACAAGAAGACACCATGAAGCTGGGAGTGCTGTTCCTTTCCAGAAAGGGCGAGCCTCCCCTCATTGGCATCCCCCTCACGTGGCTTTACAGAAATCATTGCCGACCTGGCCAATGCTACTCTAGTATCCTCTGGCCTCGCGCACGCCAAGCTCCAGCCTCATTGACTGGACGCACTCTCCAAGGCACTGGCCCCACCGGAGGAATCGCTGTTGCAACCACAGCCTTGCCACCTTGCCCGACCCCCTTCAGCCCCGCGTGCCACGGCCGGCCCATGCACCACACCCAGCAAAAAACCAGTTCGATACTGGGATGTCTATGTTGATGACTTCTGTGGCCTTGCTCAAGGCAACCAATGGACCCGACGCGCCATCAAGAGGGTGCTCTTCCAATCCCTTGACAAAGTCTTCTGACCCCTTGCAGCTACTGACACACCCTTCAGACAGGAACCGGCTTCCCTCAAGAAAAAGCTCAAAGGAGACGCCACGTGGACAACCAAGAAAGTTATCCTTGGCTGGCTCATAGATTCGATCAACAAAACCATCAGCCTTCCTCCCCATCGAGTGACCCACCTACAGGAGATTCTTCATTCCATTGCACCCACCCAGCGCCATGTTCCCATCAAACACTGGCACCAAGTCCTTGGTGAACTCCGGTCTATGGCTCTTGCCATCCCCGGCTCCATTGGCCTCTTCTCCATCCTCTAAGAGGCCTTTCGACACCCAGACCCAGGCTGGCAACGACTCCTGCTTAACAAACGAGTCCACAGCTTTCTTCGGGACTTCCAATGGCTGGCCTCTGATCTCTCCACAGGCCTATTTCCATTGCGGAGCTAGTGCCAGATATCTTCCCTGCCACCATGGGCGCTTGCGATGCATCTGGAGCTGGCATGGGCGGCATCCACTTTGTGCCTCTCCCTGATGGCAGGATCCAACCCATCTTGTGGAGGCATCCCTTCCCCAAGTGGATCCCCACCAAACTAGTCACCTTTGACAACCCTGAAGGCACTATCAACAACAGTGACCTTGAGCTGGCTGGTTCCATTGCCCACAATGATATTCTCGCCCACGCGGCCTGTGTTCAGGCCCGAACCACCCACAACTGCTACGGCAATACAGCAGCTGTCTATTGGCAAAGGCAAGGCGCCACCACTACCACTGGGCCTGCTGCCTACCTCCTCTGAATCCAAGCCCTTCACCAAAGGCTCCACCAATATGTCCCCCTTAGGGACTACATTCCAGGCCCTGTCAACCACCTCGCTGACCTCCTCTCTCGCTCTGAGCTCTCTGACAATGCCTTGCTCCATCTTTTCAACACCACATATCCACAGGACTTGCCCTGGATTTGCTGCCCCCTCAGACCTCCCATGCTTTCTGCGCTGACCTTAGCGCTATCCAGAAGACCATGCACCCTTCAGTCACTGAGCTCTACGCCTGCCAAAAGGATGCCCATTGGAACCAATGGGTTCAATTCTGTCTGTCTCAAGGCTTTGACCCACTCCTCCAATCTGTCCAAGATCCAATCCCCCTCCTCCAAGTCTTCGCAAAAAGACTCCATGATGGCTGACTGTCCTGTAGCCACAAGCCCCTCAGATCTTGCACAGTATCAGACACCATCAGGTCAGTGGGCCAGACACTGGCCTGCTTGGGGGCCAAAGACCCCAGAACCAACGCAACAGGCAGTCTTGACTTCAGGCTAACGGCCCAGTTCAAGGGCTATGCCAAACTAGACCCCGCACCTTCCAGAGTCAAACCAGTCCCGATCACCCTTGTCATACATGCACTTCAGTTTGAATACCATGACTCCCCTTCCCCTACCCGGCAGGCCATTGCAAACATGATCTGTGTAGCCTTCTTTTTCTGTCTGCGCCCTGGCGAGTACACTGGTACTACCAGGGATGACCAAGCCCTCCTCCTCCAGGATGTCTCCTTCTACCTTGGCTCGCGCATTGTCCACCACACGGGCCCCATTCATGAGCTCCTAGCCGCTACCTCTGTTATCCTCACCTTCACCACACAGAAGAATGGAGACAAGGGAGAAATAGTGGCTCATGCCAGGAGTGGTGACTTGCTCTGCTGCCCTGTTGCAGCGTGCGCGCGCCAAGTCCTTCACGTACGACGCTGCTGCCCCTGTAGCAGCTCTCCCTTCAGCCCAACCCTCAAGTTTGCCAGTTACTTTGACAATGGGGTGCTCACCCTTGTTCGAGCAGCAACTGTCACTTCCTCCATGAGAGTCTATGCCCAGACCCTCTATCATACCACAGGCATCTCCCCTGCAGCAATCTCTGCCCGCTCTCTGCGCGCTGGAGGGGCTACAGGGCAAATGCGACTCTAATGTCATCAAGCTCCTTGCAAGATGGCACAGTAACTGCATGATGAGGTACCTGCATCAACAGTCCCTCCCCATCTTCAAGAACCTTGCCTCTGTCTTGTTCAACAATGGAACATACTCCTTCCTGCCAGAGGAGTGGGTGCCGGCTGCGGCCCCCACTCCCCCTGGCAGCTCCCTCTGATTCCCCTCCTGGTGAATCTCCTCTCTGAATCATCCGTGATGAACAATTCTCACCACCCTCGCTGTCCTCCATGTCCCCTCCAGGTCCATCTCCAGCCAGCTCCCACCCTGTGACTCATGGCCCAATGGCAGAAAAGGCTTAACAGCCAACAAAGCTGTGCGCCGGTGTCGTGTGTGGTGTGGGCAAAGCAACACAGCAGCAGGACCGGACCCAGTCTGACAAAGAACTAGCAACAGGCTGGCAATTTCCGGATCCCCCTCTAGCATTTGCGTAACCCACCAACACACCTATGAACTACAAGCATTGCACATCCAGTACTACAAGTAGGTAGGCTACTGAGGCTAACAATCACAAACGTAGTGAGTGATAGCACCGTTGCAGGATTTGGAAAAAATATAAAACTAAAGAAGTCCGATTTATTTCATTTCCTACCCTACGGCTGGGATTTGGAATTCCTGCAACGCCGTTGCAGGATTTGGCGACAAGGGGCAATATCGATTACTTTCTGGGACAATAGTAATTGTGACTGCTTACTGAATGTTGATTGTGCCCTGTTCTGAACGTTCCACGTACCACGTCCACAAAACAATTTCCTGGGCCCGTCGTCAGTACCGGTACTATTGCGCTAGGGAGTTATCCCTCCCGAACAACCAACCTGACGGAGTATTATCTTGCCCGGGCCGAATTCAATGACTAAGATAGAACAAATCCTGTAAGTAGTACTTCGTACGGTACGGGTACGTACCATACTTCGCAAGACTTATCAAGACAGAACTGTTATCACACGTCATTGAATTCGTTCGATACAACACCACCTAAGATTATATCACTCAGTGCTCATAGTATTTATTTTGGTTGAATCATCCAGTATTTTCTCAAATTCTCTGTAGGTACGGTAAGATTATATTATTATCTTCCCTGCTCTCGTCGTCTCTCGACCAGCGACCCGACAAATCCATTCCCAGCCGATCAACCCTGTATGTGCACACAGAAAACAACACAACGCAACGCAACGCAACGCAACACAACGCAACACAAGACTCCAACGAAACAATAATTTAGCACGACACAATCCATCATAATAATAATATCATAATATCATGTCGCTCGCGTCCTCTTCCGCAACGGCAACCAATGGCCCGCTTCTCGCCTGCCGCCGCCCGCCGCCCGCCGCCTCCCACACCGATCCCCTCCGCAGGAAGTGGGTCCTGAAACGCCGCCCGAAAGGAGTCTTTGATCCGTCCCTCGACGCCGAGCTCGTCACAGTCACAACAACAGCCATCGAGAAACAACAACAACAACAACAATCAGATGTTACCGAAGGCGACGACCACGGTGGTGTATTGCTGAAAGACACCGAGATATTGGTGGAACCCTCGATGCTGTCGGTCGACGCCTTTTTGCGGACCATGATGGAGGAGGGTGCCTACCACGGTGCCCTCCCGATCGGGGCCACCATCCCGGCGCTCGGATACGGAACCGTCGTGAAAGCCGGTCCGAGGGCCGGCCACAGGGTCGGGACCACCGTCGCCGGGATGCTGGCGGCCTCCGATTCCGTCGTCGTCGACTCGAAACAGGTGATGCGTGCTTTCAAATTCCCCTTTATGCCGCGGACCGCCTCGCTCGGGCTGCTGGGATTGACGAGCGGACTGACCGCCTACTGCGGGGTCTTTTACGTGCCCAGCCGCCGGCCCCGGAGGGGCGAGACCGTTGTGGTGACGGGGGCCGCCGGGGCCGTAGGGAGCATCGCCGTGCAGTTGTGCCGATCGACTGGAGCCCGGGTGGTCGGCGTCGCCGGGGGGCCGGCCAAGGGAAAATTCTTGAGAGACGTCCTCGGTTGCGACGCCGTCATCGACTACAAGTCGGACACAAAATCCCTACCGGAACAAATCAGTGAGACCTGCCCGGACGGAATCGATTTCGTCTACGACAACGTCGGCGGATCCGTCCTCAACGCCCTCCTCTACGACATCAACGCCGGCGCGCGGGTCGTCGTCTGCGGGGCGATTTCCCAGTACAGCGGCAATCTCCACAACGGAACCCGTAGACCATCCTGCTGCGGGGCGGAGGGACCCTCCAATTACCTCAAGCTGGCCGAGAAAGGCGCCGAGATGAGGGGATTTAACGTCATGCAGCACATTGCCAAGCTGCCCTTCATGCTGATCGGGATGATCTATCTGTGGGCGCGGGGGAAGGTCGCCATGACGGAGCACATCGAGGAGGGACTCGAGCACTTTCCGAGGGCACTGCAAAAATTGTTCACCGGGGAGACCATCGGAAAGACGCTGGTGCGGGTCCGGCCGGAAGAATAAAGAAGAAGAAACAACAACAAACAATGAACAACAAAACCCCATCGGGACGAATTGAATTTCGTGTGCTGCTGTGCGGCGGGATTGCTTCGAACGGAGTCGTATTAACCCCACTCGACTCAACTTCACTCTACCCATTGACGACTGTGCGATCCAATTGTCTCAATAGAATAATTATGTCTAACTAACTACTACTCCACATTAAATACTAGTACTACTCAAGAATGATTTACTATCACACCGAAGATGATTTTTGTGTAGTATAACGCTGTGAATTCTATCAAACTTTCGTTTTCGGTCCAGATTTCGTTTTGCATCAACAGAATTCCATCGTTTCTTTATTACGAAGTACTATTTCCAACAGGAATGGACTACAGTCTAGCGAATATTATTCTTGTAGCTTGTGATTGTTGGATTGGAGAATCGGAGCAGCCAATGTCGGAGGGAGGATTGCCATATTTTTGTCAAGGACAATCCAACTCCGGGCAATCCATAGCATCCGAAAAGTCCCTGGACAACATGGGGCGACCACCAACACCAACACCAACGGAAAACTTTTTGGGTATCTTGATGACGTTGTCGGAGAACTCGTACAACGGAGCTCACCGGGGAAGTCCGGATAAAAGCAGTTAATTACCCAACGCAGCACAGCACAGCACAGCACAGCACAAAGCGGTCCTCGCGGCAGCCCTGGAGTCCCTCTCGAGTACATTCCCCGAGCCGATTGCCGAGACAGGGGACACCAAAACTCACTCTACGATGCAGAAATAGTTTCGTCATCCCGTACACTCGGCTACGAAACGTGGATTATAGACACTTTGGAAAAGGTCTCACCCCACCCCCACCCCCGACAAATAGTTCTCCTCCTCCTGCACCCTGCTTGGATCGAGTCCCACTCCCGGTTGGAAGTGATTGTGTGGTTTGGACTCGACCTATCCATGCTGTTGGATCGGTGCTATGCTGCGTCAATCAGGACCGGACCAAAACCACCCTTGAGCGCCCGAAGCGCTGCACCGGAAACCGGAACCCTGTGCCGGGCAGTGGCAGACGAGGCAGGTCGGAGAGAGGGACTAAACCCCCCCCCCCCCCCCCCCCCGCGATCACGGTGTTCTGTTTTCGGCTGCTGCGTGTGCACGACGCCCGACAGGAGTAACAGTGGAACTGCCCCGGCCAGGAAGCAAGCCCATCCCCCCAGACTTGCTTTGTTGTGTTGGCCTAGAGATCCAGTAGTTTTGGATGACCCAGATCTCGGACCGGTTGCCCGGCGTGATCTATGTCCCCTCACCGAGGTACGTACTCCAATCCAACGTCGCGGCCCGCCTCCCAGGGGCCCCGAGACTTTTCTCCCTGCTATAAGACGCTTCACGGCACCAAGCACAGCAGAACAAACCAGTTTTGCAGCTCTTCAGACAACTCCATGGTTTCTTTTATGATTTCTGCCACTTAGCCAGTAATGTCAGTAGTCCCCCCCCCCCACACACACACACCACTACCACACACACACACACACACGGATTGCTGAACTCATCCCCGGTGCTTGTGACACCTCTAGAGAAGGTATAGGGTGTGTACACTTCGTCCACTCAACCCATCATGTGGAGGCATACATTCCCCTCGTGGGTCCAGCAGGAGCTAGTAGTAGTTTCCTTCTCCGGTCCCATCACCAACAATGACCTCAAAATTGCGGGATGCATTGCCCAGAATGATATTCTCGCAGACTTTTTTGCCAATGTTTGTGAGCGTACCATGCTAAACCTTTGCGACAACACAGCTACTACTGTGTACTGGCAGCAAAAGGAGGTCGCTCCCACTGTAGGGCCGGCGGCGTATCTCCTTCGTCTTTGGGCACTCCACCAGCGCTTCTATCAATATGTACCCCTCCAGGACTACATTTCGGGTGCAGCAAATCACGTAGCCGGTATCCTCTTGCGCACGGGCTCCACTCTGACAGATGCTGCTGTTCTTGATCACTTTTACTCCACCTATCCACTACACGGGACAAGCCACGACTCTTATGTCGTCTTTGCGAGCCCTTGCATTCTGCACCGACCTTAGGTGCTGTCCACAAGAAGATGTGAGCCAGCATTACTGATGCCTATTCTGGCAACAATGGCTTGACTTTTGTGTGTCTATCATACCAGCCTCGACCCCTTTGTCTTCCAGGTCAAGAATCCAGTCCCCTTTCTGCAGATCTTTACAGAAAGAATCCATGATAGCCGGCTGCCAGCCTGTGATAACCACGTCCAATCTCACACGGTTCCGGACACCCTGCGCTCAGTGGGACAGGCGCTCTATCACTCGGGGTCCCCTGACCCCAGAACACATCCACCGGGCGCCTGTACCGTACTTCCAACTGTACATTCAGCTCCGGAACCATGAAAAATACGATCCGCCTCCAACCCGGGCCAAATCGGTCGCAATAACCTTTGTCTTGCATGCTCTCAATGTGGCCTTCCACAAGGCCCCGAATCCTGCACAACAAGCCATTGCACGCATGATCTGCATCGCGTTCTGCTTTTGTCTATTTGTCTGATGAATACACTGGAACCACGACAGATGACCAAGCCTTCTCTCTAGACGATGTGGCCTTCTACCTTGCCCTCCACAATCTGACTGCTGCGTCGGTGTAGCTCACGTTCATCAACCAGAAGAATGGCATTCAAGCCGACGTGGTTGCCCGTGCCCGAATTGGGGACACTCCCTGCTGTCCACTTTCGGCGTGTGGTCGTCTACTTCTTCTCCATTGCGCAGCCAGCCTTCCTGGCCTCCTACCCCCCACCCGTGTGATGGCAAGCGGAAATTCCCCGGTTACTGAAATCCCGGCCACCAGCTAGTGCTGATCCGGGCCGATACGGCTACAAAATCGATGAGCGCCTATTATGCCACTGTGCTGTTCCCCACAGCTGGTATCAATCCTCGAGACACATCTCTACTCCTCGCTCCCTCCGTGTGGGGAGAGACATGGCCCTGCTCCAGGGCAAATATGGCTTGAACGTCGTTAAAATCCTGGCCGGATAGCACATCAATACAATGATGCAGTGCCTTACCTCCATCAGCAATCTGCCCCTATCTTAAAAATTTTGGCCACCTTGATAAGAAAACTGCGTCGTGACAGTAATAAAACAAAAGCGCAATCGGCAACACTTACGGTCGATCGATTTAGTGAGTAAGAGTAATCATTGTTTATACGTTCGATCGGTCGAACGATAGGTTGATTACTTTCGTCGTCTTATCGATTGTTTGGCATAATACCGTGTAATTTTCCACACTAATCGTACGTAATCTTAAGACACAAAACACACAAAAACCCGGCCATCTTCGATCCGCCTTTTACCGTATTGTATTTCGTTGTGATATTCTCATTGGAATATCACATGTAATCGTATCTTATCATGTAGAATTAGTACTAGAATGTACGTAGATTTAGGGCATGATAGTGTTTTAGAGTTGTTAATTCTTCAAAGAGTGAGCTGATGGGGAATTCCCGCTAAGAGGCAATCCACATGAATCATAATCGCCGAGGATTATTCACTCAGATTAAATAACCTTATGAATAAGGTTATTTGCCTTCGTGACTCTTCGTACGTGCGAGTACGCGTTTACACGGTGAATTCTTTTCAGTCCCCTTCAGTCGTAAATCCAATCGTTAAGCGGCTGGATTCTATGACTTAATCTATTCATCGTGAGTCATTGTCGTGTGTTGAATACCAAACTGTATCCAGTCTACCATCAGAGGCCCTATCAACTGGGGCGGCGTTTTGCCTTTCATTCTGGCTTGTTTCAAGGCATTTAGCCCTGAATCTAGCCCGATTGATATATTGTATTCCATGGATCAAATCATCCATTTTTTTCGAAATGCTCATTGCAGATCGATTTCTAGTAAAATCAACTTGTTACTTCGATCGAACGATCGATCGAACATTCCATCAAATGATTGATTTATCCTGTTGTTTCAGTTGAACGCCCGAAACAATTTACTTACCACATGCATCGGGAACAATGTTCTCGGAACACAGCTCCACTCATAAGCTTGGTAAACAAATCAGCAATATTTGTTGAACCTGGTTCTTTTGCAACTCTGATAATTCCTGCTGCAATGGACTCTCGTGCTTTGTGGTATGCAATGCTGTTGTGTTTCTTTTTGCATGGGCTTTCAGGTTGTGTAACATTTGTGAGAACAGAATCATTATCACAATACACATTGGTGCTCCCATCAATTGGAACACCCATCATTCTCAACTTGTATCTTAGACCTTCAACCAATACGATTGCAATTTTCAATGCAATGATTTCAGATCCATAAGTTGATGTTTCAACTGTTGTTTGTCGTTTGGAAAACCAAATGATTGGTGCATTATTAATGAAGATAATAACACCAGTATGAGATCTCCTCGTTGCTTTGCATCCAGCATGGTCAGCATCAACAAAACAGCTCATTGTTACATGTTTTCCCAAAGCTTCAGGCATATCTGCTGGTAAGACTTCAGTGGCGCCAGGATAAAATTCAGACCAGTCACATTTTTGAAATTTACTCTCATCAACGCTTGGTACTGAATCATCAAAAACAAATTTTGACCTGTTATATTTCTTCAAATATGCAAATATATGAAATAACTGGTTCAGATGTCCCATTCTTGCTTGAGCCAAATACCTTGACATCAGCAAAACTGGCATTACAATGTCAAGCCTTCCTAGTTCACAAATCCATCTGAGAACTCCAATCAAACCTTCTTGATAGTAATTCTGCAATTCGGGATTCAGTTCCTCTGATATATCAATCTCCGGTCTGTAATCATGTGACAGTGGACTGGATGCTGACTTCGATAAATATTTGTAACCATACTTCTCAGTTCCAAGCTCTTGTTCAACAGCCGCGACAGCTTTTGCAGTATATTTGGTGCTTGATAATGACCACCTTGGTTTTGAATCACCTTCAAAGTAAAACTTCCCAATATCAGCTCCCAAATACAGAGTTGGTTCTTCAATGGTATCATCTTTCAACTTGAACTTTCATTCAATGTTTTCTAGCTGGAATTTAGGATCTTCACCAGAACATAAGATATCATCAACATAAGCAATCAACATTGCCCAGTATCTGGATCCATCTTTCCTGGTTTCAATTTGTAGGTGCACATCCGGATCTGCTTTGCAAGGGGAATATCCAAGATCCCTCAAATGTGTCGTGAGATATGACCTGAATGATGCTCCTGCAACTGGTAACCCATATAGTGCTCGAACGATCTTGCAAGGCCAGCCTGCAAGGTGTGGAGGAAAGCCATCTTCAGCTCTTGCCCTTAGAAAGTATTTCTCTTTTATTGGGGCTGTCAAATATGCATTTTGAATATCTGCTGAGAGAACCTTCAAATCATTCAGCGCTGCCAGCAAGAAGAATATCCTCACTGAGTCACGACTGGGAACAGATGAATAGGTATTTTCCTTTGCTACAGCAGGAACTTTGTGACCGTCCCCTACCAGCCTAGCCTTCCTTGTTAGGGATCCAAGCTTGATATCAAATATCATGTGCGTTGTGATTTCCTTATGACCAACTGCTGGGATAACATCATCATCAGAAAATTCGAAAGCTGCCATATTGTTTGTCATTTCTTTATGAATTGCTCGTTCCCAATGGTCAGTACCTGTTTTCTTATCAATTGACAGTGCTTGTGTTATTGAATGTGGTAATTCAACACCATATTTGTGACTTTTCAACTAATACTTGGCTGTTTTGGCCGCCTTAAGGATTCGTTCCTTTCTTCGCAAAATTTTATGCACCCACCATCTGAATGCTGGTAATTTTTCAAGCTTGTTGTTGACTGCATACTCTGCTAGTTGCACTGGGAATGATTCTTTGACATCACTTAGCTTACACCAAGATTCGGTTCCATCTTTCCAACTGGCCAAAATTCTCCAGCCCCTAGTTGTCGGCTTATGGCTTTTTCTGCCATTTTTGGCTATAGTTGTGGCCTCCTCATCGCTTAAAGCAGTGTTGTCACATTCATGATCAATTAGCTCATCCAGCAGGGTGAACATTTGTCCGTCATCGTCAACAGAACTGTAAAGACTTTCTGCAACAATGTTTGCTGTGTATTCCTCAATGGTGCCATCAGGTAGCTGCAATTTGTATAACCTTGTGTCCAGTATTGGATTCTCATTTCTTACTCCAATTGGTTGGTTTTGCAGATCGCGTACCCTGTCCTTGACAATGCACCTGAGCCTTTCATCATTTCTTTCAATGATTACTTCATTTCCCAGATACTCATCTGGTTCATCAATATCTTTGACTGATGCCTCTGGCTCTGCCATTTCAAGTTTCAAATCAGATGATCTTACTGGTTGTTCATCAAATAGCTCTTGTTGAGGTTCTGGGTAATTTTCCTGGAAAAATGACGCGCTGTCTTTGACTTCATCACCAATCTTGGATTCAATTGATTTATCGATCGTTTCCATTCTTCTTAGGACATCTCTATCCCTCCATTCAAATTCCTTTACAGGCCTTATTGAATTTGTAGAGATTGGTATTGCTGATTCAGTCAGGATCCAAAAACAATCACCTCCACCCACCTTGCTGCCGCAAGGTCCAAGCCAGCGACCCAGTCTTTCAACTCCTCGGGATGAAGAATAACCTTTATCAAAATAAAATATAAAATCATACCATTCTGATGATGTGTATAATGCGATATCAGGCCTATAGCCATGCACCAATTCAAATGGAGTTCTTCCCATTGAAGAAGGGTTGCTTGATGCAGTCCTCTGCCTGATATTTGCACATAGTTCGCCACAAAACGACCATAGTCTTCTCGGTGATTTCTTCTTTGCTGTCTTGGTTGTGATTGCACTACCAAGATGGCCTATTGCTTGCTCTGCTTGATTTTGGAAAGGGCAATGTGGTTGGATGAACGTTTGGTGTATATGGTTGCATTTCACAATTGAATTCCAGTGCGTCTTGTAGGTCCTTGGCGAGCCTTGTTCTGGAGCACCATCAGAAATCAAGTGTTCAGGAATCCCAACTTCATGAATGAATATTTTCAATCCTTGATGAGCTTGCGACTTGTTTTGTATTGGTATGAACACTTCAAATCCATTCCCATTTGTAAAGACCTGTGCACATTTTTCTTGTCTCATAATGCTTGTGGTCTTTGCATGCCAGGTATCAGTGTACCAGGTTCCCTGAGCGACTCTCTTGTTTCTAAAGCGCTGTGTTGGCAGCCGCTTCATCAATGGTAATTGCAAATTCCTCAGGGCTTTCTGGGTCGTAACCTTCAATGTCTGTTCTGCCTTTTTGAAACTGATATTCCAAGTCTTGGCTAGGCGTTCGCAATCCACTTTGTTTGGACCTTCAATAGTTGTCACTGAAGGGCCCCATTCGTTCCTTCTGTCAAGTGATCTTCTTTCAAGTGTATTGTCAATTTCTTGCGAGCTGGAAATTTGTTTTGACTCATTCTCAGGGGCTTCTGTAAAGTCAAATTCTGTGTCATCAAATAAAAACTGGTCTTTCCTTTGCGCGCTTGAAATATTTGCATCTTGAAACTTTGTGGTCACTGACAAAATCCTGTGAGAAATATTACCATCTGTCGCTATTTGGCATTCAGTCAGCATTCTTCTGGTTGATATCTGGTGCAACCTCATGAGCTTGCAGTGCTGCATGAGATTTGGATGCTTGGGCCCTATGCTAGTCTTGGAGAACATGTCTGTGACATTACTTGTAGGTTCTGTTACAACTGAACTTGCATCTTCAGTTGACATGGCTTGAACGCTGAATTGGTCCCCTGAAATTGGATCACCATTGTCAATTGCTAACTCAGCCATCCTGAATTTCAGTGAATGAGGGTCCCATGGGGTGTCATTTGTTGCGATCAAATGTTGACATTCATCAAGCTCCAATCTTGTTGGCTTCCTTGTTGGAAAGTATGAAATCACATTTCTCATACTCAGTTTTATAAAAACTTTCTTCGGATCATCATCTTCCATTGGTGTTTGGATTGTAATTCCGTGCTTGGATCTGGGATCAAATTGACGAGGTGTTTCTTCAACAGAATTGAAATTGCAATCCCTCACTTGATTTGGACATATCAAGCTGTTCTTCAATTTGTTCCCAAAGTACAGCGCTTGGTGGAACACGATAATGTAGACTTGACCTGATGTTGGACTTGTCCAAGCAGTTGCGCAACTTCCAATTGGGATTTTCTTGATTGGCTTGTACTCTTCAGAAAAAGGGGCAACATCAACATGTGTTGTTATCTGGTCAGGATTAAGCAATATCATGTTGCTTCCAGCTGCAGTGGTGTCAGCATGTGAGTCTAACTCACAGTATCCTTCTTTGTTTTCACCATCATCAAAATCTAGTGGAATATTCATATATAATGACCGGCTCACCATTTTTAAACATTTGTTTTCTAGTGTCTGGTTATGATGTCATTTCTTAGATTTTGAGCCAAAGCTGTCACCTGCACCATCCTTTTCGGCTTCCTTAGCCTTCTTGGTCTCAGCAGCCTTGAGAGCCCTCTTTTTCTTACTTGCCTGTCTCATCTGGTACAGTTCCTGACGCTGTTCTTTTGACATTGTTTTATACACACTTGTTGGATAGGTCTTATTCTCAACTGTTCCTGTGAATGTCCCAGTTGTTTTCTGCTTCTTATTGCTTGATGTGCCTACTGAATGTACACTTCTGGAACCTCTTTTATGCTTTCCATTTGCAAGCTTCTTCAATCCTAGTCAATTGGTGAATAAAATCAAACATTCGTTGAAATTGTCCTGATAATTTTTGCTCTCATCAATTGCATCAGCTTTAGCAGCATCAAGTCGCTCATCGCTGATTGAATTAATGAAGTCCCAGACAAATCTCCTTTTGTTGTGATTCTTTTCAAATCTTAGAATTGTTCCATGAAATGCAGTCCAATTCCGCTTGTGCTTGTTCCAATCATAATTCTTATGGTCGCCCGTGTAATGTGATTCTTTCATTTCCTGGTAGGTTTTGTTCAGGACCATAGTGATGTTGGTATCAGTGTAAGCATGTTGCATTAGTGAAATGAAAGCATTTCTTGCATGTCCTGAGTTCAATTCAGTATTTTGGAAATGTGCCACATATTCCCAACCGGCCCTTTTCTTGTTGTGTCACACAACAACCTCCATACAACATTGTTGTCTTCATCATACTGGTGACCTGACAAAACACCACACCTTTCATTGTAGTCACTCCAAGTTGGATAGGTATCTGATGGACTTTGTCCGACTGTGCCAGACCTGGCTTCATCAGTAACATCTTCCTTCTCTTGGGGTCTTATGACATACAAGATTGGGAAACCTTCAGAGTTGAATCTGTATCTCAAGTTTTGACGAAAGCCTTCCTCCCATTCTCTGAATTTTGTAAGATCCTTTAACTCGGGTGGGGTTGCTTTTTCTTGTGATTTTACACTTGATTCCATCATCTTGATCCTGAATTGTTGTAATTCCAGATTATTTGGGTTCGCGTTCCAATCAATGGCTCTTGGTTTGACTCCAATCAATGGTTGATAGCGAGCCCAATTTGCCCATGTGAGAAGTCTCGATGATAACCTGTTACCATAATGGATACTCTTTGGATTAGGACAGTCTGGACTGATTGATTTCAATCCATGCATGAATGATTTGATGCTTTCCTTGTTGAGGTTTGTAATTTCACGAATATTAGACATTCCTCCCCTCATAATTTCTTCAGCTGATTCATAGTTGGTACCAAAATCCATCAAACTGCTTCTGAAAGCGAGCTGTTCTGGGTTCAGTAATCTTCCATTGTTGAATCCCCTGATTTTTATTTTGGGTTGGATTGACCTCATTAAAGAACGATCAGACCTTGAGTCATCATCTTGGTTTTCTTCATCATCACTGCTGTCATCATCTGGTTTCCTACGCCTTGTTGCATCTTCATGTATTGCTCTGATCCTTTTCCTTACTTCTCGGTCGATGATCCTTTTCATGGTTGAGTTCTTTTCTGGGTCAGCTATAGCCCTTTCCATTACACGCATGATTCTGTCATCGAATTTGTTTTCTTCTTCCATACCCACTACTTCATCGTCGCTATCAGGATCTTGTGGGTCCTGGTCCACTTCCATTTTTGTTTCCTCATTGGGGTCATAGTCATCATTGTCCTTTGGATTCGCTCTTGTTCTTCTTGCTGGAGCCATGATGGAGACGCGGTTTCGAATATTCTATTGGGTAATCAAACGGTCGTTTCGGAGGACGATATTCGATGGAAGTTGCGATCGGATATTTAATCGAAGGTGGTATGTGGAAAGAGAGTGTAATTGGACCGAAGGATTGGATGTGAGATGGATGTTAAATGTTTGGTGACTGTTGTGTGTGATTCGCTTATCTGTTTGTATTCGTATATCCGGATCGAATTTTCGTTCCGGTTATTTGTACTTTTGTTCGGATCGAGTTTTTGTTCCGGTTTGTATGAGCTTTTGCTTTTGTCGCAATTTAAGATTGTGAGCTTTTCTCTCCAGTCTCAGGATTTGCTCATTCTGTATTTCTGTGGTGAAAGATTGATGAGTATTTCATCATCTTGTTTCCTGAGAATTTAGTGTTCTCTTTTCTCTTGGATCTTTGGATTTAGTGTTCTCGTTTCCATATCTTTGGATTTTCTTGCGAGCAGATGCTCTTTGCAATCTGTTCGTTCCAATCTGTTTCACCATAGAATACTTGAGGCTCAATCTTCTGGCTCACGTCATTCTTGTTTTCAGTGAAAGATCACTGTTCTCGGATATTGATTCCTTTCAGCTGATGCCAACCTGGGCGATTCTTTTGCATGAATCGTCCAGCCCCTTTTCCCTTGCTTTTTTTGCTGGATCTCGAAACCCGATGGAGCCTACCATCTTGGTTCATGTCTTTGGCCTCTTCTTTCAAGGGAGGCCGCCTTGGTGTTGGTCTGTTCCAGGGCTCAACAAGCAATTGCCCCTTTTACATCCTTGAGGGTTGATGCCGGTTGCTGATCAGGCTAATCCGGATTCGTTTGGTCTTCGAGCTCAACTGCGTTTCTCCTGTGGGAAACGCCGTCCTCAGCATTGTAGGATGCTGGCCACAGCTCGTATAGTGCTGTGGGTCTGATAAACTGAGAAAACTGCGTCGTGACAGTAATAAAACAAAAGCGCAATCGGCCTTACGGTCGATCGATTTAGTGAGTAAGAGTAATCATTGTTATACGTTCGATCGGTCGAACGATAGGTTGATTACTTTTGTCGTCTTATCGATTGTTTGGCATAATACCATGTAATTTTCCACACTAATCGTACGTAATCTTAAGACACAAAACACACGAAAACCCGGCCATCTTCGATCCGCCTTTTACCGTATTGTATTTCGTCGTGATATTCTCATTGGAATATCACATGTAATCGTATCTTATCATGTAGAATTAGTACTAGAATGTACGTAGATTTAGGGCATGATAGTGTTTTAGAGTTGTTAATTCTTCAAAGAGTGAGCTGATGGGGAATTCCCGCTAAGAGGCAATCCACATGAATCATAATCGCTGACGATTATTCACTCAGATTAAATAACCTTATGAATAAGGTTATTTGCCTTCGTGACTCTTCGTACGTGCGAGTACGAGTACTCGTACGCGTTTACACGGTGAATTCTTTTCATTGATGCTCAACAATGGGACCTAGACTATTCCTTCCTCCACGAGCCTCCACGAGGAATGAGTGCCAACTGCCGGTTCCGATTAACTCGTGCCGGCTTCGTTTCTCCCAAACCCGGGGGGCCTCCGTTCCGCTCCTCGCTCTCTGTGGCTTAATGCCAGATCATGCTTGCAAGCCGATGAGTGTGGCCTAGCAATCCTCTGGACCAGTCTCCCGGATCCCCTATAAGTATTCCTTTTTCTGACCAAGGGCCCCTACCGGTACGAACTACAGTACGAGCAGTAGTTCTTTGGGCTGGGGTGGTTGCATAGAGAAGAGTTGTGGTTATCACCAATGCCAGCGCCGTGGGTCCAGCAGCAATAGTTTGCGTTGCTGTTGATTCGGGCGGTGCATTCTTCGCGGTTGCTGCGGTTGCTGCGGCGGTTGTTGCGGCGAAACCACGGTCGCTTCCACCGCACCGTTCGCCACAACTTCATCAACCACCGTTTCAGTTGCCACCCATCGGTGACAACGACCAGGAACGGCACGGTTTGGCATAGGAGACTATTGCAACATTGTAGCCAAGAGAAAGACGACCACGAGTCATTATTTGTATTAATTTATATGGGGTCTACAAATAAGCAACAGATCGATCTCTATTTGGAAAGAAACGCATTCAAAATTCATAACCAAATCATTATTATGATTTGATCTGCATCGCGGTCGGGATGATCTGCTGGTAGGATTTAGACGAAAGGACGTTGAACAGAGACGTGAGCGATGGTTGTTAAATTGTGTGAATGCGTAAGACACAATCCTGGAAACCAATTCCATGCGTTGTTGCTGTGAATTCTATTCCACTCGACTCGATCCGATGTATCGGAACTCCATCATACGGTAATTCCAATAAAAACTGAATCCACACGGTTTCAGCGGGGTCTAATCCGCTTCGGACTGGTGCCAGTATACTTTGTAATCCATTGGAGTTCTAATTCTGAATCCGAAATCGAGCGTCGTACTCGATGAATGACGTCCTTGGTTTCCATCTTTGTCCCGCGTGTTGTAATTCGATGCGATGAGATGAATAGACGTACCTTGAGTCGCAAAAGTGTTGCGTGATATTTTCTGCAGAGCGACCACTGTGAACCGGAGAGTTGTTGTCTGGCACCAAAATTATTCTCGGCGGGAGTGGTGTAGTTGTAGTATTTCGACCCAAGTTGCAATTCATGGACAGATGTATGATCAACGCAAGGGTCGACCCTGCTACAATCCTTTGTCTTGCATATCTTTGTGATCAAGTCAGTTCCGTCCTCTACGCCAATCGTTTATTCTACGTCATCTACGGTGCCCTCCGCCTTGGGGATCGGATAGATCATGAAATCCCAGGCGGCAGCCACCTCGTTGCGTGCCAACCCCGAAGCCTTTATGGCCTGTTCCTCGATCCGGGTCATGATGGAGATGGAATCCATCGACTGATCGCCCGTGTAACGGGCCGAGAAGTGGTTGAGGATCAGCCGCTTGGCCCCGACCCTCTTGCAAAAGTCTCCGGCCATGTAGGGGGTCGAATGCCCGTGGAAAATCGTGTCCTTGGTCACGGAGGAAAACGTCGCATCCTTGTTCTCGAGAGCTGGCAAAAACGTGTTGGTGGCCTCGTGGATCACCACATCTGCATTCCGGGCCAGGTTTTCCATGCTCCTTGCACTGTTGGTGTCACCAAGTATCACGACCTTGCGGCCCGGTCGGGCAGGTTCCACGGCGTCTTCTTGAGTCACAACGGTACCGTCGGGAAAGGTAAAGGATCCGCCCTTGGGAAGATCCTTGATGACCGCTAGGGCCTTCATCGGATGGCGGAATCCCGCTTGTTTCAGTGCCGGAATGTTGCGCTGGCAAATGGGCTTGACGAGCTCGTCTCGCAAGCGGCCGGGGCGGTTGGCTTCCTGCACGACGTATCCGACACAGGGAATGCCGTGCGACATGGGGGCTGCGTACACCTTGACACCACCGTCTCCATTTTCGTCGGCCTCGACCTCCCAGACGGGTGCCCCATCGCTCGAGAGAGGGTGGTCGTAAATGGGATAAATGTCTCGTCCGCCGGCCACTTCTCCGTAGAGTTCCGAGGCCTCGATGGTCCCACCCCTTTCACAGTGAGTCAACCAATCCGTGGAGGGGGGGTATTCGTTTCGTCGATGGTTTGCGGCTCCCCAGTAATAGTCATCGGCTTCAAAATTGTTATTGTTATTGTTGTTATTGTTGTTGTTGTTGTTGTCATTGCTGTTGTTTCCCTTTTGCCGCTCGTACCAAACATTTTTGTTGAAGAAGTATCGCTCCCATTTCCGGCTGTAACCCCATTCGGGAGCCATGGTCACGTCCTTGAGTTCGTGAACTCGGTATTTCGGGCAGATTCTCGAGACGCTGTACCGGAGCGCCGTCCGCAACCACAATCGCAACCCCTCCGGCCCGTAGATGTCGATAGGGGGCTTGGAGCCCTTTCCCTCCGAATCCTGGCCCATTAGGCACAAGAGTCCCGGCAATCCAAAGGAATGGTCACCGTGTGCATGCGACAAAAAGATTTTGGTTACCTTGCTGGGACGGACCGATGAGGTTTTTTGGATCTGGAGCTGTAAATACCGAATTGAAGACGATGTATATCATTCAAAGGAAGGGGGAGTAAGAATGAGTAAGAGACGACAGACAGATAACGCATGGCATTCAAAGAACGCATTGGAAATGGCACGGTGCGATTGCAGTTCCTTTTTTTTCTCTCTCGAGTTGTATGTATCGCATCGCATCGCATCGCCTTTCATTTCAATTCCTTTGCGGACATACGGTACGTACCTGGGTGCTTTCTCCACAGTCAAAAAGCCAGGTTCCGAGATTCGATTGGGAATTTTGAGCGACGTCAAAGTCCCGTCCCTTTTTCCCTCTGGAAGATGCGTCGACCCGGACGTTGGTCGATTGTTTTTGTTGTTTGGCCAGAGAGTGGAGCCGGAGGGCCGTGCAAGAGACGCCCCGAGTGATGCTCGGCGTGCAAGAGGCTGTCCCTATGAAAATGAGGTCCATGTCTCCCGAGAGGGACGGCTTTTGGTAATCGGTTTCCTCGACATCGCCGGTTGTGGTTGCGCTCTCGTCGCGTTTGGTAGCAGCTTGCTGCTGCTGCTGCTGCTGCAGCATGGGATGGTATCGCTGTCGGATGTCCTGTTCGCCCACCATGGTGTTGTTTCCCTCCTTGAGATACTGGAGCGCTGGGTACTGTTCGTTGACTCTATCAAAAATGGCTTGCAGCGGCGACTTTGTTGGTGGTGGTGACGATGACGATGACTCGACGTCGTCGTCGTCATCATCGTCAATGGCAGCGATGTGTTGTTGCTGTCCGTTCTTTTTGGCGGGCATCGTCAATGGCTTTCGACGTGCTGGGTTTTTTGTTTGTGTCGGTTTTTGTTTTTGTCTCTGGACTTCCGGCTGGGGCTCGTTCGGCGAAGCATCTGCTGTTTCGGTTTCGGTTTCGGTTTCGGTGCTCGTGTTTCTGTTTGTTGTTCCGCTGGCCTGAACCAAAAAGTCCACCAGGTCCTGCTTCCGTTTGAGTCTGGAAAACAGTCCGCGTTCATTCAAGCCGGATTCTTTGATCAATTCCTTGAGATCGACAACTTTCATGGATTCCAGTTCTTTTTGGTCGGGTATGAGTAAAGCCGGCGGCGGTGATGCCAACGACATGAAACGCCGAGAAGAAACCGGTGAGGACAGTGACGGCGACGGCGACGACGGAACTGACACTACCAAGGGAGACAGGAGTCTAGCGGAAGCCACATTCGCATTCGCATTCGCATCCACAGAAGCAATTCTCGAAGCCGGATGAAAGGCATCGACCGGGTCCAATAAATCCAACGTTGTTGTCCCAAACACAAGTAGTAGCATGCAAGTAGTCACGGCCACGAAGCAATGGGATCGCAGAAACGAACGCTTGGCTCCTCTGTTGTGGATCGCGTTTGTTGGTGCTGTTCGTAACGGTAACCGTTTGTCATTTTCTATTGGATTATTATTATGACGATTGGTTCCTCCATCGTTTGGATGTTCGTCTTGACTCCAGAGCGTGCCTGTGCCTGTGCCCTCCTCCTCTTCCACTGGAAAACGCAATCGCCGCCGTCTGCGCCGAGGCGATTGCTGCTGCTGCTGCTGCTGCTGCTGCTGCGATGATTCGTATTGTAAAACTACTTGTGCATCGTCCGCATCCTTGTTATAGCTACACGAATGCATTGTTTGTTGGCGACCGTCGGAAAAAGGAAAATAGAATGAATCAATGAATGAATAGGATGGAAAGGAGCGAGTTCCGTTCTTTGTTTGGTTCTGTTTGACTTTTTCAATCTGTCGCGATCACTATTGGTCTATTCCACACTACAATGCTTTGTGATGTTATAGTAATGGAGAAGTCGACTGCGTGTAGCAAATACAAATGGTGGCGATAGGATTAGTTAGTTTTATCGGTGGACCTTAGAGAGCGGAACCGAGCAACAACAGTCCAATCACTCGAGCTGGCGTTAACCGCACTGACCTGATTTTCGGTACCGTACGTATTTCGGTACAAGGTTGTACCGGTATTCAGTACGAAGTACGAAGTATTTCCAAAAAAGAAAGGCCTTTTCGTCTTCCGAAACTAGGTTTTGGTCCTAAATTCACATCCGAAACCAAGAACAACATCAGATCGAACAGAACAAGCTACCGGTACCGTACGTTTTTACCACCACGAAAATTATATGCGATGGTTCACAACAGTTTCATGCAAACTTGTAGTGCGTAACGCTAGTAGGACGCAGTGCAGACGACCAACAAAAAATGGTTGAGCTAGACTAGACGAGCAAGTCAATCTGTCTGTCTGCCTGTCCTAAACGCTAACAAGGGGTCGTCTCTCTGTCATAAAAAATCAAGAAATTTCTAAAATCGCAATTCCAAAATTGTTGAACGGTACGAGTACGAGTACGAATACGTACGAGTACAGTATCGCACACTCAAATGTACGTGTAGAACGTACGCAAGTACAATAAGTACCGTACATGTATTTACCGACAACAAAAATTTCAAATTCCACGAAAAAAACCTGCTGTAAGGAGGAAAGATGATGGAAAAAATGTTGATTGAGAATCCTACCAACAAGCCTGAAAGAGTCAATGTCTGAATAACACTATTGACTAGATAAAAGAAAAAGAATGCAAACACACCTTCTTGTCTCAATTCTTTGGAGTAGTAGTATTTGTATGGTACTAGTAATTTCTTTTTGATGGTCGGCCACCACCACCAGGAGCCATTCAACAAGACATTTTGGATCTTTGGGTCCGGAGACGGTGGTTCTCGTCCATATATTGCTCGACATACAACAGATGATATCTTTGTATGTCTTCTTGTGTGTTCTAGATTGGCATCTGCAACAACCACATACCGTGCACATTGCGCGCGTTTTGCGCGCAAGTCGATGCTCAAGAACACAGCACTCCTGATGGGGGGGGGGAGTACTGCTGGATTGGTTGCTTCTTGTTGTTATTCAAGAATGCCCCGCCCCATACTACTACTATGTTTGCCTTGATCACGTTATTGGTTATTGAGTCTGTGTGGGCTTGTTTTGCTGCTGCATGATGTGGTTGTTTGTATCGATTGTAATCCGCCTTACTGATAACAAGAATAATGTTGCGGAACTTCATGAACAAGAAGAATGAGCCTTCTTCTTGCAATGGTTTGGTGAAGTACTACTATTAAATTCCTTTCGTGCCCAGAAGTACCAAAGCTACCCGATGGTAGATATTCTATTCGTACGAATCAATGAGTCCCGTATCAACCAAAGTATTCCCACGGCATATCGATTCCCACGGAGCATCGATTCCCATCGCGCATTGACGGTGAGCAATCTCTGTTTTATAATATTGCCATTGTTCTTCGGTGAGCAAACTCTGATTTTATAAAGTATCACATGAGCTACGGGAGCAATTCCTGATCTTAATGATAAACATATCATGGAGTCTTCCTAACGAAACAAGAGAAGAAAACCGTTGGCGTGTGGTTCTCACACAATATATATATATATACACAGATATATACGGTCAACAACCAATGCATGTACGGAAATAATCAGCAAGTAACCTCATCATTACGCAACAGCAGTTGCAATGCATTCATCTCAATAAAAGAGATATCTTGTTGCGTTTCAGCAAGATTTCACTTTATCTCATACTTTTAACATTCAACTGATTTATATCCCAAAATTCACACTAGTTGCTACCAACTATCTGTAATCTACATTACTAAGGTCTGTCTCGCTATATCTGAATAAGTTCACAGTAAGAAGAGATCTGGCGTTTCCACAGTCTTGCCTGTAGTCCGATTATCCGTTGTCGAAAGTATCCAACTACAATTGCCACGGGTAGAGTAAAATTGTTTGTCTACTAACACACTAACACAGTGTTGCTGTTCTTCAGAAGCCTTTGAATCAGACTCTCAACAGACCGGATTCAGAAGGAAAATAATAGATTAACAGTTGCAAGCTCCAAGGTGGCTTGCACACAAAGAACAGGGACGAAATTGAACACAATCCCTACGCTGGCATATGCCAATCGCAAATCGTCTACGGAGCAGTTTCCTTTCACCACGCGATTCCTCCGACGAATCGGAATCATCATCAAGACTGAACATGCCCGCCAATCCATTTGGTGGTGGGAACAGCCCTGGAGATGGCACCGCCGCTACCGTAACCAGTTTTCCTAGTTTTGATACCCATATGAAGATGATACTCATAACCATATTCCGCATATCAAAGGAAGAAAATAGCAATCTGTGTGAAGCTCTCCGAGAGGGAGGATTATGCGAGTGGCCAACCTTTCTCCACGCACTCATCGAGCCTGGTTTTGCCCGCGAGCTTACCTACACTCACAGTGGACTACCAACCCATCTCCATCGGTCCATCCAACGGACCATAGAAGCACTTGCGGAATTCTCGAATGATCTGCGCAAGAACGAGAAGAACTGGAAGGATGTAATGTCATATGCGTATGAAGACTTCAGAACCTTCCGTATGGGACGCACTCTGCGCCTTCAGAGTGAATCTGTCCTGAATCCCCCAGCTCCTCCCCCGGGAACCAATAAAAAGTCACCTCAGCAAGTGAAGTACAAATCTTGGTGCCGAAAAGCACGGGATGAAAAGTCTTTCACGCCCCTCACGAATGACTCAAGATTCGAACATTGGCTTGTGGGTTTCAAGGCTAAACTTGAGGCATACGACATTGACACTGAAACATTCCTTGATGAAACTTGGCCTCCTGCTGCACTACAAGGCTATACACATGACCTCTTTGTCAAACAGTGTGCCTTCTTCTGGGTTCTTATGTTGGAAGTCTTCAAAAGTGACTTATCCGCGTCATGCGTTCACAACCATTCCCTCACACGCAATGGACGTCAAGCATATTTTGATTTTGTGAGCCTTCACAGCAAATCAAAAGCCAAAGTATATGACAACTCCACTCAATTGTAAGCTTTGCTGAAGTTGAATCTCAGCAACTGGAAAGAATCTAAAGTGAAGTTTATCACACATTGGTTTGAAGAATTGAATCACCTCAACAAGCTCCGCCCTCCCAACAAGCCCCTTGAGTACCATACTGCAAAATCAGCATTATGTCAGGCATGCTATTCCAGCTTTCAGCTAAGTGAACAGTTTGCCAAAGTCAAGGATCCAGGCGGCATGAATAGTACCGTGACAGATGCAGTCGCTGAGGCAGCTGCTATCCACAAACTCAAAATCACGCTCCTACTTGACGCAACTCGACTCGATTCTCAGTCCGCAATGTCGGCTCCGAAGTCCACAGTACGTGCACATGTACACGACTTCTCATCTGGACAAGGCCAAAACCATGACGACTATGCTCTCCCTATCAAATTCGAAGGTGACTACCAAGACTATGCGGTATTCAAAGCTGGACGTTCACCTGACCCTACCACACGCTTGCCCACTGGCATATGGAAAGCCCTATCACGTCAAGACATGAAGAGTTGGCTGAATTTTCCCCCGGAAGGCAAGAAAATAGTGGTCGCATCATTACGGCGCAAATTGCTCCCAGATGATCAGCAGGATCCCAATGCTGTCAAACCCATCACCCAGAAGGCATACACACATAGGCATTCCGTCTCATTCCTTGAAGATGATACCTCGAGCGGTGATACACATACCAATGCCTCAGCAGACCTCCACCCCGCTGTGGAAAATGACCGTAGAGGTGTCTTCCATGCATCACTTGGTGTATACAAGTCTCAGACTTCTTTCCCCAAGGACCAAAGACCCCTCAAGTCTTCCGTGTCGCCTGCGCATCCCGCAAGATTCCTCTCTGAGAACCCTGACATTTGGTACAAAAAGGACGGCGATACCCAGATACCTGTGGGAACATCCTCTTATTCTGTCAATTTTCATCAATGGTATAACCCTGACGATGATCTGACCTTCCCACATGATAATCAAATACCATCGTACACCTACCGTGCTCACAAAGCTACGGTCACCAATCCGGGTTTCGCTATAGTTGACCGCGGAGCAAATGGTTGTATCATCGGTAATGATGCATGCCTCATCTCCAAAGATATTCTGCCACGATATGTCAATGTCACAGGCATCAACAATCACCAAGTGCAGAATATTCCCATTGCAACATGCGGCGCCTATTCCGTTTCAAATAGAGGTCCCGTCATCCTCATTTTCAATGAATGTGCATATACGGGTCGACACCCCTCTATTTTGTCCTCCGGCCAGATGGAAGCATATTTCTCCAATGTAGATGACACATCCATCAAAGCGGGCGGTGGACAGGTAATCACACCTCCAATGGATATGCACTGCCTCTCAGCATTCGACATGGTCTACCATACCTTGCCATGCGAAAGTACACGACTATTGAATTTGACACGCTCCCACATGTTATCATGACATCCGATAAACACTGGGACCCATCCGTCCTCGATACCACAATCAGTGCTAAAGATGAAAACTTTCTTCAGAAATATCCTCCTCAGTCGCAACAACTTCCATATCCCGAATACAACAAATACGGAAACCCACGTTGTCTTGAAGGGTTAGATATCTCTGTTTCTCCTGGCTCATCCACGGTTACGTCTCTCAGTTCGTACTCCACCAGTCACTGCACTCAATCACCCTTTCTCCCTATTGATGACCATGGAACCAACAACCGCTCATTCTGGCTTACACCTACCGACTACGTTCATCAGGAGCGCCTCGCATGCTGCATTCCCCCTCCAATCTCTGAGATGGTCACTGCTTTTCCCACGGATTGTACTGCTAGTGATGCTACACGTATCGCAACTACACCCCGTGAACGCTATCCCAACGAACATGATTACTTATCTCTGAAACCTTTCTTTTGCTGGATTTCTACAGATCGCATCAAAGCTACCTTTGACAATTCAACGCAATATGGTTCGTTAGCGGTTAGCCCTGATGGTAACATTTTCAAACGTTTTCATTCCCCCCAGCCGGCTATGAACGTTCGACCATTCAATGACGACGTCTTGTCGGATGCCGTCTATTCCGATGTCCCAGCGATTGATGGCGGTTCCAAACTTGCCCAGATTTTCTTTGGTCGGAAGTCTCATATCATACATGTTGAAGGGATGTGCACCATCAGCGACTTTCTATCATGCTTTCAGAATTTCGGTCGAAATTGGGGCAGGCCTCTTCGCCTCCTATGTGATCACGGGAACTACCAATCTAGTAAGAGGGTCACCGATTATCTCAAAATGTTATGGATTGGACTCTGGCAAAGTGAACCCTATCACCAACACCAGAATCAATTTGAACGGCAATATCAAACGTTTAAGCGTATTGTCAATCGCGTCATGGACCGTACAGGCACACCATGGCATCTCTGGTTGTTGTGTATGACATACGTCGCCGGACTCCTCAATGTTATTTCTGATCCTACTCTGTCGGACAAACAACCGGTCTTCATTGCTGCTGGTACACTTGGCGATATAAGCGCGTACACCAGTTTCTTCTGGTTTGAACCTGTTTATTTTAAGACCGATGACTCCCCTTTTGGTACCCAGTCTACCAAACACCTTGGTCATTTCGTAGGCATTGCCGAACATGTTGGCAATGGACTTTGTTTCCGCATCTGGGATCCAGTCACCAACAAATTGCTTGACCGTTCTGGTGTAGGTTCTGCTCTTACACCTGAGTCACGCAACAAACGCGCTGGCCTCTTTACAGATGACGGCTTCATCAAATGGCGTAAGGCCAAGGATTCCTTACCCCGATTGTACGCCACTGGCGACGCTCCTACACTCACGAAACATGGGGAGCATACCACTACGAATAGTCCCACTGCAGATTCTACACCACAGGACGTCCCAGCTACTCCTACTCTTGGCATCTCAACCACTGACTCCGACACCAATCAAAGCCTCGACACTCCTGCGGACCATGACAACCCCACGCCGTCTGTACCTACCAAGCAACCAGGTACAACACCTCCCGCATCTGGTAATCAGGTTATTATCAAACCACCCGCCCACCCCTCGTTACCAAGCTTTCTCTATAAGAAGGTTGATGACAGCCCAAGCTGGTCCCCTTCTCCACTGCCTAACAACTATGGGGAGAGTTTTGATGGTCCTCCTACAACAAACATCTTCAGCAAGACATCCGATGGCGTTCTCCTTACTGAAGATGATTTTGATCCACCGGCGCTAGCATACTTTGATGTTAGTGACGTCACAACTCCACACACCAACCCCGCTACTCCTTCAGTAGACCCATCACAGGTAGTTGTTACCGATGAAGAAGGCAATGCACAATTTGACGATGATGGTAAACCCCTTACCATTCCTACGGTCCCAACTGCCGATCTACAAGGAAGATCTTTCCTTGTAACCAACCCCGATGGTACTCGAAAGCGTCTTACCATCGTCAATGTAGAAGACAGTCTTGAACGCAATAAGGACTTCATCAAATTCAAGTGCAAGCACTCTGATGACAAACTTGCCGATATCATTGCATACAATGATGTCATGAATTACATCCACCGTGATTCGACCCAAGAAGATGGAACACTTTGGTCGTTTCGCCCATTCCTAGGACACCAAGGTCCACTGGATAACAAGCACCCTCAATACAAAGGTTCCAAGTATAACCTTTGGATTGAATGGGAAAATATGGAGCGGACATATGAACCATTAGCCAACCTTGCGGCTGATGATCCTGTTACCGTTGCCAAATATGGGAAAGACAACAACTTGCTTGACCTCCCAGGTTGGAAACGTCTCAAACGAATCACCAATCTAGCACGACGAACCAAGAAACTTGATCGACTCGTGCATCAAGCCAAACTTTGGTCTTTCCGTACCACCCCACAGTACCAATATGGATTCAAGGTACCTTGTAACCACGAAGAAGCCGTCCAATTTGATCAAGCCAACGGAAACCACAAATGGGAAGACGCCACCACTCTGGAAATGGAACAGCTCAATGAATACAATACATTCATTGATAAAGGCGTGTACAAGGCAAGCTCCATCCCAACCGGGTTCCAACAGATCAAGGTACACATGATATATGCTGTCAAGCACGACGGTAGACACAAGGCTCGTCTTGTTGCAAACGGTAATCTCACTGAGGCCCCCATCCACAGTGTCTATGCCGGCGTCGTATCTCTCCGCGGTCTACGTATGTGTCTATTCCTAGCCGAACTGAACAGCCTAGAAGCATGGGGTACCGATATAGGTAATGCTTACCTCAAAGCAGTTACTTGCAAGAAAGTCTGCATCAAGGCAGGTCCCAAATTTGGATCACTAGAAGGTCACCTATTGATCATCTACAAGGCCTTATATGGCCTCAGATCTTCGGGCAAGTGCTTTGGTGATTTACTAGCAGCTTGCCTTATTGAACTCGGCGTTGAAAGATCCCGCGCGGAACCGGAAATCTTCCTCAAGCCTGGAATGAACAAGCATGGGGAACGTGTATATGAACTCATATGCACATATGTCGATGATCTATGTCTTTGCATGGCAGATCCCAATTCTTTCCTGGAAATACTACAGTCGGAGCCATACAACTTCAAACTGAAGGGATCCGGACCTATGAATTTTCATCTGGGTTGTGGATTTGAGCGCGACGTGCATGGTGTTCTTTGTATGAATCCCATCAAGTTCATTGAAAATATGGAAGCATCGTATGAACAAATGTTCGGATGCAGACCTAACACCAGGTTCCAGTCACCCATTGCGGAAAACAATCATCCTGAATTGGACTCCTCGGCTTTTCTTGAGGAAACTGGCATACAGAAATACCAAAGCATGATCGGTTCACTCCAATGGATCATCGCCATTGGACAATTTGATGTTCAAACAGCCATGATGACACTCTCGAGTTTCAGAGCTCAACCACGAGACGGACACCTTGATCGTGCCAAACGTATCTACAGATATATCTCCAAGTTTAGACATTTTAAAATCAGGTTCCGCGTGGAACCCCCAGACTTTATATTGACTAAACCGGACACCATCGATTGGTCCAACACCGTCTATGGGGAGCATTCTGAAGAGCTACCTGACGACGCTCCTGCACCACTTGGGAAGACAGTAGTGTTAACACACTTCTATGATGCGAATCTCATGCATAATATTCTCAGTGGTAAGGCTGTAACTGGCATCCTTCACTTTGCGAACAAGACTCCTATGATGTGGTTCTCAAAGAAACAAGCTACTACGGAAACAGCCACCTTTGGAGCTGAATTTGTTGCAGGAAGAACTTGCATTGAGCAGATTGTTGATCTATGTCACTCATTCCGATACCTTGGAACACGAGTCCATGACATCTCCTATTCATGGGGAGACAACAAGAAGATGATTCAAACGTCAACCTTGTTCTTCGGTGAGCAAACTCTGATTTTATAAAGTATCACACGAGCTACGGGAGCAATTCCTGATCTTAATGATAAACATATCATGGAGTCTTCCTAACGAAACAAGAGAAGAAAACCGTTGGTGTGTGGTTCTCACACAATATATATATATACACACACAGATATATACGGTCAACAACCAATGCATGTACGGAAATAATCAGCAAGTAACCTCATCATTACGCAACAGCAGTTGCAATGTATTCATCTCAATAAAAGAGATATCTTGTTGCGTTTCAGCAAGATTTCACTTTATCTCATACTTTTAACATTCAACTGATTTATATCCCAAAATTCACACTAGTTGCTACCAACTACTCGTAATCTACATTACTAAGGTCTGTCTCGCTATATCTGAACAAGTCACAGCAAGAAGAGATCTGGCGTTTCCACAGTCTTGCCTGTAGTCCGATTATCCGTTGTCGAAAGAAGTATCTAACCACAATTGCCACGGATAGAGTACAATCGTTTGTCTACTAACACACTAACACAGTGTTGCTGTTCTTCAGAAGCCTTTGAATCAGACTCTCAACAGACCGGATTCAGAAGGAAAATAATAACTACTGGTAGTAGTACTCTGCAATCATCATTTCTTTGGGGGGACACGTAACACAATGGGGGTAGAATTTGAGTAGGAGTGATAATTGTGATGGATTAATACTTTACAAAAAATGGATGGAAACTTAACAGATAAAATAATGAGCGATCGCACATGATATTCTTTGAATATTGGGGCAAGGATAATGAATACCATTATTCCTTCACATGTGCCCTACTACATGTATACCAATGTATACAGATATGATATTCCTTAACTTAACGGTCCCCAGAGTATTCCAGATGTCATTATTTTTTATCGTACGTATCTTCCAATGGCATCCTTGATATTCATACAATTTGTACGGTAGATTGTGTACATATCTCCATTACGTTACAGGGCAGTACTCACTATTTTCATCTTTGGCTAGTACTACCTTTTCAGTTACAAACTAGTAGTGGGAATTGGTGTGTCATGTTTGCTTGCTGGTGCTCCAAGCTTTACCATTCCTTTTGAGCGAGATTGAGCTTTCATTATCCCCATAGTAGATGATTTTGTTGTGTGACTATTGGGAATGTATTATCATTGACAAAATATCCCTGCTGGGCTTCTGGGAAATACCATGCCCAGCAGCAGCAGATGAAACCCATGTTGTGGTTGACACCCAGAACCCTGACTTCTGTCCAACTCTTGGTGCTCAGCTTCTGGTTGGTTGAGGATGCAAGAATCACTGCTCCTTGTTGTCCAAGAGTCGTGAATCCCCCTGAGTGGCTCCTCATATCATCATATACTGTACTGCAAATGCTGCATCAAACATACCAGTATGTGTCCCCGGTGCTAGGAGTATCCTAACCCAATACAAGCAGGAGGAGCCAATTATCATTGAGATACTAGGACATGACTCACTTGACTTTCTTCTCATCACCAATCATGTCCTCATGAAAACTGTTCCATTGGATGGACAGTATACCTTGGTCTGTTGCTGCTTGTTGCTGGCTCCAGCTTATTGATTGCCAGCTGCGGCATGACAGTTTTGTTCTGCGCTTTTTGTGAATTCTTGTTTGTCCAATGTTGCTGATATTGCATGCATACTAGTAGAACCCTCCTGACAGTAGTTCAGGGGCGGGCTGCAGGCGATACGGTACACTGTGTCCACTGTTCCTTGTTGGTTCCATTGTGTTGTTCACAGTACCTTTGTGGTGAGCCTGGATGTAGGATTGTAGGAACTGGAAGTGGTTGCCCCATTGTGTTCATGTCACAAGGGAAACCTGCCATTATTTGTCCTGATTGGTGTTGTTGTTTGGCTACAGCACGCTGGTGGTGCGGTAGTTGAGCCAAAAGTTGGTGATGTACACAATCTCAATGCTAGGTGCAGTGCCTTGGAAGTTTCCTGGTTCTTGGTAGATGACCAAAGCAGAACATGACACATGGGAGACTTTCATTCACTGTGCAGTTGCTCTTCTTGATTGCCGGTTCATGCTGCCCTGCAAGGACAGCATGCACACTTATTGGCCGTGCCACCATGCAGATAAGACTGTCCTTGTTGTTGATGCATTCAAATTGATTGTCTGCATGTAGCTGCGTGACCGCAAACCCACGCGAGGCAATATTTCCTGGCAACTGCTTTGATTGCTAGTATGAGTAGAGATTCTTGTTTTGCATTGGCGCTTGCTACAGCCATTCGAAACTTGAGATGCCTGGACACTGCAGCAAGAAAGTTTTGTTCATCGACCTTGATTGCATCAGCAGATAAGGTCACCACGGACCCATTGCGCTTAAGTATTCGCGGCAGCACTGGTGTGGTATCGTCCTCTCTAGTGTCCTTGGTCTGTCTTTGCACACTCTGTCCTTTTAGGATACTGGTACTATGCTTTCCATATGTGCTGTCCGCACATTAGTTGAATATTGCGCTGTGTTACCCCGCAGTTCTTAACAAGTTTCCGTTGGATCATTTTTTAGCTCTGCGCTGGTTGGGAACCATAGAATTTCCTGTGTCTCCTTTGCGTTCTTTGCTCTTCAGATATCTAGGTTCGAGTGCTCTTGTTCATTTCCATTGACAGTATTCAGTGTGAGAATGCTTCCATTTAGTTCAGAGATGTGGCAAAAGTAGAGCAGGTGAAATTTGGATCTCTCGAAGCATCGCTCTCCAGTGTCAGTGTGCACCACAATGATGCCATTGTCTTCTCCAGTGTCCATAGTTATGTGGAATTGGTCGGATATGAATGCTAGGAATAGGACGTTTGAACCATACAGTGCCATATCCTGGTAGAGTTACAATTTGATTGGTGCATGAAACTCCAGATTTGCAGTGGATGCTCATGTATCTGACGTTTGGGGCTCATCAAATGTTTGCTATGGCTTCTTCCTTATTTACCATTAGGTTGATGGGTGATTCAGTATCAAGCAGGATCCAATTCTTGTTGATACTTGTTGGTCCAGTCTATGCTAAGACACATTAAGCCTAGTGACTATATATGAATCGTGCCTGTGAGAGGTGGTTTGCAGCCTTTGAGTACCCATTTGTGTATGGAGATGAGTTATTATGGGCATTCCCCATTGGGCAGTGGCGCTTGGTATGTCGTTCTTTGCTGGCAACTTTGGTGGCAGCATGGGTTTCCCTCCTACAATGGCCGGTACGTGATGGGCGAATGATGGATGGTATGGGCTCCAATTTGGAATCACTCTCGGAATGTGAAGTTCAGGAGGGGGCCAATGGTGGTGGATGCGACTGCAGTGAGCCGATGGACGAGTCATCAGTGTCCTCATCATGATCAGTGGGATTGCTCAGGACAGATGAGTCATCGTCAAAGTTGGTGTTGTAGTGATGTGCTGTTCGGGGTACGAGCAGCGGGGCAGGCGTGGACGCGTTGGGTGCCACGGGATCGCCGCCGTCATGGCGAGATTGGACCCATGGAATTGCTCCCATGACACCTTCTAGTCCATGAGTGACTAGGATGGTGCCAGCCGATTTGACGCCACATTCCACAAACTGATGCTCGTAGTTGTTGTTGCCGCCAAAGTCTTCTCCTTGCTCAACGGCATTCATGAGCATCTGTCGCACAGTGTTGGCAAAGATGAAATGGTTCGAGGGCTTCCCTTGTTCACAAATGCGGATGAGTCCTGTTACTGTGATTTTTGCAACCATGGTTGAGACTTTCCGGCGGTCTTATCCATGTTGTTTCCAGCACGGTTGCCGGGGGTACTGTTTCAATTGGCTTGTCCGCGTGGCTTGCCTAATTTACGCCCTTTTTAGGCTCTTTAAAACAAATGAGCATGACCATTGCTGCTCCAGGAATCGATGGATAACGCTCCTGTCGACGAGAATAGTTGTTTTCAAGTCTAGTCTTCATGGGATATTGTCATCACTTCCTTTGATGACCAATGTAGCGATAAAGCGGTCTTCAACGGTTCGATCCATGGGTTCCTTTGCGGTGTCACCCAGTTCCAGCTACTGTTTGTAGGTATCGGTGTATGCAGTGTTGTGTGAGTTCATAGGTCACTAGCGTTTTACATATGACACTCTCTCCAAGTGGCTTTACGACCTCGAGGTTCTTCGCGATGGATTCGACATATGCCGGACCCTCCAAGTCAAGTTGTTGAGTGCAACAGAACTTGTGTATGGCCGCGCTAGATTGGTTGCGTCTTCAAGTATGAAAGCCCCTTTCAATCCTGTTTGGTTGTGCCCAGTAAACTTCTTGCTGTTGGTCTTTTTCGGGTTGCTATTTATGTTGTTTTTGGATTTTTGTTGTTGAAGACCTGCTTGAGTGGATTTCGGATTGTTGCTGTTGTTGCTGTTGTTGTTGTTGTTGTCGTTGTCGTCGTCGTCGTTGCTAGGTGGCTTGCCTCCGGCCTTGTCGTGGTCTGGTTCTTGAATGTCTTGATTTCCATGGTATTGGTTAATTAAACGTTGGTATGTAATCTAATGCCTTGGGATCTACATAGCAAATGCTTGTTTTTCTTGTAGCAATGTTGATTGGATTCTGATCCTCATTGAGAATCCTACCAAGCCTGAAAGAGTAAAAGTCTGAATAATCCTATTGAGTAAAAAGAAGAAAAAGAATGAGAACACACCTTGTCTCAATTCCTTGGATTTTTTTATGTCAATTGTATGATCGGCCATTCATGACATTTTGGATCTTTGGACCCGGATATGGTGGTTCTCATCCATATCTTGCTTGACATGCAACATATGATATCTCTGGATGTCGTCTGGTGTGTTCTGGATTGGCATGTCCATCATCCGCATACCACGCGCATTGTGCGTTGCTCGCGTGCTTGTTTCAACACTCAGCAACGAATCAGATGTTTTGTTGAGCCTGGCATCATGGCAACAATTTTGGATTGCTAGGTAGCCAGCAATGACCTCGAGAGATCAATGTAGTAATGGAAGGCAACGAATTGAATTGAACCGAACCGAACCGAACCAATTCCACGTGATTCAAAGAATCGTACAACTAATGTGGGTTTGCGCGCTTTGTATGCCAGTGGCTTATCGATCCATTGCATCCCACCGCAAATGTATTGCGTACCATAAAAATACATTTGCTTTAGATGGTTGCCGGGATATCATGCTACAGTAATTGTTCTGTATATTTGTATCAATATTCGTTGCGCTGAAATGGCACAGAGCTATACTCTATAGATTATTCGTTGCCAACTAGCAAGTCGTGTAAGCATCTTTTCGATGTTGAAACACACGAATCCCTCCGACCGTTCCGGTCACTGCCCGTCTGTCCCACGGACTGCTGCCCTTGCCGTGTGTTCCATCCGTCTATTATTATTATTATTTGTTCACTCACTCAGTAACTCACTCTCAGTAACTCACTCTCAGTAACTAACTAACTAACTAACTCACTCACTCAAAAAAACAAGTTGCTCAGCAGATTGTAACACGAAAAGGCCAGCATGCCCTTTTGCCAGGGCGGCATTTGGTGCTGGATGTTGGCAAAGAGCTGACCGAAGGAAAAGATGCCGGTCGACTGATCGATACCAACCTGCATCGCCACCCGATACAGATAGAAGACCGATCCGGCCGTCTTGACACTCACCAGGCGCTGAACAAATGTCTTGCGGGGTGGCGGTGGCGGCGTCAGCGGGGGCAACGGAAGGTCGTCATTACCGCTTCCGAGCAGGTCGGATTCGGTGGTGGTCGTGGTGGTCGTTGCTTGTAAGAATTGCTCGACCTCTCCGGCAAAGGAATGGCCACGGTCCCGTCCATCCAGCGAATCCTGAAAGCCGAGGTTGTAAAATTCTTCCAACACCTCTCGGTGAACGGTGGTCCGCGCAGAAGGTGCGGAAAGAACCCGAGACGAGGCGGGGGGCATCGCTGCTGCTGCTGCTGCTCTCTTGCTGCCACCCGTGAAGAACACGGACTGAATCGTAAAGGCCACAATCAATCCGATCAATCCGGCCGCCACGGCGTCGCTCAGTTTTCCCCGCAGCATCGGTGCTTGCTCGCACAGCATGGCGTTGCATTTCGATGGAAGGCGCTGCAATACTTCCCTCCAGGGCTTGCGGTGGTGGATCACGTCCTCCACCAACAGGGCTCCGAGCAAAATGGCACAAGCTCCCAGCATGAGCGTCTTGGTGAATCCCAGAAGGTATATCATCCCGAACAGCAGCACAAGGCCCGCCCCCGCTGCGTGCTCCGGTGCCACCGGCCTGCACTTGGCTCGAGCGATGGCATAATATTCCGTGAGTTTGCGACGGAGGATGGGATTTGTTTGGAGTTGCTGGAATTTGGCCCGGTAGGATTCCAGGGTCGATGCCCTGGCCAGATTGGACGGCTTGAGGGCCATGACGGTAGCGTGGGTAGCGTTCGCGGTCGCGTTTGCCGTATTCGTATCGGTATCCACGGAGGCCATTCGGACCATGTAGCGCTGACGTTCTTCACTGTAGGATGTGCAAAATCCCAGCAGTCCGTTGAGGTCGTCCCGGGCCGTTGCGACAATCTTGACGACCGTCTCTCCTTGTGACGACTGGGACGGTCTCCCAAAGGAGTCAAGATTCAAAAAGCCCGAGGGATCTTTCGGATTTGGAGTTGACATTGTTTGATTAGTACGGAGTACGGAGTACTACGGTAGTATCGTACTTCGCAGAATACACAGGAAATTGATTCCTTATTTTGTAGAAGTACGGTACCGTACGAGTACAAGTACTTCGTAACTCGTATTACCAGCGCTACAAGTACCGTACAATACGAGTAACGGTACAATGATTGAAAGGAAAGGAAATTGGTTTTGTGACCATGAGTGGCAGTGTGGTGTGGTGTGGTGTGGTGTGGGGAACAGAGCAATGATTTATTCTTGTTCCTGCATCACTTCCGAAAACAACGGATAGGAAGGAAGAAGAGGGGATCCGTAAATCTTACTCCATCTTTTCATACGGTACGAGTACGTACTCGTACGTGCAGCAAAATAGGTAGGACAGCTGCTTTTTACGAGTCCCTACCGTACGTACGGTACGAGTACGAGTGCCCTACCGTACATATCGGTACAGCTATCACTCACTACGTTTGTGATAGCCTCAGTAGCCTACCTACTTGTAGTACTGGATGTGCAGTGTTTATAGTTCATAGGTGTGTTGGTGGGTTAAGCAATGCTAGAGGGGGATCCAGGAATCATTGCCAGCCTGTGGCTAGTTTGTGCAGGCTGGTCCGGTCCCGAGTTGCTTTGCCCATGTTGTCGGCGAAAAAAAAACACGGACTTTGTCGGCATCAAATTCGATCGAAAAAGCCAACAAAACGAAACGACGACCGAGGTGGGGGAAGATGATACACGATACGAGATACGAACACTCAAAAGAAAGAAGCTTAGAATCAAACGCACCTCGACTACTCAAGAATCCCTAAGTGGTATAAACGATATCACTTAGAACTACAAACAAAAGGGGTTAATCGGTTAGAAACAAGACATCTCCAAAGACCTGATCGATAAGTAAACACTTGGAATCCTTAAGTATATTCGAATCAATATACTCGGCTTCCCGTGAGGAAACTACTTATTGCAATCAAGAAAATCAGTACCGATTCCAGATGGGCCTCATATCTAGCATATATACCACGAACAAGCATACGCCCCATCAAACAGAATACTTAACCCCAAAGATGACCAATACCGATACAGTAAGACCGACACGACGCTAATACAGCAACAGCAACAACAGTATCGGTACGATGAAATCCATACTAGTGAAAAGACCGGGGAAGATCTCTACCATGTAAAATACAGCAGAGAGCCCCGATACAGTACGGAAATACACAGTAAAATAAGAGCGTCTCTCTGAGCTCACATCTTTTTAAATTTTAACATCATATACCTTTGGTCGAATTTTTAGAGTAACAACAGGTTATAGAGCCCTTATAACTCACACAATTGCTGCCCATCCGTAGGATCGTGTATACCTTAAGCTATCTATCTCCGGCCGTTCAGCACCTCCACTGTCGGTTAAATCCAGAGGAAATTTGTAGTGACGCCCATCCGTGTGCTACACTTCGGCCTCCCCCCATCTCTTCTCCTTCTCCTCCTTACTCGCGTATCAAGGGGTGTATACAGATCCTTCTACCAAGAATCTTCTTCTGTAATACACGACCAAGAAGCGTACGTATCCAGAGGTGTATCCACAGAACATTCGACCACGAATCCTCTTCTGTAACTAGTACATCGCAACATCGACATTGACGATTCGACAACAACGATTATTCGTTATTTCGGCAACAACGATCATTCGTTATTTCGACGCCGACGCCGATAAACAACACCGCAGAATTCTACCAACGATCGATTGTTTCTCCGACGGACGTTCCACGGTTAATTTTTTTCTAGCCACAACGATTAATTGCCACCAACGGTTGTTCTACGAGAATCTTCTCTCATCCCCCACAATCGATTACCACGGCAACGCCGACATTTCCCGGAAGTTTAATCCAAGAACACCAACGACAACGATAAGTTATTTCAACGATGCAGATTAATCCAATCCAACATGGTTCTTCCACCAGAAGCATACGATTGGTCCAATGTCTATGGGATTGCATTCAAATTCCAAAGTGACAACAACCCCCAAGAAGTCCTCTCTCTCAATGGCTCCTATGCAGAGACTGTGCCACTTACAGCACCTGAAATATCAACTCTCTTCACATTGGACGCTAATGATGAAGGCGCCAGAACCCTTGGTCCGGCCCCAGTCACTGCACTCAGGGAAGCCTTCTACAACAGCATCACCTTGGAAATGGCTAACATCGATGAACTAGCAAAGGGACACATAGCCCAGCTCCTTGATTCATGCCCCGTACGATTTGTTAAACCTGGATCCCCAAACCAAAGGATCAGAAACCCACAGGAGTTTGACTCTGCAGGAAGAGAGGCTGTCAGACGAGCTGAAGCAACCAATGACCCAGAACCACTCGCCACAGTAATCTTCAACATCAATCAATGGAAGTTCAGAAGAAACTGGAAGACCAATAACCCCGGCAACTATTTCAATGGAATTTACACAGGTGAAGTCCAACACGACGTTGATGATGAAAATGAGGCCAGCAATGATGAAAATGCCACAGCTCCAATCCCAGCGCCCACGGCAGCAGGCACCGACATGCAAGAATTGACCACCCTACTCCAGCAATTGGTCAACAACGGCAACAACAACAACAACAACAACAACAACAATGCTGGTGCCAACCATCAAGCAACACTTGACCTTCCATGGAATCCAGCCACCTTACCACCACCAGTTAAGGAGCGATACTATAGAAAAGAAGAGTTCCTCACCAGAGATGATATGAAAGACTTCCCAATCACCTACACCGACTCATCGGGAAATGAAACAATTGTCAGGCAAAACTACTACCTACACAATCTAGGCAGTGGGAGAAATGACCAGCGCCTGATCACCAGAAGTGGTGACTGCTTTGATCTAACCAGAGCCCCCGATAAATCCAAGGAAGCGGCTAGAGACAAACTATTTCTCTCAGGATTTCCACAACTAAAGGATGCAACTCACCCTCAAGTCAGGAAATGGTACAGAGAAATCACGGCTCACGCACAGCAACACCATATTTACGTCCACCCATACTACCTCTACAGGCGTGAAGCTGATCACCTCAGAGGATTTACAATTGGTGATAGTCTTCCACACGATCTACCTTCAAGATATGAATTGGCCATCAATGAATGGGGAAATCTCATTTACACCGCACTCAGGACTGACAAAATCATCCCTGATTCATGTGCAAGTATGAAGGCAACAATTCAAAGCTTTGAAGGCGGACAGGGATACAAAGCCCTATACACAGTCATTGCTCAGACACATCCCAACTCTAAAAGGCCATCCAATGCAGGCAGAATGGTCAGAAACCCCCCAAATCAGTATGCCGGTGAATCACTTGAAGAATACTACTTCAGGTACAAGGATTACTTAAGACTTAGAGTGTTTCTCCAAAATCAACCCGGCACCATCAGCTTGACAGAGGAAGTCAGTAACCTCATTGCAGGAACCACTCTCTTGGAAGAGCTCTTCAAAAAGACAGAAGATGAACGCGACTCAGATGACCAATTCAAATGGGACAAATACAAGGCAGGTAGGCTCCTACAAACCCTCCAAACGTATGAGCAAGAGATAAAGGCTGAAAAGAAGTACAAGGAAAAAAACTCCAAACCAAGCCTGTCCAAACAACTACCCATCACAGGAATCAGATCAGGTCCCCGTCGCAATGATAGGTTTCAGAAGCGCGCTGGCAACAATACTGTCAGAACACCTTCCACTTTGACTTCTCACTCAATCAGCCTGATTGATTCTCTTGGATACCCCGAGATGGATGAAGAATCTGATAATCCCTTCCTCCATCAAGCATATTGCAATGCTATCACTGCTTTTGACAAGCAGCCCAGTCTCTTTGACACCTCCAGAAAATGCATTGTCTGTCACACATCCGGTCATAGTTTTGATAATTGTCCTGCCTTACAAGATGTTGAGTCCTTGAAGAAACATAGGATTGCCACAGCTATTTTTCTAAGCAAATGCAATTGAGAAACCCAACAGCTCTTAGATTCTACTCAACAAATCTCTCAGATCAACATTGGGGATGAAGATCAAGATGAGGCTCCCCCCGATGATGCAGTAGAAGACCACAATTTTTGCCAAGGCCAAGAATAAACAGTCTTTCTTGCAGCCATATGACATCACCTCAAGATGATCCTCAAGGATTTGACGACATCACAGCCCCTCAAGCGAAAAGCTTATGCCCTTCCTTGGACTCCAGCAGTGTCAGCTCCTACGAATCCGTCAAGATTGGTGCTGTCACTCTGCTCCCTAGGGATGGCCTCCAGCCTTCAATCCCAATTGATGTCTACTGTGATATGAAATCACTTGAGGTTACAGCCCCCGCATTGGAATCACACCAGGAAATCAATGGAGATCCCAACTTTGACAGAGACAACCCCACCTCAGTTGATACCAACAATGTGCAATTCCTGGTCCCACCAGATCCTATTGCAGCTACAGCCTACTTCCAACATGGCATCAGGGCTCAGATCGACACCGGTGCGAAAGTCTCCTGCACAAACCTAAAGCATATCCTGCATGGTTACAAACCTTACACCAAGCTGAGAAAATGTCTGGTCAGGCTCACTGCAGCGATTGGAGGAAAGGCAGCCACCTGTATCCCTGAAGGATCTGGATACTTGCATATCCCAGCTCCCAATCATGTAGGGTATCTCAAAGTCTTCTTCTATTATTCTCCCTCCCTGTCGACGACATTGCTGAGTGAGAATGATCTTTGTGGAATGACATCACGCATGCACCTTCAATTCAGTGGACAGTCAATACACAAATCGTTCACTGACAACCATGACTCATCTGTTCAACAAAATGGAAACTTCACCATTATTTGTCATCACAAGCAGAACACTGCCAACAGCATTGTCCTACACGGAAGCATCATTGATGGTCAGTGCTATACCCACCCAATACTGATTCCGGACATTGATCTTGCATCTCCATATGCCAACTGTGCAACATCTTCAGCCTATGCTTTAGCGAATGACATGCAGTTCAAGGAAGCTTGCGAACTAGCCTCCAAAGAAGCCATTAGCAACTACAGATATGATGTATACACGAATCTCGTCACACTGCAACAATGCACAGAAGCAGCTCAAGCTCAGTCTGCCACCAGTGACATGCCAAAGTTTGATGCAAAATTGTTTTTCACCAAGATTGTGGACAAAAATATCCCCATCCAAGCCATCAAAGCCAAGACATCGAAACTTCTTTGGCATCAAAGACTAGGACACCCATGCGATAACTTTCTATACCAAGCTCATAAACACATTCTTGGAGTACCAAAGTTCAAGCGTCAAACAAGTATTCTTGATCAATGCCCAACTTGCATTCAATGTAAGCAAACTAAAACACCTGCTGGCTCACATTCCACAAGAAAAGCTACACAACCTTTTCAAGGATTGTCCATTGACTTTGCATTCTCCGGTGCCCAATCCTCCAACAGCAAGCGAAAGCGTGACTATGAAGGCATTCCTGGCGAGACAGCTTGGATTCTGATCACAGACCACTATACTGGTATGAAATATGGTGATACCAGAATCTCCAAAGCAGCACCACTTCATTGGCTGGAACATTTCTTCTCCCAGCACAATCCAACTTGTGCAAACAAGTATGTTTCAGTTGATCAAGGGGGAGAACTCTATCACAACCCTGACATCAGAAACCTCTTCTCTGCTTTTGGGTACTCCATTTTCCCAACTGGGGCTGATGCTTCTCACCAGAATGGTACAGTTGAAAGAGCACATCGAACTTTGGCTAATTCAATGCCAACCATGCTCCTTGGTTCCAACTTGCCAATCAAGTTCTGGCCTTTCGCCTTTTATCATGCCCTTCGGTTGTCAAATGCCTTCCCTGAAGGCAACCAGCAGCATTCACCACTGGAACTGGCAACTGGACATAAGGAAAATCTTGCTGATTTCCGAACCTTTGGCTGCAGAGTTTGGGTTTGGCCTCCAGGCAAGAGATCAATCAAGCTCAAACCCAACGCAAGAAAAGGCATATTTCTCGGTTTTGTACCCTACACTACTTGCAACATCCTGTGGTATGATACTGAGACACACCGCGTCAAGATAGCCACTCATGTCAGGTTTGATGAAGGCATGAATGACCTACCACTTGCCGACCTTCCAAACAATGTCAAGCACCTGCTAAGGACTGATGACAACATTCCACTTCCCGCGGAACCCAATGAGGTGTCATCCAGTGATTTTCAATTCTCCATCTCCCCATTCGCAGATCTCACCAATCTCCGGCTCACTGTCTTGCAAATGATTCCTTACTTGGCAGAGCCTACGTCACAAATATCCTTCCCAAAAGTCCTGCCTCCAAGCTTTTCTCCTCGCATAAGAAATCTCTCTCCAAGCTCAGAGGCGCTTATATTGTATCTATCAATCACAACCGTGTGTTTTCTGCTTCTGATGTTACGACAGCCTTGCATGCATCCCACACTCGAGGGGTGAGGGATTCCATAGATACACCTATTACCTTTGCACTTGAAGCCAAATTGTCTATGCAAGAAGTCAGGAAACACTCAAATGAATATGGATTATTTGCTCCAAATACGTCTTGGAAGGAACCCACTGATGAAGAAGATCCACCGTTTTTGGACCGGATTTCCTCCATCAAGACTATCAAGAAACTTGGCAACAAATACAAGAATATCATCCAATCCAGAATCAACCAGGTCAATAGCGCTGAAACACTCCATGCCACCATCCAAAAACACTTGGCCCCAACTGAGGATGACATGGACGTCGTCATTCCCACTATTGATATTGCATCACTTCGAGCCATCACCAAGCTTCACAAACCAGGCAACTGTGAACTACCACTAGATGCAGATTCACTACCAACTGAAGAAATTGAACTCTTAATCAAGGCCATCAATTCCAAAGCAACTACACCTGAAGAACAAGCACTAGGACACTTCACTCGTAGGAATCTCAAGTCATTATCCACATGGGCTGAATGGGAAGCTGGCGAGCGAAAACAGCTTGATCAGCTTGAAGACTTAGAAATGTTTGGATCACCAATTCCATACCCTAAGGATCCAGAAGCAGTCATTCTCCGACCCCATTGGCAATACAATGTCAAAAGGAATGGTGTACGAAGAGCCAGGCAATGTTGCAATGGAAGCAAATATGCAGCGCCAACCCTGCACAAAATTGCCATGTCATACTCTTCTTGTGTTGAACACCACCCCATCCAAAGATTGTTCTTTGCCATTGCAGCAAGCCTCAATCTCAAAGTGTATGCTGGAGATGCTGCTGACGCATATGCCCATTCTCCAGGGCCCAATATCCCTACATACATGACCATTGACGATGCATATGCAGAATGGTATAAACACAAGTATGGCAAAGACATAGACAGAAGATTGGTGCTTCCTGCCCTTCGAGCACTCCAAGGCCATCCGGAATCGGGTAGATTATGGGAAACCCACATCAACAAGATTTTGAAAGGCCCTGATCTGAACTTCAAGACCACCACACATGACAGAACAATCTACACGACAGTTTTTGAAGGTGAAACAGTCTACATGCTGAGACAAGTCGATGATTTTGCACTGGCTTGCACATCAGAATCCATATCTGACAAGATCTATGACATCATTGGCGAAAAACTCAAGCTACTCAAAGAAGATGTAATCCCCTTCACAAAAATGGGATTGCTTGAAGACTTCAATGGAATTGATGTCAAACAAACAGCTGATTACATTGAACTGTCCTGTGCCAATTACATCGACCGCATTATGACATCCCATGGTTGGGAAACTGATTCTAAGATGAAACCCCACTCCAAACCATCAGCGCCTTTATCAACTGAAGTACTGAGCCAACTGCAATCACATACGAATGGACCTTTAGAAGGCACCAAGGAACATGCTGAATTGCAATCCACATCTGGGTTCTCCTACAGGACACTCTTAGGGGAAATGATGTTCGCATATGTGAGCTGCCGGCCAGACATTGGCTATGCAGTGACCCTGATGTCAAAATACAGTTCCAATCCCATTGCTTTCCACTATTCCAGTCTGAAGAACATAGCCCGCTATCTCAGAACAACCAGATCTTGGGGTATTAGATTCTACAGACCAAATGCTGAGCCATCTCTACCACCAGGAGAACCATACAACGATGTAGTCCAAGATGCATCACTCCCAAAATTCCCTGAAGACATCAAGCAAGCCAAACTGATGTGTTTTGTTGACGCCGCATATGGCAATGATCCAAAACATCGCAGGTCCACCACAGGGTATGTCTTCACTTATGCTGGTGGAGCAGTAGTTTACAGATCCAAAGCTCAGTCACTTACTGCTCAGAGTTCTACAGAAGCAGAATTCATCGCTGCAGTCACAGCGGCCAAAACAGCCAGATATCTCAGATCCATACTCAAGGAATTAGGATTCGTCCAAGTTGGCCCAACTCCTATCTATGAAGACAATGCATCAGCGATTGAAATCATCAATGCCCAAAAGCCAACTGAAAGAACCAGGCATATTGAAATCAGGTTCTTTGCCATCCAAGCGTGGAAAGAAAATGGAGAAATCAAGATGATTCATATTCCTGGAGTTATCAACCCTGCTGATGATCTAACCAAACCATTGGGATGGATCTTGCACGCCTGACACGCAAGATACATTATGGGACACTACCCAGGTTAAACCGCTTGTAGGGTACCATTCGATTCGAACGTTCGGTTGCACCCTGGGTCAAACCGGCGCGATTGTAATATGAGATCAAATCAATCGAAGCAATCGTCAAAGTACATGCTTCGTTTAACTGATCACTTCGATTGCCAATCAGATTCGATCCAATTCGTCACACAAATGCGGACGAATTGATTCAAGGAAATATACTCCGACAGTAATCCAACATCGCGTAAACATGTTGGATCAAGGGGTGTGTTGTCGGCGAAAAAAAACACGGACTTTGTCGGCATCAAATTCGATCGAAAAAGCCGACAAAACGAAACGGCGACCGAGGTGCGGGAAGATGATACACGATACGAGATACGAACACTCAAAAGAAAGAAGCTTAGAATCAAACGCACCTCGACTACTCGAGAATCCCTAAGTGGTATAAACGATATCACTTAGAACTACAAACAAAAGGGGTTAATCGGTTAGAAACAAGACATCTCCAAAGACCTGATCGATAAGTAAACACTTGGAATCCTTAAGTATATTCGAATCAATATACTCGGCTTCCCGTGAGGAAACTACTTATTGCAATCAAGAAAATCAGTACCGATTCCAGATGGGCCTCATATCTAGCATATATACCACGAACAAGCATACGCCCCATCAAACAGAATACTTAACCCCAAAGATGACCAATACCGATACAGTAAGACCGACACGACGCTAATACAGCAACAGCAACAACAGTATCGGTACGATGAAATCCATACTAGTGAAAAGACCGGGGAAGATCTCTACCATGTAAAATACAGCAGAGAGCCCCGATGCTCTAGAAAAGCGCCGGTAGCAAACGTACAGACGTACAAACATTCGGGAATACACACGAATGAGATAACACACACGTATGACTAACAGGCAAAATAAGCGAGCCAACTCGCTGAATCGCTAACAGTAATAGAGCACCGATAGAGGTTTGATCTCAGAGGTCATCTTACACGTAATTGCTCACAAATCTAAATACTAATACTTGAAATCACTGAATACTGCTAGTAAGAATATCTAGCGGACTACACGTGTAATCGCGTTAGTGACAAGAGAAAATATAAAGTTTATCAGACCCAAATGGACTCATAGAGTCTGGGTAACAAAATGAAAGCTGATTGCCGACTGATCACCGGTTAATCGCCGTCTGAAGCCAAAAAGGCTGGACGTTAAAGACCCTCTCCAACAGAAGAGACTCAGGCGCTTAGAAGATTAACAACACTAGCGCAGCAGAGCACACCAGGCTAATACCCGTGGCTTCTACTGAGGTTTGTAGGGGAGAGAAATGAACACCAAAAGCTTGTTATCCACCAAAATAGACACTTGCAAGAGGTCCCCAACGATGGGAACAGCAATAGATGTGTTGGAAATACAACGGCAAAATAACGCCCGGAATAAAGCGATGTACGTGTGTTCAGTACTACGAATCGCATAACGGCTACAGAAGAACCGTTAATAAAGAGAGGCACGCGACCTCGAAAACGTGACCTCGAAAACAAAGCAAATGGGAATCAAATTCAATTCCTACAGAAAAGAGCCCAAGTATACTCACTCGTATACAAATGATATGATAACAAAACCAGCCGAGGTAATATACATACCCAGTATTGGATAAACACATACACAAAAAATAGAAATGACGAAAAATGCTGAACCAAATATTTAATAAGAGACGAATGAATATTCGATACCGTTCCGAAAAAAGGGAAACAACTGTTGAGCTTAAGTATAGAGGAACTGAAAAAAATTGGGGTTCCGATAGGAATCAATCCTCATACCGTGGATATGAACCTGTTTACTAGCAAAAGCACGTGGAAAGAAAAATACTCCACAAGTTGCTTCAGAACTCAGAAAATCACAATCACAGCTTCCTCATGAAAGCAAAAGCTAACAAACCCCTTATTACAAGCCTAATTCCTACAGCATACTCCGAAACAACACACCATGGCGCCACCAACCAGAGCTCAACTAGCTGCAACCGCGGCAGCAGCAGTAGCAGAAGCAGAAGCAGCGGACGCGGCGGCAACAGAGGCGGCGGGCAACCTGATGGGCTTACTACCTCCATCGGTAACAACAAGGTTGGACCCAGAACAGCTTGAGCAACTCACGGTGACTCTGGTTGCAAGACTATCAAGCAGGAACATATCTCTATCAACGACAGCAAGAGAAGCCAAAGAAAGGGCAGAGGCCAATGATGGCATCCCTGGCTACAAAGGAGAACGGTCGCTGACCTCAGCCGAGGTTTGTTTCAGGAAGATCCTCGAGTCCTTTGGGGTCAACAGGCCCACGGCAAACGAAATATTCAGACATGGATATTCTAACATGAAGGCCATCGCAGACCTCGATTCAGAAGGGATCAAGTCCACTCTAGGGTCGCTAACCAAGGCAAAACACAATCTATGCCCGGATCCACAGGAAGTCTTTATTGGAAGGGCATTTGGCGATCGACTGAAGCTGTTCGTGGCTTGGATCAAATTCCAGCCTATAATAGGCGCAACGGCCACCGAAGTGGACTGGATCAAGGACCCAACGGCCGAGATGGATACAAGGGAACGTTTGAGATCTACAAAGGAGGACGATGAAAATACGGCCGTTAAGGATCTAACACTACCCGACAAACTGACTACGATGTCAAAGTTCAGGGAATTTGATGAGAACCTACGTGAATACCTACGGCATAAGAGGGGTGTCACCAAGACATCCCTACTTTACACGATAAGACAACAATCTGCAGTCGGAGAAACCGACAGGTGTGGAACGGTCGGATCGGGCCCAAACGACGCGTATCCTGACTGGACTGAGTATGCAATAAGATGCACGATTCACGCCAACTCTCATTGGTCTAAAGACAACAATACTCTCTGGGGGATATTGTTTAAGCTGGTGGGATCCGGACCCGGTTGGTCCTATATACAAAGCTTCGGGACCAAAAACGGGGTAGGGGGTGACGGCCGAAAGGCATACTTCGCCCTCTACTCTCAAGCATATGAGGCAACCAACGTAAAACTAATTGTCGAAGCAAAAAGGCAGTTTATCCGGGAATCGGTGTACACAGGGGATTCCAAACACTACAATTTTGACAGGCACAAAAGGCTATGGCATGATGCAAAGCAAACATTGATAAGATACGGCGCATTCCCACCTGAGGACCAGTTTGTGTACGACTTCGTACGATCCCTACAGGATGTACGACTCGAACAATCCATCCCAAATGTAATAACAGAAGAGTCGGACTATTACGCAAATTTTGAGAAGGCTTCGGCGTATCTTACTCGAATGCTCGGAGTAAAGAAACTCCAGAATCAACCACAAAAGAGGGGTAGGAATGTGTCAGCCTTCACTAACAACAAAAAGAGGAAAGGTGACAACAAACGCGGCAACTTCTCTTCCAACAAGCCACAAGGCAACAACAACAACAACAATAGTGGTGGCTCAAAGGCACAACCAGGGACCTATAAAGGGCCCGTTGAATGCAAGTTCTACCCACGAGAAGTATGGTTAAGCATGTCCCAAGAGCAGCAACAAAGGGTCCGAGCGCTAAAACAAGCAAGGAATGCAAGCAATAGCGGGGGCAACCAACAATCAAAAGTGGCAGCAGCCACAGCTGCAAACCCTCCCAATAACCCCAGTTCCGCTGGAAACCAGTTTGGCTGTCACAGCCACATTGGAAACGGGAATGGAAATTGATTCGCCGGCCGGGGCCTTAAGATAGAGCCTCGGGTAGGCCGGCCGATAGTCCATCTCAAAGAGATGACCCAGTCATTCAGTGTTAAGCCAGGACGTTGCGAGCTGGATAGCCATGCAGACACGACTGCAGCTGGATCTAACATGGTATTACTCGATTCACTGGATTCTATCATGACATTTGCTGATGTTGCTCCATTTTCAGACGTGTACTCACCAATGAAAGATGTTCCTATTGCCCATTGTGCTACTGCTTGAACAGACCCAACGGACGGTATCACATACATATTGGTATTCGGACAGGCCCTCTATTTCGGAGAATCATTGCAGCACAGTCTGATATGCCCGAACCAAATCAGAGAATGCAATTTGAATATGGTTGAAGACATACCACGAAGATACTGCAGTTCTTCCAGTCACAGTCTTAGCTTTTGGGCCGACGGTTTCGAATTGGCAATACCATTGTTAGTTGATGGCGTTCTGTCATACTTTGACACGCGGAAGCCGACACGCCGGGAACTCGATACATGTGACCAAGTCCTTGCAACCGACACTCATACCTGGGACCCATACGCCCCCCACTTCAGAGAAGATGAAGAAGCAGCAACTGCGTCGTTCCCACGAGTAGTGGCCGCCCTCTCTGGAGGAGGACCGACTGGGACAACTGAATCTTGGATACAATCCACAGACAACCCTATACTCATCAATGTGAAACATAAGGATTATCGTCTCAGATACCTACAGAAAATCTGTACAACCCGTACTCAACGGCCGGGGTATACTCAACAAGAGATTGGCGCCCGGTTACACTCAGCTTTTGTTAAGAGTACCGGGGACAGAGAAAGCTTGGAGATACTCCGAATTTCAGCTACTTCAACCAAAACTTCGATTTCCCTAACAGAAGAAGAGCTTGCCATCCAAAAGGAAGCAAAAGCTCGGACAAAAGAAAGGAAATTACTCCGCTGCCAACAAGACGTGATAGATAAGGAAACTTCCCTAGAGAAGAGATCATTTATCCGCCGCGGACAATGGGGACCTCTGATAAGGATTCCGGAGAAAGTGGACAGATATGATTCAGAGGCCATTGCAAAGATGTGGAACATCAGTGTTAAGAGGGCCGAAGAAACGATTAAGGTCACTACCCAGGAAGGCATAAGAAACCTTACACAACCAATCACCCGAAGGCTAAAGACCCAAAAGTGGAGAAACAGAAAAGTACTTAAGGGTCGGTGGTTCGCTGATACCATGAAGTTCCAAGTACCGAGTATCATTCAAAATGATACTGACGCACAGATCTTTACCAATGGGAAAGGATATGTGGCATTCTATCCAGTAAGAGGGGAGAAACGATGCCACGACGGACTATCTTGCTTCATAAATGAGGTAGGAATACCGGAACATCTTATCACCGATGGGGCAAAGGCCCAAGGAAATCATGAGACACACAGCACCGGATGGACTAAACTTTGATCGGAGTATCGCATACGCCAAACCTACATACAGCCCCACTGTTGGTGGCAGAATACGGCAGAACACAGTGCAGGGGACCTAAGGAGATCAATCCGATTGATGACTTCTAAGAAAGGAAGCCCGAGGAGGTGCTGGGCCTTTTGCGGAATGTTGGCGGCCGGAAGGTTAAGTAACACCGCATCTGGGGATCCATCGGCTATGGGAAGGACCGGATTTGAGTTAGTCCATGGATATACTCCGGATATAACCCCATACATGATACACAATTGGTACGATTTCATCCGGTGGTACGACCTACAGGATAAGTCGGAGAAATACGGACGATGGCTGGGACCATGCGGAGATACTTATGGAGGTGGCGATTGTCACTATGTATTGTATAAGACCGGAAAGGTACACATAACAAATGGCACATGGCCTATATCTGAAGTGGAATGGAAACACCCAGACACTATCCTGCAGTTAGAGGAACACAACAAGCTACTTAATGAAAAGATCGGCGATGAGGCAAAGCCCTCGGATACTTACCTGGAAAACGAGTTAGGGGAACCACCCTTGGGCCTATTTGATGGCAAATATGAGGGTGAGGACGAGGTACTTATGGCTGAGCCAGAGGCGTCTTCCCCGGACATTGATGACTTAACCGACAATCTTGATGAGTACCTTGGAAGCCAAGTGCTACTGCAGATAGGGGACCAACGGATTCGCGGTATGGTTAATAACCGGTACAGGGACGCAAGCGGAATCCTAGTCGGAGAAAAGAGTAACAATCCACTCCTAGATACAAGGTCCTACGAGGTTTCTATGCCGGACGGATCCATTGAGATCTACACAGCAAATGTGCTTGCGGAGAATCTCTATTCCTCCGTGGACGATGAGGGGCGCATGTATTGTCTCCTGAACGAGCTACTTGACTATGAAAAGGATAAAGAGGCTCTGACAGTACAACAGGCAACTATCACTACTAAGTCCGGACAAACTCGGACTAAGCCGACAACCAAAGGGTGGAGAATCCTGGTCAGTTGGAAAGATGGAACTTCCTCTTGGGCAAAGTTAAGTGACATGAAGGAAAGTTTCCCCGTCGAAACGGCTCTGTTTGCCAAGGATCAAGGCATAATAGATGAGCCAGCCTTCAAGTGGTGGGCCTATCGGGTAATTCGGAAGAAAGACCGGATTATCTCCAGCGCCAAGACCAAATATTGGACCAAATCCCATAAGTATGGGGTTAGACTACCGAAAACAATTGCTGAAGCAAGAAGGATAGATGAGGAATCCGGCAGTGACTATTGGGCCCGGGCTATTGCAAAAGAAATGAAGAACAATTTCATAGCTTTTGAGTTCAATGATGAGGACAAAGTACCGGTGGCACATACAAAAATCACTATGCACATGGTATTTGACGTGAAGATAGACTTAACTCGGAAGGCCCGACTCGTTGGGGATGGGCATAAAGTGCCCGAAATATCACGGGAGTATACATACTCAAGCGTGCCCAGCAGGGATTCGGTTCGGATGTTCTTCCTAGTCTCTGCACTTAATGACCTTGAGGTCTTAAGTGCTGACATCCAAAATGCATACTTAACCGCACCAATTAAGGAAAAGTACTACACAATGGCTACACTGGAACAAGGATTTGCACCGGAGTTATGTGGAAGGCCCTGCAAAATTGTGAGAGCTCTGTATGGATTACCAGTAGCGGGCGCATCATTTCGATCTCATCTGTCTGAGCACTTAAGGGGACTTGGATATAAGTCTTGCAAGGCGGATCCAGATGTATATATGCGGCCGGCTGTAAAGAAAGATGGCTCAGCATATTACGAATATTGCGTGGCATATGTGGATGACATCCTTGTATGTGGGATGGATCCAAAGTTCCAAATGGATGCAATCAAAAGACAGTTCAAACTGAAGGATGGGACTGTTGAACCACCCACTTTCTATCTAGGGGCGGATATTGGTAACACATCTGTTGATGGGGCCGAGTACTGGTCCATGTCTTCAACAAAGTATACGTCCAAAGCCGTTAAGTCTGTTGAAGAGGAATTGAGTAGGGGGCAATATGCCTTCAAGGTACTCCCAAAATCCGCAAAATCACCATTGGCAACTGGGTATAGGCCCGAAATCGATGCCTCACCAGAACTTGGTCCGGAGAAACAAAACTATTACCAGGGTTTAATAGGTATACTCCGTTGGATATGTGAACTCGGAAGGCTAGATATTGTAATGCCTGTTTCACTTATGTCCCGGTATCTTGCACAGGCACGAGAAGGACATCTAAACCAATTGTTTCATTTGTTTGCATACTTAAAGAATTACAGCAAATCAAAGTTGGTGTTTGACTGTTCCATCCCAGAACTTGATGAATCAGTTTTTCATGAATGTGACTGGGCCGAATTCTATCCAGAAGCGGGGGAACTAATTCCTCCGGATATGCCCAAGCCACGAGGAAACTCCGTAACTACCACATGTTTCGTGGACGCCGACCATGCTGGCTGCAAGGCTACTAGGAGGTCTCATACGGGAATCATCATCTTTGTTAACAGGGCACCAATCCTATGGTTCTCTAAGAGACAAACAACTGTTGAAACATCCACGTTTGGCTCAGAGATTGTGGCACTCAAGATCGCAATCGAAATGGTAGAAGGCCTACGGTATAAGCTCAGAATGATGGGCATACCTATAGAAGGACCAACCAACATGTATTGTGACAATGACTCGGTCGTTAAGAATGTAACACACCCGGAAAGCCCTTGTAAGAAGAAGCATAACAGCATTGCTTACCATAAGGCACGCGAATGCATTGCAGGAAAGATTATCCGGATTGGAAAGGAACCCGGTGAAACTAATATTGCAGATCTACTCACTAAACTTATGGGTGGGGTAAAGCTATTCTCCTTATGTAGGAGATGTATGTGGCGGTGCAAATAAGAGAACGGCCCTTAAGGTATCTTCTACAAGTACTTAACAGTACGAGTACAAAGACACGGGGACTCTAGAAAAGCGCCGGTAGCAAACGTACAGACGTACGAACATTCGGGAATACACACGAATGAGATAACACACACGTATGACTAACAGGCAAAATAAGCGAGCCGACTCGCTGAATCGCTAACAGTAATAGAGCACCGATAGAGGTTCGATCTCAGAGGTCATCTTACACGTAATTGCTCACAAATCTAAATACTAATACTTGAAATCACTGAATACTGCTAGTAAGAATATCTAGCGGACTACACGTGTAATCGCGTTAGTGACAAGAGAAAATATAAAATGCAGTACGTGTTGTCGGCGAAAAATACGGACTTTGTCGAAAATGAAACGACGGCCGAGGTGCGGAATACGAGAATGATCAAGCGTTAGAATCAAATGCACCTCCACTACTTGGAATTCTTAAGTGGTAAAAACGATATCACCTAAGGCTACAAACAAAAAGGGATAATTGGTTAGAAACAAGAAATATCCAAAGAACTGAACAGTAAGTAAACACTTGGAACCCATAAGTACATTCGAAAGAATATACTTGATATCCCGTGAGGAAATTACTTATTTCAATCAAGAAAATCAGTACCGATTCCAGATGGGCCTACTCATATCCAGCACATATACCACGAATAAGCATAAGCCCCATCGAACAGAATACTTAACCCCACAATGACCGATACCATCGAATGACCGATACAGTAAGACTGACACGACGCTAATACAGCAACAGCAACAGAAGACTCGGTACGATGGTAAAGAAGACAGTAACAAATAACCGGGAAAGATCTCTACCATGTAAAAATACAGCAGAGAGCCCTGATACAGTACGAAATACACAGTAAAAATAAGAGCGTCTCCCTGAGCTCACTTTCTCTTTAAATTTCAATTATCCTATACCTTTCGGTCGATTTTTAGAGTAACAACAGTACGAAATACACAGTAAAATAAGAGCGTCTCTCTGAGCTCACATCTCTTTAAATTTTAACATCATATACCTTTGGTCGATTTTTAGAGTAACAACAGCCCACACACCGGCTCACAGCTTTGGTGGCTGTTAAGCCTTTTCTGCGGGCGGGCGTGGTGGGCCGTTTACTTATTCTACTACTAATCGTTTTAGGAGCAAAAAGAGTGAGCTGTAGGCTTGGTTCTTGCTGGAGGGAACCTTTACCGGCTTGTTGGTGCTTTCCCTGTAATTTGCTGCTTACAGTGGAATTGCTGTATCCGGTGAGGAGTAGTTGTAGAGTTCGTACCTACGTTGGTGATACAGTGAGATCTTGCATACTACTCAAGGGTGTTCTTTGGTTCGTTCGCCGTACGTTCCACGTGGCACTACCATTCCTTACATTTGGTTCGCTACATCAACTATCACTCACTACGTTTGTGATAGCCTCAGTAGCCTACCTACTTGTAGTACTGGATGTGCAGTGTTTATAGTTCATAGGTGTGTTGGTGGGTTAAGCAATGCTAGAGGGGGATCCGGGAAGTGCCAGCCTGTGGCTAGTTTTTGCAGGCTGGTCCGGTCCCGAGTTGCTTTGCCCGACACACCGGCGCACAGCTTTGGTGGCTGTTAAGCCTTTTCTGCCAATGGGCCATAGGCCAACAGGGTGGGAGCTGGCTGGAGATGAACCTGGAGGGGGCATGGAGGACAGCGAGGGTGGGAGAATCGTCATGGAGGATTCAGAGAGGAAGAGTCCCCAGAGGGGGATCATAGAGAGCTGCCAGGGGGAGTGGGGTCCGAAGCCGGCACCCATTCCTCAGGCAGGAAGGAGTATTGTTCCATTGTTGAACATTACAGAGGCAAGGTTCTTGAAAATGGGGAGGGACTGTTGGTGGAGGTATCTCATCATGCAATCACTGTGCCATCTTGCGAGGAGTTTGATGACATTAGAATCACATTTGCCCTGGAGCAGGGCCATAGCCCCTCCTGCTCGAAGGGATCGGGCAGAGATTGCTGCAGGGGAGATGCCAGTGGTGTGGTAGAGGGTCTGGGCGTAGACTCTCATGGAGGAGGTGACAGTGGCTGCGCGAACCAGGGTGAGAACCCCATTGTCAAAGTAACTGGCCAGCTTGAGGGATGGGGTGAAGGGGTGGGTGCTAGTGCAGCAGCGCCTGAGATGGAGTATCTGGCGGGCGCACACGGCCACAGGGCAGCAGAGGGAGTCACCACATCGTGCATGAGCCACTACTTCACCCTTGTGCCCATTCTTCTGTGTGGTGAAGGTGAGGGTAACCGAGGTAGTAGCAAGGAGCTCATGTTGCGGGCCATCATGGTGGACAATTTTGGAGCCCAGGTAGACGGAGACCTCCTTGAGGTGGAAGGCTTGATCATCCCTGGTAGTACCAGGTGTACTCGCCAGGTCTGAGGCAGAAGAAGAAGGCTATGCAGATCATGTTGGCAATAGCCTGTCGGGGGGGGGGGGGGGGGGGGAGGGCAGTCATGGTATGCAAATCTAAGCGCATGCATGACAAGGGTGATTGGGACGGGTTTGACCCGGCAAGGGGCTGGGTCAAGTTTGGCATATGCTTTGAACTGGGCGGTTAGCCGGAAGTCAAGACTGCCGGTTGAGTTGGTTCTGGGGTCTTTGGCCCCCAAGCGGGCCAGCGTCTGGCCCACTGACCTGAGGGTGTCCGATACTGTGCGAGATCTGATGGGCTTACGGCTACAGGAGAGCCGGCCATCATGGAGGCGCTGGGCAAAGACTTGGAGGATTGGGATTGGATCTGTAACAGAGTGGAGGGTTGGTTCAAAGCCTTGAGACAAACAGAATTGAACCCATTGATTCCAATGGGCATCCTTTCTGCGGGCATAGAGCTCAGTGACTGAGGCGCGCATGCTCTCCTGGATAGAGCTAAGGTCAGAGCAGAATGCATGGGAGGCCTCAGGAGACATAAGATCCAGGGCAAGTCCTGGGGGTAGGTGGTGTTGAAATGAAGGAGCAAGGCAGCGTCAGAGAGGGATGATCGAGAGAGGAGATCAGCGAAGGTGATTCACTGGGCCCGGGATGTAATCCCTGAGAGGGACATATTGGTAGAGGCGTTGGTGCAGAGACTGGATTCTGAGGAGGTAGGCAGCAGGGCCTGTGGTAGTGGTGGCGCCTTTGCGTTGCCAATAGACCGCTGCTGTATTGTCGTAGCAGTTGTGGGTGGTTCGAGCTTGAACACACGCCGCCTGAGCCAGAATGTCATTGTGGGCAATGGAGCCCGCCAGCTCAAGGTCACTGTTGGTGATGGTGCCATTGGGGTTGTCAAAGGTGACTAACTGGGAGGAGACCCAATGAGGGAATGGATGCCGCCACATGATGGGTTGGATCTTTCCCGTAGGGAGGGGCACAAAGTGAATGCCACCCATGCCAAGGCCAGAGGCATCACAGGCGCCGAGGGTGGCAGCGAAAGTATCTGGTACTAGCTCAGCAATGGAGGTGGGCCGGGTGGAGATGTCCTGGGCCAGCCATTGGAAGTCCCGAAGGAAGCTGTGGACGCGCTTGGTGAGCCGTATGCGCTGCCTGCCTGGATCCTGGTGGCGCAAGGCTTCTTGGAGGATGGAGAAGAGGCCAATGGAGCCAGGGATGGCAATAGCCATGGACCTGAGTTCCCCCAGGATCTGGTGCCATTGTTTGATAGGAACATGACGCTGGGAGGGGGTGAGGGAACCCAGGATCTCGTGCAGTCGGGCCACTCGATGGGGAGGAAGGCTGATGGTTTTGGTGATGGAATCAATGAGCCATCCAAGGATAACTTTCTTGGTGGTCCAGGTGGCATCCCCCTGGAGCATTTTCTTGAGGGAAGCACGTTCCTGCCGGAATGGGGTGTCCGTGGCATCCAGGGGTGGAAGACTTTGTCCAGGGATTGGAAGAGCACCCTCTTGATGGCTCGTCGGGTCCATTGGTTGCCTTGAGCAAGGCCACAGAAGTCATCCACATATACATCCCAGTATCAAACCGGCTTCTTGCTGGGGGTGGTGCTTTGGGTGGGCGCCGAATGGGATTGGGGTGGTGTTGGCCTGGGGAAGGGGAGCCGGCGGTGCCGGAAAAGAAGGAATGGGGGTGGCATGTTTTTGGAGGGAAGGGGAATACTGTTTGTGGAAGGAGGAATACCGGAGGACACAGGGGTTGGATTTCTTACCTAGGTCAGGTGGGAGGGGGGAATGGGTTTGGGGACGGGGAGCCGCCGGGGCGAGCTGTGAATCGATGCGCAGGGAATGGGTTTGGGGACGGGGACGGGGAGTCGCCGGGGAGAGCTGTGAATCGATGCGCAGGGAATGGGATTTGGGGACGGGGAGTCGCCGGGGAGGGCTGTGAATCGATGGGGGGGGCTCGACGCCGAGTCGATGGCGCTTGCCAAGGGATCAGGCCGCATAGGCTTCTTGGCACCACTCCCAGAGCCTGTCTTGCTCCTCGGGTGTGATGGGGGAGTGGTCAGAGAGGTGTTTGCATCCAGTGAAGCAGTTGCCCCGGATGTGCCAGGAGTGGCAGCGTTCTCGGCCATCGGGGCGTTTGATGGGGGGTTTGCCTTTGGCTTTCATGGAGGAGATGACAGATCGCATGGTTTTGATCTTGATTTTGGAGCTGATGGGATTGGAAGGATCAGAGAAGCGGGAGTCTCTGGTGGGGTTGTAAAGTTGATCGTCGCGTGGCGGACGAGGGCCTCCCCCTGTAGCTTGAGCTGGAGGGGGGGGGGGGGGGGTGATGGGACGTTCGCTTGGGGGGTAAGCTGCTGGAGTGCCCGTAATGCGTCGACATTGGACACGTTGGGGAGCCAGTTGAGGTTCTGGGTCATTCTGAACCTGTGGATGTCTTCCCCAAAGTCTGGGGAAGGGAGGGGGGTGTCTGCTTCCCATTGTTCGTCTAGCCACCCGCGGATTCGGACTTGGAAGTAGTATACCACTATTGCTGGGGTGATACGTTCTCCTAATTTGTCTGCGATGGCCCTTCTCAGGGGCATTTGTTGCCACTCTAGCCGGGAGAGACCCCGTTGGTAAGATTTCACTACATTGTGTGTGGCGCCTAGGAGGGTGGCCAGTACAGCCAGGTAGCTTTTCAGCTGAGTGGTAGCTTCTGTCCAATCGAGGGGGATGTAGGCTTTGGTCTTTTGCAATTCCAGGGAGTCCTTGAGTGAGAGGGAGTTGCCCTGGGTGGAGATCATGATGTCATATGCTGCTACATTAGCGGCCGCTTCATGCTCCCGCTTTAGGGTAGCTGCTGATCCTCCTGGAGGAGTGAAGGCTAGAGGGAGTATGCCATCTGCTACATCAAAGGGGTCGGTCCCATAGAAGTTGCAATCTTGGAACCTCTTGAGTACTGCTGTCGTGATGAGTGGCGCCTGGATACCAAGGTTGTAGGCGTCTGTTGCTACTTGACTTTGGAGGATCATGTGGGTCTTCTTGTGTTTGCTCTTTTTGGCCCAGGCTGTGTAGATGGGGGGAAGATCTGCTTCAGTTGTTTTTCCACAGAGTAGTAGGAGTCTTTCCGTGTAAAGGTTCCCCCACACTTCCCTGACAGAGTGCAGCTTGGAGGATTCTTGTCATCTTTGGTCCAGAGACTCGCTCAATCTTAGTTGCTGGTCCGTGAGCGCTGAGAATGCTGCGGTGAGGGTAGGGTCTGCAGGAGCTGCGGAGCCTACTATGAGGCCTGGGAGGTCGCGAAGGAGGACATTCTTCTTCATGTAGGCGCGGAGGTTCAGCTTCAGCTCTGAAGGAAGGTCCGGGTTCTAGGAGCCGGATGGCGCCCAGAAGAGTGGTAGGTTGTGTCCCCACGGCTCGGAGTGTGTCCAATAAGGGTTTGCAGATGTCCCCCAATCCTTGCTGGTGGATGTGAGGTTGGAGGACTTGGAAGGCCTGCTTTGGGGTGAGGCCCCTGCACAACACCAGTGGGACAAGTTCGAAGGGTAGGAAACACACCTTATGGGCCTGGAGCATTTCAGTGTGGGCAGTCCCTTCAGGAATGGCCGGGATGTAATCTCTATCCGGGTGTTGTGATATGGTGGCTTCATGGTGGGCCAAAAGGTAAACCCGGCTAGCTGCCGCCCTTGACAGCAGGGCTGCATCCACCTGCACCAGCTCACCCTCTTGTCCTTCTACATCGTCGATGTAGCCAAAGGCGCGGCCCCGGTTGGCTGAAGGCTGGGTAATGGTGCCTGGATAGCGGCGGAGGCCATGGATGACCCGCAGCCGGTCCACTCCAGCTGCATCTTCTTGGAAGATGCCCAAGCCGCCAATAGCTTGGGCGTTGAAGGATATCCAGAAGTAGGGGGAGAAGTCTCTCCCCGTCGGCCTCCGTGAAGAGAGTGTAGATGGCCTGGTAGACGTCATGCCTAGCAGGGGCTTAACCAAAGGGCCCGGCACCTTGGAAGTACTCCCTGTAATTCATCGAGTAGTAGTACGGTGACGGGGGTAGGAATGGTGACGCGGTACAGTCGTTTGATACTTTTCTCGTAGGCGCATTGGACCTTTGGTGATGTATCCGGTAGGCGTCGTCAGTGGTTGGGCGACGAAGGTTTCGAGATACTACCAATCCTAGTAAGGCGGAGACGAGTCGTGACACTTTGTTCGTGCGATCCTCGCGTTGGGAGGTCGATGCGGTTCTCGCGTTGGGAGAAGCCGTGGGTGATGCGGCAGTAGGACTATCGGACCAAGATAGGCTTGTACGGGTACAATAGGGAAGACTATTGGACCTGGACGTATAAGCCGTTTACTTATTCTACTACTAATCGTTTTAGGAGCAAAAAGAGTGAGCTGTAGGCTTGGTTCTTGCTGGAGGGAACCTTTACCGACGTGTTGGTGCTTTCCCTGTAATTTGCTGCTTACAGTGGAATTGCTGTATCCGGTGAGGAGTAGTTGTAGAGTTCGTACCTACGTTGGTGATACAGTGAGATCTTGCATACTACTCAAGGGTGTTCTTTGGTTCGTTCGCCGTACTGTTCCACGTGGCACTACCATTCCTTACATTTGGTTCGCTACATCAATTTCAAAATTGTAGAAGTACTTCAGACGACTAAAGTGAGTCTTACCGTACGGTACGTACGTAATTGTGGTATTCCAAATCCTCATGATTGAAACTACCCACGATTCAAGAAAATCTGAAATCTGACATCAGCATCAACGCCACATCAGCCGGTCTTCAATATTGAACACTGGATGAAGAACATATCCAAATTCTCCATGTGCATCTCTATGTGCAATGTATGTTGAATTCCAGTTCAACGCCTTTTTTTACTGTTACAAGCTTCTCCCAACCGCTCGCTCCTCGGAGTAGTTGACAGGGCTAGCTCACAATCTTAGTTTTTAACCAATACATAAACCTTAATTTAGTACCTTTTTCTAGAGGCATACGACACTGTTTAAACAGTCGAATAACTGCTTCGACCTTATCACTACTTCAACTACTCGAGTAAATATTACCACTACAACATCTACTAATAAACAACCAACTGATCCTGACGATTGTCCAGTAACAAGAGAAACAATGTCTTGTTAAATTCCTTTCGTGTCTAGGTTGGTAGAGGTACGAGATCGAAAATAATGAGACCTCGAACGATCGAGTTCGATACTTAAACTGAAAGAGAAGAATCGATCGTCACTCCACAGGATCGATCGTCACTCCAATTCGATACTTAGTACTCAAGGAAAGAACACACACTAGAGGTTCGCACATGCAATCTCTTGTTAAGTGTGCTATTTTCAAGAAAACACAGCAGAGGTTCGAAGCGCTGCTCACGAACTTGTTTATCTGCTGTGTAAAAAATACGTGTTGTATTAGCGGCAACACGGTATTTCCCCGTAACACGGTATTTTCCCGTAACACGGTATTTTACCGTATAATATATTCGTAACAAAGTGCTGTATTAGCGGCAGCACGCCTTAAAGCGGTAACTTGCTCTCCAGCAAGCCAACACGCTTATACTTTTAGATTATTTGATTATTCAACCTTAAACCTTGCACCGGACGCCTCCTTGCGTCCCATTGTAGAACTACAAGCCTAAGATCTAACTGATTGCGTCGGATACCGATAGTCAGAATAGATCTGATTGAACGCCGAAGCCTTCAATCGTAGTGGATATCAGAGAAATATTAGATTACAACAGACCGGAACCTCAACCGGCCTGCAGCTACAGACCGTGTTGCTCTTCTTTGACTTTGGAAGAATCAGCTCAACAGCCAGTTTCAAAAGGAAATTAACAGATTAACAGTCGCAAGCTTGTTGAAGCTTGCAAAAGAAGAAGACAACGGTAGAAGCACACTTAACAAGGAAACAATCCGACACAGATCATCGATCGACTAGACTACGGACGGCGATCGATAGTTCTCTGATCTGATTACACACTGGACACCAAGCCGTTCGTCTTTAATAGAAGCCCTATTGCTATTCGGATACGCCGAAAGCAACCTATCTCCATCCAAGGACCACAAGTTCCCTGGATTATATATTTCGCAAACGACTTGACAGAAGATTATCGAACGACGACGACGGACGACGATTGATAATTCTCTGATTCGATTGCAAAAACGCAACAGCATACATGTCTGACATCCCTATTGCCGGTCGAACCCGTAGCAGGTCCACAGGATTCCAAACACTCCAACCCGGAAGTGCTGCAACCACTTCCCTCCTGCCCACAACTGACATGGCTCCCGATCAACAGAATAATCCAAGCCAAGAGGAGGAAGAGGACACATCTATCACGGACCTCTTTCCATCATTCGACCAACCACTAGCCACCTTCCTGCATGATTCCTTCGATGTCCCAAGGGAGTCCCACAGCACCTTATGCGAGGCACTCATCGCTGGCCAGTATAAGACATGGTTAGATTTTCTGTACATCGAAAATATTGGTGATCTTGCCTACCTCGAGAGAGGAACAAGAACACCACTCTATCGGCACGTACAGATGACCCTACAGAGAGTCATTGACTTTGGACAACATCTCACAGCACAAGGACTAGACTGGGAAGATAGGAACCATTACACCAAGAATTACTGTCGCGGGATTGTCAGAGCCCGAAGAGAATCTGGAACTGACATTGAGACATCAGCTCGCAACAGCACATCTCAACGGCAACAAGAAAGATCCTCCAAACCCATCGAACAGCTGAGATACGAATCATGGACCAAGAAATCAAGGGACGAAACCACATTTCCAACCCTGCAAAATGATGCAACGTTTGAGAGGTGGCTTGTCAAATTCAAGGCGAAGCTGGAAACATCTGACATAGATACTCGTACCTTCCTTGATCCTAGTTGGCCTGATGTACCACTCGTCGGGTATGAGAAGGCCCTTCATGACAAGCAGTGTGCATTCTTCTGGACTCTTGTTCTACATGCCCTCCAGAGTGACCTCTCCTACTCCTGTGTGCTCAGCCATACCACCTCGAGAGACGGCAGACAAGCTTTCTTTGACTTCGTTGCACTACATGACAGGTCCAAATCCAAAGTATATGATACCTCCATTGTGATGCAGCATCTATTGGACATTGACTTGAGGACATGGAAGGACACCAAAGTCAAGTTTATCACCCAGTGGTTTGCCCAGCTAGAACATCTCAACACGCTACAAGATCCACAAAGGCCACTTGATTTTGACACTGTCAAAACACATCTCTGCAAGGCCTGTAGTAGCAGCTTCCAGCTCAGCGAACAATTCTGCAAGGTTGATGATCCCCCTGCAGCACAGGATATGATTAAGTTCAGACAGCATGAAGCTGTCGCTATCAGTGAATTGAAAAATATCCTCCTCCTTGAAGCAACCAGGCTGGATTCCCAAGCATCACTGTCACAGCCTCGCAGTCGGACGTCTGTTAAGGCCAACACCCATGATTTCTCTTCTGTGACGCAGTCCACATATTCTGGCATAACTGATGACTCGGCATCATATTTACCTCCTATTGATTTTGATGGTGACTATCAGGACTACGCTGTTTACAAGGCTGGAAGAACCCCAGACCCAACCACAAGGCTACCATCTGCAGTTTGGAAAACTCTCTCTAAGCAAGGCATGAAGCATTGGCTTGGCTTCACAGCTGATGACAAGAAGCGACTAGTTGCCTGCCTCCGGCCTGAGCTCCTTGATGCTGCATTACCACCGGATCCCAATTCTCGCAAACCGATCACACGTCGGGCTTATGAACACCATACTGACGAACAGGTCCTCTCACCTGCTGAGGAAAGCTCCGCCAGATCTGCGTTCCATGCATCCCTTGGTGTATACAAGGCATCTTCCCAATCCGATAACAGGCCTCTCAAGTCTTCTGTTTCTCCTGCACATCCAGCACGTTTCCTTGCTGATAACCCTGATATCCTTTACAAGAAAGAAGGCAATGTCTATGTACCTGTTGAACAGACTTCACGGTCTGTAAAATTCCACCATTGGGCATCACCGGACTGTGAATCTCTTGTCTCACGAGCAAACCTCGTCGCTACTTACCACTCTAGCAAAACTACTGTATCCACACCCGGTTATGCTATGGTTGACAGAGGGGCAAATGGATGTATCATCGGCAATGATGCATGCCTCATCTCTAAGGATATTTCCCCAAGATATGTCAATGTAACTGGTATCAACAATCACCAAATCCAGAACATCCCTATTGCAACATGTGGCGCCTACTCTGTTTCCAACAGGGGACCGGTCATTCTCATCTTTCATGAGTGTGCCTACACCGGACAACATCCATCCATCTTGTCTTCTCCTCAGATGGAAGCATATCACTCGATCGTGGATGATACCTCTATCAAAACCGGTGGAACCCAGGTCATTACCACTACTGATGGCCATGTCTTTCCACTCAGTATATGCCATGGCTTACCTTATCTTGCCATGCGCAAGTATACCAGTGAAGAATTTGCCCATCTTCCTCATGTTGTCATGACAAGTGATCAGCATTGGAACCCATCTATGCTAGATCGCGCATATACCCCCCAGGATGACACCTTCATTCAGAAATACCCGCCTCTTGCCGCATTGCTTCCATATCAAGATTATGATGAATTTGGCACCCTCAGGGATATCAACATTGGCACATCTCCTACCATCACCTCATTCCTGTCCAACCGTTCCACTCCCGCTCTCCAGGCATTGGATGCACCTGATACCTCCTTTTGGCTCAGTCCCACTGATTATATCCACCAAGAAATCCTCAGTAGGTGCTCTAATCAGTCTCCTTCCTTCTCCATCACTGCTGCAGCCCATGTTCAATCACCCACTGATACAGACTACCTGTCGCTGAAGCCCTTCCTTGGATGGATCTCGCTTGATCGTATCAAGGCTACCTTCCGCAATTCCACACAGTATGGCTCGCTCTCTGTCAGTCCTGATGGCAACATATTCAAAAGGTTCCAATCACCTCAGCCTGCCATGAATGTTCGACCTTTCAATGACGATGTCCTCTCTGATGTTGTATATTCAGATACCCCTGCCATCAATGGTGGCTCCAAAATTGCTCAGGTTTTCTTTGGCCGTAAATCCCATATCATTCATGTTGAAGAAATGAGAACTACTGCTGATTTTCTCCCCTGCCTCCAAAACTTTGTCTGACAGTGGGGTCGACCACTCAGATTGCTCTGCGATCATGGGTCCTATCAGTCCAGCAAGTCTGTCCTTGATTATCTCAAAATGATGTGGATTGGTTTATGGCAAAGTGAACCATATCACCAGCATCAAAACCTATTTGAACGTCGCTACCAGACTTTCAAACGCATTGTCAACCGGACAATGGATCGCACAGGCACCCCACCTCATCTCTGGCTCTTGTGTATGACTTACATTGGTCGTCTCATGAACCATTTGTCTGATCCCACTCTATCAGACAAACAGCCCTTCTACATTGCCACTGGTATCATCGGTGACATCAGCCCCTACCTCAGTTTCTTTTGGTTTGAGCCTGTCTATTACAAAACTCCTGACACACAGTTTGGCTCTCAGACCACTGAGTGCCTTGGCCACTTTGTTGGCATTGCTGAGCATGTTGGCAACAGTTTATGTTTTACCATCTGGGATCCCATCACCAATAAACTCCTTGATCGCTCTGGTGTTCGCACTGCCTTAACCCCTGAGCATCGCAACAAGCGCGCTGGCTTGTTCACTGATGATGGCTTTCTTGCATGGCGCAGGGCCAAAGATGCTTCTTGCACTCCTAAGTCTTCTGGTGATAGTCCCTCCTTTTGTCCTCCTACACCACCCAGTTCGGTACCAGAATCACCTCCTATGCGCATCACACAGCCATCCTTGCCTACCTTTCTTTATTCCAAGGTTCCTCATACCCGAAGCTATGTCCCTTCTCCAATCCCTAACAACTATGGGGAGATTCTTAATGGACCTCCAACCCTTCACATCTTCAGCAAAACTCCTGACGGCGTCCCTGCTACTGAAGATGAATTTGGTCCCCCTGAGTTAGCATATTTTGATGTTAGTGCAGCAGCCCCTCCATCCACCAATCCTGCTACCCCTTCTGTAGGCCCATCTGCGGTAGTTGTTACTGATGAAGAAGGCAATGCCCAATTTGACGCTGATGGCACACCTATCACCATCCCTGCTATCCCTGTTGATGACTTGCAAGGTCGATCCTTTCTAATGGGCCTCCCTGATGGCACACAGAAAAGAATGACAGTTGTTGACGTTGAAAACAGCCTTGAGCAAAACAAGGACTTCATCAAGTTCAAGTGCAAGCATACAGATGATGAACTCAAAGATATCATTGCCTACAACGATGTCATGAACTATATCCACAGGGATGTCACTCAAGAAGATGGCAAACTTTGGTCTTTTCGACGCATACTCGGTCACCAAGGTCCTCTTGACAACAAACACCCCCAATACAAAGGTTCCAAATACAACCTATGGATTGAATGGGAAAATATGGAAAGGACCTACGAACCCCTATCCAATGTAGCTACAGATGATCCGGTCACTGTAGCCAAATATGCCAAAGACAACAACATGCTTGATAAACCTGGTTGGAAACATCTCAAACGCATTGTTTCCATTGCTCGAAGAACCAAGAAGCTAGACAGGCTAATCCACCAAGCCAAGCTTCGATCCTTCCACACTGCTCCTCAGTACCAGTATGGATTCAAGGTACCTCGCAACCATGACGAAGCCATCCAGTTTGATACAGCTAATGGTAACACCAAGTGGCAAGATGCCATAGCCCTCGAAATGTCACAGCTTCAGGAATATGACACCTTTATTGACAAAGGTCTCTACAAGGCTAGCAATATACCAACTGGTTTCCAACAGATCAAGGTTCACATGATTTATGCAGTCAAGCATGATGGCCGACACAAAGCCCGGCTAGTTGCAAATGGCAATCTCACTGCAGCTCCTATTCACAGTGTATATGCCGGCGTTGTTTCTCTTCGCGGTCTGCGCATGTGCCTATTCCTTGCTGAACTGAATAGCTTAGAAGCATGGGGAACCGACATTGGTAATGCATACCTCAAAGCTGTTACCTGCGAGAAAGTATGTATCAAGGCTGGCGCTGAATTTGGATCATTAGAAGGCCACCTCCTATTGATTTACAAGGCTCTATATGGACTTCGATCATCTGGCAAGTGTTTTGGTGATCTACTTGCTGCCTGCCTCGTTGAACTAGGTTTTGAAAGATCCCGGGCAGAGCCTGAAATCTTTATCAAGCCTGGCAACAACAAACATGGGGAGCCAGTATACGAGCTGATATGCACATATGTTGACGACCTTTGCTTATGTATGGCCAATCCTGAAACCTTTCTGGTAATCCTGCAGTCTGAGCCTTATAATTTCAAATTAAAGGGTTCTGGCCCAATGAACTTTCATTTGGGATGTGGCTTCGAAAGAGATGAACATGGTGTGCTCTGCATGAACCCCATCAAGTTCATCGAGAAAATGGAGGCCTCATATGAACAAATGTTTGGCTGTAAACCCACCACCAGGTTCCATTCACCCCTGGCTGAGAACGACCACCCAGAGCTAGACTCATCATCATTCCTAAGTGATACTGATATCCAAAAGTATCAAAGCATGATTGGATCACTTCAATGGGTCATAGCTATTGGACGTTTTGACGTGCAGACTGCCGTTATGACATTGTCAAGCTTCCGCGTGCAACCCAGGGAAGGCCATCTCAACAGAGCCAAAAGAATCTATGGGTACATCTCCAAGTTTCGACACTTCAAAATCCGATTCAGAGTGGGCATACCAGATTTTGTACTCACTGAAGGTACCAGTACAGACTGGTCCAATACAGTGTATGGGGAGCACTCTGAAGACCTACCAAGTGACGCTCCTAAACCCCTGGGTAAGGTAGTTGTGTTGTCTCATTTTTATGATGCCAACTTAATGCATGACATCCTAAGTGGCAAGGCTGTCACTGGTATCCTGCATTTTGCAAACAAGACCCCCATCATGTGGTTCTCCAAGAAGCAAGCAACATCTGAAACAGCCACCTTTGGCGCTGAGTTTGTATCTGCTAGAACCTGTATTGAACAAATTGTTGACATCCGACAGTCATTCAGGTATCTTGGTACTAGAGTACACGACACATCCTACACGTGGGGAGACAACGAAAAGATGATCCAAACCTCTACATTCCCATATGCGAGGCTCCACAAGAGGCATCACATTCTCTCATATCACTATGTTAGAAGCATGATCGCAAGAGGTTTCATCCTCATGCAACATCTTGCAGGTAAGGATAATTGTGCTGATATCCTCACCAAGCATTGGGGACACTCAGTAGTGTATCCTTTACTCAAGCCCATCTTTCACTACTGTGGGAACACCGGTGATTTGTTGCAGGATGACTGCACCAGATACTAGAGGATGCTTTCATGTGGACACATGGGGAGTATTAAATTCCTTTCGTGTCTAGGTTGGTAGAGGTACGAGATCGAAAATAATGAGACCTCGAACGATCGAGTTCGATACTTAAACTGAAAGAGAAGAATCGATCGTCACTCCACAGGATCGATCGTCACTCCAATTCGATACTTAGTACTCAAGGAAGGAACACACACTAGAGGTTCGCACATGCAATCTCTTGTTAAGTGTGCTATTTTCAAGAAAACACAGCAGAGGTTCGAAGCGCTGCTCACGAACTTGTTTATCTGCTGTGTAAAAAATACGTGTTGTATTAGCGGCAACACGGTATTTCCCCGTAACACGGTATTTTCCTGTAACACGGTATTTTACCGTATAATATATTCGTAACAAAGTGCTGTATTAGCGGCAGCACGCCTTAAAGCGGTAACTTGCTCTCCAGCAAGCCAACACGCTTATACTTTTAGATTATTTGATTATTCAACCTTAAACCTTGCACCGGACGCCTCCTTGCGTCCCATTGTAGAACTACAAGCCTAAGATCTAACTGATTGCGTCGGATACCGATAGTCAGAATAGATCTGATTGAACGCCGAGCCTTCAATCGTAGTGGATATCAGAGAAATATTAGATTACAACAGACCGGAACCTCAACCGGCCTGCAGCTACAGACCGTGTTGCTCTTCTTTGCCTTTGGAAGAATCAGCTCAACAGCCAGTTTCAAAAGGAAATTAACATGTCTTACTCCATCATCCCCTTCAAGTTTGACTTCAACCAGGAGTCTATTGACAAGATGGACTTCAAGAATACACAAGAATTTAATGGAGTTCAAGAAGTAACCAAGATCAAGATTCCCTTGATTACTGCAGGATCAACCAAACTACAAATCCTTTTTACCATCAATGAGTTCATGCGATCCAAGAAGATGCTCAACCTAACCACAGGCCCAAGACTCTATGACAAGTTTGCAAAACTCCTTAGAGACTACACCGACAGTAGCTGGTGGAATAGCTACATATCAACAAACGTTCCACAGAGAACTGTGGATAACTTCCAAACCACAGTGGAGGAATTTGTCAACTACAAGTTTGACAACAACCTCGATGCATACCAAAACCATCGAAGATTCCTCACCAATATCAAGAAAACAACCACCATGGCAGTACACCAATTTGTTGCACAAGTCAACTTCCACAACCATGTCATCCTTCCACTGCTTCCAGGACACCCACCAGAGGATGCAGAAATCAAGGAGAGAGAGTTCAAGAATCTGATCTTTGAATCGATGCCTGAGGATTGGAAATACACCTACCAGCAACACCACTCTCCTCACAGAGATTCCCTCGCTGAAATGATGATGAAATTTGAGAGATATCAGTATGCACAAAATTGCAAAAAGAAATCAGATAATCCATCTCAAACAACAACAACAACAACAACAACAGCAACAACAATGGTAGCAACAATCGAAACAACAATAACCGCCGCAATCGGAACAACCAAAATCGCAATCGGAACAACAACAACAACAACAACCAACGTAACAACAACAACAATAACCAACACAATAACAACCAAGGCAACAACAACAGCAAAGGCGCAACACGAATCTCCAATGACTCACCATATCCGATTCACCCTGGTACCAACCACACTTGGGGCCAATGCTACACCAACAAGTATGGCAACAACTCCAATCAGTCCAGCAACAACAACAGGGACAACACCGACTCACATGTGAACGGTTGTAGTTCCAACAAAAACAGCAATCGATCCACTACCTCCTCGTCACATGGCAGTAACTTCCATGAACCCGAACAACACATGTGTGTCTTCATCAATGAACCAGAAGAAACCATCCCTTCAACTCCTTGGCCGGACCTCTTCCATGTAGATATGGACATCGATGAAGAACATTACAATACAAATCTTCAAAGATTCCCCACTGAAAGCATCAATTCCGACAACAATAATCAAGATGTTGCTCCTGGCAACAGCACGGACGTCGACCTTGCTCCAACCACAGTAAGTGTCTGCAATTCAATCAATGGGTTCCCTGGCAAGTACTACTTGAAAACCCTCTTTGATTCCAGATCCACCGACAACCTCATTGTGGAATCAGCAATTCCCTTCTGGAATCAAGAAGCACCTTCTAGACCAACCAATTCAAATGCAAACAACAAACGGCAAAACCATTTGCAACCACTATGTAACCTTGGAGAACACCGTGTTTCCAGAACTATCCTCTTCAATGAAGGTCCAACAAATCAAGTGCTTTGTAGTCTCTCAGAATATCAACTACCACCTCCTTATTGGAAGAAAAACCATGAGAGATCTTGGAATGAAGATGGACTTCGGAACTTGCACCATAGAATGGTATGAGAAGACAATGGACTTCCACCCTTGGAATTACTTCGACAACAAGGCCTTGCTCCACAAGGTTATGTCTGCAGAGCCACACTCTGTAGCTGAGAGCTACTCCAACCAAGCTATTCAACAATCGTATGTAGATGGCACCACCAAGTATGACAAGACTGACCTCCACAAGTTCGTCAGTGAACAAACTCATCTCTCGAACGATGAAAAACAAGTTTTATTACCAATCCTACTCCAAAATGAAGAACTGTTTGAAGGCTTGAACGACAAGAAATTAGGCATTTTCCCTAATCAAGAGTTCCACATTGAGCTCCAGCAAGATGTAACTCCATTTCATGTGAAACAACCATATCCAATCCCACTCCACCAACAGGAGGCTGTGAAGAAGGAAATCGATCGGCAAGTGAAGCTTGGCATTCTAGAACGGTGTTACGCCACAGAATGGGGAATGCCAACCTTTGTAGTTCCAAAACCAGATGGCTCCTGTTGACTTATAAGTGACTTCCAAGAACTCAACAAGGTCACCAAGAAACTTCACTACCCACTTCCAAAACTCCAAGATATCTTCCAGAAAAGAAGAGGCTTCAAATATGTCACCCTTATTGACGTCAGCATGCAGTTCCACACTTTCAAACTCGACGAAGCCTCCACCTGGCTTTGCGTCCTTGTCACTCCATGTGGAAAATTCCAACTGCTTTGATTGCCAATGGGCTTCCTCAATTCTCCGAGTTGGGCCCAAGGCTGTATGGAACAGATGCTTCTCCACTCAAAGGACATTGAAGTATACATCGATGACATTGGGATCTTCTCAGATACTCTTGAATCCCATTGTAAATCGGTCTCTTCTGTCCTCTCCCTACTGATGCTGCTGTGCATGGGCTGTGACTTCTCTGTACCACTTTTGGACCTGAGGGTCCGTTGAATTTTTTAGTTGCGGGAACCGTGAGAGAAACAATTTGTCTCTTGCCGCTTCCTTGGACTTGTCAGAAGCTCTGGTTAGGTCAAAGCAATCACCACTCCTTGTAATGAGGTGTTGGTCATTTCTACCACTGCCTAGGTTGTGTAGGTAGTAGTTTTGCCTGACAGTTGTTTTGTTTCCTGTCGCGTCCATAGAAGTGATTTCAAAGTGTTTCATTTCATCACTGGTAAGGAATTCTTCTCTTTTGTTGTATCTAGCCTTGACTGTTGGGGGTAAGGTTGCAGGATTCCATGGTAGGTCAAGCATAGCTTGGTTGTTGGTGCCGGTGTTGTGGTTGTTGTTTCCATTGTTGACCAATTGCTGTAGTAGGTCGGTCAGCTGGCTCATTCTGGCGGGAGGTGTGTCTTCAGTAGTGGGTGTGTCCGCGTACATTGTCATTTGTTTCAGGGAAACTGTAGATGTTGGTGTCGTAGACCTCCTCAAAATGTACTGCATCTCAATCTGGTTTGAAGCCCCAGTGTGTTGCTCTGATTTCTATGAGAAGCGTCCCTTGTCCATTTTTGATGGCTTGTGCTCCTGCCTTGTCCACCGAGTGTTTGTTTCTGCATCTCTTTGTCGATTTGTTTGGAGCGACATACCAGAAAGTGGCACCGGCAAAAAGGGTGGATATGTGTCCTTTTTTTACCTTGGTTCGTTCCTTGGAGGGGATGATATCCATGATTGCGTTGACAATGATTTCCTTGAGCATGGTGACCGGATCTGGAGCCAGTGTTTTGGGTCCTTTGGCATTGGCATCATCGTCTGTGAGGAATAGGCCGGCCGTGTCTTCTAGATCGTGGGAGAATGATTTGTTTAGGTCTTCATGTTTGTGGGCATTGCCCTTGGTAGTGAATGTTCCGAATTGGATTGCAATGTCCCGGATCTGATTCCAGTCAAATGCAGTTGTTGCCGGCATGGTAATGTCGTCGTCGTAAATAATTAATCTGGCGGCGTGGTGGAGTTCCTGTAGGGGAATCGGTAGTCCGTTCTTGGGATGTAATTAACCGGCGATGCCGTGTGTTAGCTAATGTAATCGTTCAATCGTCGAATCGTTGATGTCGTCCGTTAAATGAGCCGTGGAACAGAATTAACCGTGGTACCGATCGTCGATGTTATTCTAATCGATGTTGCTGCGGTGATTATTTAATTAATCGGCGATGTCGGAGGAATCGTTCGATCGTAATCGTCGATGTCGGCCTTTGATGTGTATTACTCTAGTTTTGCTTTCGTGAGCTTACTACTTCACTAACACGTTTGCGTGTAGTCCACTAGGTAATTTTAGTAGTATTCAGTGATTTCAAGTATTAGTATTTAGATTTGTGAGTGTTTTTCATATAAGATGATTTCTTGGATCGAACCTCTATTGGTGCACTATTAGCGCACCTTTAGCAATTCGGCGAGTCAGCTTGCTTATTTGCCTGTTAGTCGTACGTGTGTTGGTGTATCTCATTCGTGTGTATCTCCGAATGTCCGTACGTCTGTACGTTTGCTACCGGCGCTTTTCTAGAGTCCCCGTGTCTTCGTACTCGTAGTGTTAAGTACTTGTAGAAGATACCTTAAGGGTCGGTCCTTTTATTTGCACCTCCACATGCATCTCCTACATAAGGAGAATAGCTTTATCCCACCCATAAGCTTAGTGAGTAGATCTGCAATATTAGTTTCACCGGGTTCCTTGCCAATCCGGATAATCTTCCCGCGATGCATTTGCGCGCTTTGTGGTAAGCAATACTGTTGTGCTTCTTCTTACAAGGGCTTTCCGGGTGTGTTACATTCTTAACAACCGAGTCATTGTCACAATACATGTTGGTTGGTCCTTCTATAGGTATGCCCATCATTCTGAGCTTGTATCGCAGGCCTTCTACCATTTCAATTGCGATCTTGAGTGCCACAATTTCTGAGCCAAACGTGGATGTTTCAACGGTTGTTTGCCTCTTAGAGAACCATAGGATTGGTGCCCTGTTAACAAAGATGATGATTCCCGTATGAGATCTCCTAGTAGCCTTGCAACCGGCGTGGTCGGTGTCCACAAAACATGTGGTAGTTACAGCCTTTCCTCGTGGCTTGGGCATATCTGGAGGAATTAGTTCCCCCGCTTCTGGATAGAATTCAGCCCAGTCACATTCATGGAATACTGATTCATCAAGTTCTGGGATGGAACAGTCAAACACCAACTTTGATTTGCTGTAATTCTTTAAGTATGCAAACAAATGAAACAATTGGTTTAGATGCCCTTCTTATCGGGCCTGTGCAAGATACCGGGACATAAGTGAAACAGGCATTACGATATCTACTAGCCTTCCGAGCTCACATATCCAACGGAGTATACCTATTAAACCCTGGTAATAGTTTTGTTTCTCCGAACCAAGTTCCGGTGAGGCATCGATTTCGGGCCTATATCCAGTTACCAATGGTGATTTTGCAGATTTTGGGAGTATCTTGAAGGCATATTGCCCTTTACTCAATTCCTCCTCAACAGATTTAACGGCTTTGGACGTATACTTAGTTGAAGACATGGACCAGTACTCAGCCCCATCAACGGACGTGTTGCCGATGTCTTCCCCTAGGTAGAAGGTGGGTGGTTCAACGGTCCCATCCTTCAATTTGAATTGTCTTTTGATTGCATCCATTTGGAACTTCTGATCCATCCCACATACAAGGATATCATCCACATATGCCACACAGTATTCATAATATGCCGAGCCATCTTTCTTTATAGCCGGCCGCATATATACGTCCGGATCCGCTTTGCAAGACTTATATCCAAGTCCCCTTAAGTGCTCAGACAGATGAGATCAAAATGATGCGCCCGCGACTGGTAAGCCATACAGAGCTCTTACAATTTTGCAGGGCCTTCCACATAACTTCGGTGCAAACCCTTGTTCCAGTGTAGCCACTGTGTAGTACTTTTCCTTAATTGGTGCAGTTAAGTATGCATTTTGGATGTCAGCACTTAAGACCTCAAGGTCATTAAGTGCAGCGACTAGGAAGAACATCCAGACTGAATCCCTGCTGGGCACGCTTGAGTATGTATACTCCCGTGATATTTCGGGCACTTTATGCCCGTCGCCAACAAGTCGGGCCTTCCGAGTTAGATCTATTTTCACGTCAAATACCATGTGCATAGTGATTTTTGTATGTGCCACCGGTACTTTGTCCTCATCGTTGAACTCAAAGGCGATGAAATTGTTCTTCATTTCTTTTGCAATAGCCCGGGCCCAATAGTCACTGCCGGATTCCTCATCTATCCTTCTTGCTTCAGCAATTGTTTTCGGTAGTCTAACCCCATACTTATGGGATTTGGTCCAATATTTGGTCTTGGCGCTGGAGATAATCCAGTCTTTCTTCCAAATTACCCGATAGGCCCACCACTTGAAAGCTGGCTCATCTATTATGCCTTGTTCCTTGGCAAACAGAGCCGTTTTGACGGGGAAACTTTCCTTCATGTCACTTAACTTCGCCCAAGAAGAAGTTCCATCTTTCCAACTGACCAGGATTCTCCACCCTTTGGTTGTTGGCTTAGTCCGTGTTTGTCCAGACTTAGTAGTGATAGTTGCCTGCTATATTGTCAGAGCCTCTTTATCCTTTTCATAGTCAAGTAGCTCGTTCAGGAGACAGTACATGCGCCCCTTGTCGTCCACGGAGGAATAGAGATTCTCCGCAAGCACATTTGTCGTGTAGATCTCTATGGATCCGTCTGGCATAGAAACCTCGTAGGACCTTGTGTCTAGGAGTGGATTGTTATTCTTTTCTCCAACTAGGATCCCACTTGCGTCCCCGTACCGGTTATTAACCGTACCGCGAATCCGTTGGTCCCCTATCTGCAGTAACACTTGGCTTCCAAGGTACTTTGTCAAGATCGTCGGTTAAATCATCAATGTCCAGGGATGACGCCTCTGGCTCAGCCATAAGTACCTCGTCCTCACCCTCATATTTTCCATCAAATAGGCCCAAGGGTGGTTCTCCTAACTCGTTTCCAGGTAAGTATCCGAGGGCTTTGCCTCATCGCCAATCCTTTCATTAAGTAGTTTGTTGTGTTCCTCCAACTGCAGGATAGTGTCTGGGTGCTTCCATTCCACTTCAGATATAGGCCGTGTGCCATTTGTTATGTGTACTTTTCCAGTCTTATACAATACATAGTGACAATTGCCACCTCCATAAGTATCTCCACATGGGCCCAGCCACCGCCCGTATTTCTCCGACTTATCCTGTAGGTCGTACCACCGGATGAAATCATACCAATCGTGCATCATGTATGGGGTTATATCCGGAGTATATCCATGGACTAACTCAAATCCGGTCCTTCCCATAGCCGATGGATCCCCAGATGCGGTGTTACTTAACCTTCCGGCCGCCAACATTCCGCAAAAGGCCCAGCACCTCCTCGGACTTCCTTTCTTAGAAGTCATCAATCGGATTGATCTCCTCAGGTCCCCTGCACTGTGTTCTGCCATATTCTGCCACCAACAATGGGGCTGTATATAGGTTTGGCGAATGCGATACTCCGATCAAAGCCTAGTCCATCCATTGCTGTGTGTCTCATGATTTCCTTGGGCATTTGCCCCATCAGTGACAAGATGTTCCGGTATTCCTACCTCATTTATGAAGCAAGATAGTCCATCGTGGCATCGTTTCCCCCCTCTTACTGGATAGAACTAATAGAACCAAAGATCGCTATGTCGTTATTAATTGTTATTTTATCTGTTATCGGTTACTGTTACGATGTTGGAAAGAGTTATCGATAACATTATGATCAGGTTGTTTCTGGACCATATTGATCTCCCATTTACTAATTTGTTGTTTCTTTGTGTGGAGATACGCGTATCGTATCAAGCGTTTGATTCCCATATTGTGTACCTCTGTTTAGTGCTTTAAGTATGGCTTGATACTCACCAGCGCTTATGTATAATATACTTATGGTACTCATCACATTGGTCGCGTCTCACTTTTACTTATTGCGCTCATCTTGGAATCTCTTGGAATCGTACGTTACATAGCACGTATACGTAAATTGTATGTTACGTATCACGTATACGTAAATTGTACGTTTCGTATCACGTATCACGTACGTTAAGACGATTTTGCGCGTACGTAAATTCACGCTTGATTTAGTATTCCAATACACCCTTGGATGGTCCTTGAAGTATCTGGCTCATATAGATATATCGGTCTTACCTTTTTATGGTGGCTTCCTGGATGGTGCTTGGTGGGGTAATCAGCCAGATTATGTTTTCCCGGTTCCCAGAAAATATTGAATTGCCCTTGCTGAGCCCTGTCTTTTAACCAATAGAATCGCATATCAATGGCTTTGGACCTCTTTTGTTTGATTGTGCCGTTGAGTATGCCCTCTGCTGTATTATTGTCGGTTTTCAGTGGAGTATTATTTTCCTTCTGAATCCGATTCGTTGAGAGTCTGATTCAAGGACTTCTGATGAACAGCAACGCTGTGTTAGTGTGTTAGTAGACGAACGATTGTACTCTACGCGTGACAATTGTGTTTGGATACTTTCGGCAACGGATAATCGGACTACAGGCGAGACTAGGGAAACGCCAGATCTCCTCTTGCTGTGACTTATTCAGATTGCAGCGAGACAGACCTTAGTATGTAGATTACAGGTAGTTGGTAGCAACTAGTGTGAATTTTGGGATATAAATCAGTTGAATGTTAAAAGTATGAGATAAAGTGAAATCTTGCCGAAATGCAAGATATCTCTTTTATTGAGGTGAATACGTTGCAACTGCTGTTGCGTAGTGCTGAGATTACTCGCTGATTATTTCCGTGCATGTATTAGTCGTTGACCATATATATTTGTATGCATGTATATGTATTGTGTGAGAATCACATGCCAACGGTTTTCTTCTCTTGTTCCGTTAGGAAGACTCCATAAAATGTTTATCTTTAAGGTCAGGAATTGCTCCCGTAGCTCGTGTGATATTTTATGAAATCAGAGTTTGCTCACCGAAGAACAATGGCAATATTGTAAGACAGGGATTGCTCACCGTTGATGCGCGATGGGAATCGATGCGCCGTGGGAATCGATATGCCGTGGGATCGATTACTTAGATGGATACGGGACTCATTGATTCGTACGAATAGGAAATCTACCCTTTGGTAGCTTTGGTACTTCTGGTCACGAAAGGAATTTAATACTCCCCATGTTTCCTCGTGAAGGGTCATCACGCTCTACATGATGCTTCCATCATCCTGGAGAAGGTCGCCAGTATTACCACAGAAGTGGAAGATGGGCCTGAGCAGTGGATACACAACTGAGTGACTCCAATGCTTGGTGAGAATGTCTGCACAGTTATCCTTACCTGGGATGTGCATCATTAAAATGAAACCTCTCGCTATCATGCTCCGTACGTAGTGAAACGATAGAATGTTATGACGCTTATGCAACCTTGCGTAAGGAAAGGTTGACGTCTGGATCATCTTTTCGTTGTCACCCCAAGAGTATGAGATATCATGCACTCGTGTTCCGAGGTATCGGAATGAGTGGCGTAGATCGACAATCTGTTCGATGCAAGTTCTTCCTGCAACAAATTCAGCTCCAAAGGTGGCTGTTTCCGTAGTAGACTGCTTCTTCGAGAACCACATCATGGGAGTCTTGTTCGCGAAATGAAGAATGCCGGTAACTGCCTTGCCACTGAGAATATCATGCATGAGGTTGGCATCATAGAAGTGTGATAACACTACTGTCTTTCCAAGCGGTGCAGGAGCGTCGTCGGGTAGCTCCTCAGAATGCTCCCCATAGACGGTATTGGACCAGTCGATGGTGTCGGGTTTAGTCAATATAAAATCGGGCGGTTCCACACGGAATCTGATTTTAAAATGTCTAAATTTGGAGATATATCCATAGATACGTTTAGCACGTTCGAGATGCCCGTCTCGTGGCTGAGCTCTGAAACTTGAGAGCGTCATCACGGCTGTTTGTACATCGAAGCGGCCAATAGCGATGATCCATTGGAGTGAACCGATCATACTTTGGTATTTCTGTATACCGGTTTCTTCAAGAAAGGCTGAGGAGTCCAATTCAGGATGATCGTTCTCCGCGATGGGCGATTGGAACCTAGTGCTAGGTTTGCATCCGAACATTTGTTCGTAAGATGCTTCCATCTTTTCGATGAACTTTATGGGATTCATGCACAAAACACCATGTTCGTCGCGCTCAAATCCACATCCTAAATGAAAGTTCATAGGTCCGGATCCCTTCAATTTGAAGTTATATGGTGACGATTGCAATATCTTCAAGAAGGAATTGGGATCTGCCATGCAGAGACATAGGTCATCGACATATGTGCATATAAGCTCATATACACGTTCACCATGCTTGTTCATTCCGGGTTTGAGGAATATTTCCGGTTCTGCGCGGGATCTTTCGAAACCGAGTTCGATGAGACAAGCCGCGAGTAAGTCTCCGAAACACTTGCCTGAAGACCTGAGACCATATAGGGCTTTGTAAATGACCAACAGGTGACCTTCCAGCGATCCGAATTCGGGACCTGCCTTGATGCATACTTTCTCGCAGGTGACTGCTTCTAAGTATGCGTTACCTATGTCGGTACCCCATGCTTCTAGATCGTTGAGTTCAGCTAGGAATATGCACATACGTAGACCGCGAAGAGATACGACGCCTGCGTAAACACTGTGGATAGGGGCCTCAGTGAGATTACCATTAGCAACGAGGCGAGCCTTGTGTCTTCCGTCGTGTTTGACAGCGTATATCATGTGTACCTTGATCTGTTGGAATCCCGTGGGAATGGAGCTTGTCTTGTATACGCCTTTATCAATGAATGTATTGTATTCATTGAGTTGTGCCATTTCCAGAGTGGTGGCATCTTCCCATTTGGTGTTCCCGTTGGCTTGATCAAATCGGAGGGCTTCTTCATGGTTACGAGGTACTTTGAATCCATACTGATACTGCGGAGCGGTACGGAAAGAACGTAGTTTGGCTTGATGCACGAGTCGATCAAGTTTCTTGGTTCGTCGGGCTAGGTTGGTGATTCTCCTGAGACGTTTCCAACCTGGGAGGTCAAGCAAGTTGTTGTCTTTCCCATATTTTGCAACGGTGACTGGGTCATCAGCCGCAATATTGGCCAGGGGTTCATATGTGCGTTCCATATTCTCCCATTCAATCCAAAGGTTATACTTGGAACCTTTGTATTGAGGGTGCTTGTTATCCAGTGGACCTTGGTGTCCTAGGATGCGGCGAAACGACCAGAGTTTGCCGTCTTCTTGTGTTGAATCACGATGGATGTAATTCATGACGTCATTGTATGCAATGATATCATCGAGTTCGTCATCGGAGTGTTTGCACTTGAACTGGATGAAGTCTTTATTGCGTTCAAGACTGTCTTCAACATCGACGATGGTAAGACGTTTCCGGGTGCCGTCGAGATTGGTTACAAGGAAGGAACGTCCTTGTAGATCGGCAGTCGGGATCGTAGGAATGGTAATGGGTTTGCCATCATCGTCAAATTGTGCGTTGCCTTCTGCGTCGGTAACAACTACCTGTGATGGGTCTACTGAAGGAGTAGCGGGGTTGGTGTGTGGAGTTGTGACGTCACTAACATCAAAGTATGCTAATTCCGGTGGATCAAAATCATCTTCAGTAAGGAGAACGCCATCGGATGTCTTGCTGAAGATGTGTGTCGTAGGAGGACCATCAAGACTCTCCCCATAGTTGTTAGGGAGGGGAGAAGGTGACCAGCTTGGGCTGTCATCGACCTTCTTATAAAGAAAGCTCGGTAACGAGGGGTGGGTGGGTGGTTGAAGAATTGGTTGAGTGCCAGGTGCGTGGGGCGTGGTATCTGTTGGTGCAGATGGAACGTTTTCATCGCCAGTGTCAGAATCAGCAGGTGAACCGTTAGGGGAAACTGAGCTGTTTGTTTTAGTAGACTCGTCAATGAGTTTATTCTGATTGTTATGCTCCCCATGTTTGAAAGCTGGAGCTTCTCCAGTGGCGTATATACGGGGTAAGGAATCCTTTGCATTACGCCATTTGATGAAACCATCATCAGTAAATAAGCCCGCGCGCTTGTTACGTGACGCAGGTGTAAGAGCAGATCGAACACCGGACCGGTCTAGTAACTTATTGGTAACTGGGTCCCAGATTCGAAAGCAGAGTCCATTGCCAACATGTTCAGCGATGCCGACGAAATGACCTAGGCGTTCGGTAGATTTGGTACCGAAAGGAGAGTCATTGGTCTTGAAATACACAGGTTCAAACCAGAAGAAACTGGTGTATGCGCTGATGTCGCCAATTGTACCCGTGGCAATGAAGATCGGTTGTTTATCGAACAGCGTAGGGTCAGAGACAACATTAAGGAGACCCGCGACGTATGTCATGCACAGTAACCACATGTGTGGTGGTGTGCCGGTACGATCCATGACGCGATTGACAATGCGTTTGAACGTTTGGTATCGTCGTTCGAATTGATTCTGATGTTGATGGTACGGTTCACTTTGCCAGAGTCCAATCCATAACATCTTGAGGTAATCCATGACTTTCTTGCTTGATTGATAGTTACCGTGGTCGCAAAGGAGGCGGATGGGTCTGCCCCATTTTCGAACAAAGTTCTGAAAGCAGGGTAGAAAATCTCCGGTGGTACGCATTTCTTCAACGTGAATAATATGCGATTTTCGGCCAAAGAAGATCTGAGCAATCTTGGATCCACCATCAATTGCTGGGACATCTGAGTAGACTGCATCGGACATAACATCGTCATTAAAGGGGCGAACGTTCATGGCCGGTTGAGGGGAATGAAACCGTTTGAAAATGTTACCATCAGGGCTAACCGCTAACGAACCGTATTGGGTTGAGTTTTCAAAAGTAGCTTTGATGCGATCGGTGGAAACCCAACAAAAGAAAGGTTTCAGGGATAAGTAGTCATGTTCATTTGGGTATCTTTCACGGGGCGTAGCTGCAATGCGTGTAGTGTCGCTTGCTGTGCAATCTGTCGGAAACGCAGTGACTGTTCCAGAGGCTGCATTTGGCGCGCAGCATGCGAGACGTTCGTGATGAGCGTAGTCAGTGGAAGTAAGCCAAAAGGAACGATCGTTGTTCTTATGATCATCAATTGGAAGAAAGGGGGATCGGGTGGAATGGCTGGAATACGAGCTGAGGGATGTGACCGTGGAGGACCCGGGAGAAACAGATATATCGAATCCTTCAAGGCAACGTGGGTTCCCATATTCGTCGTAATCGGCATACGGGAGTTGCTGTGGTTGGGGAGGATATTTCTGGAGAAATTGTTCATCCTTTGCACTGATCGTAGTATCGAGAACAGATGGGTCCCAATGTTTATCGGACGTCATGATAACATGAGGTAACGTGTCAAATTCGACAGTTGTATACTTCCGCATCGCAAGGTATGGTAAGCCGTGTCGTATGCTAAGAGGCAGTGCATAGCCATCAGAGGTGGTGATGACCTGTCCTCCGCCTGCTTTGATGGACGTGTCGTCTACAGTGGAAAAATATGCCTCCATTTGGCCGGATGACAATATAGAAGGATGTCGTCCTGTATAGGCACATTCATTGAAAATAAGAATGACGGGGCCTCTGTTCGACATGGAATATGCTCCGCATGTAGCAATGGGAATGTTTTGTACCTGATGATTGTTAATGCCGGTGACGTTAACATATCGTGGTGGAATATCCTTGGAGATGAGACATGCATCATTACCGATGATGCAGCCATTTGCGCCGCGATCGACCATGGCAAAACCAGGGCTAGTAACCGTAGTTTTGTGTATGCGGTATGTGTATGACGTTACGGGCCCATCATTAGGAAAGGTGAGATCGTCCTTGGGAGTATACCACTGGTGAAAGTTGGCGGAATACGATGGTGTTCCGACAGGTATTTGAGTGTCACCGTCCTTTTTGTACTGAATGTCAGGGTTGTTTGAAAGGAATCGAGCTGGATGCGCGGGTGACACGGAAGACTTGAGAGGTCGCTGGTCCTTAGACGAGGAGGTCGTTGATTTGTATACACCTAGAGATGCATGGAAAACGCCTCTACGATCATTCTCTACAGCAGGATGTAGGTCTGATGCGGAATTGGCATGCTCATCCTTGGTCGAAGTATCGTCTTCTTGAAAAGATACCGAGTGTTCATGTTGGTATGCCTTTCGGGTAATGGGTTTGACATTGTTGGGGTCAGGTTGGTTAGTGTTAAGTAAGTCGTGTCGCAATGAGGCAACCACGATTTTCTTTCCTTCCGGAGAAAAACTAAGCCAACTCTTCATGTCCTGTCGTGACAAGGCCTTCCATATGTTTGTAGGCAACCTTGTGGTAGGGTCAGGGGTACGTCCAGCCTTGAACACAGCATAATCTTGATAGTCTCCTTCAAATTCGATGGGAAGAGCATAGTCATCGTGGTGTTGGATCGAGTCAGAAGAGAAATCATGAACGTGTGCACGTACGGTCGACCGAGGAGCAGACATCGCAGACTGGGAATCAAGTCGAGTTGCTTCGAGTAAAAGCGTGATTTTAAGATCGTGGATAGCAGCGGCTTCGGCAACTGCATCCGTTACGGTGCTATTCGTCCCACCTGGATCCTTGACTTTGGCAAACTGTTCGCTTAGCTGGAAGCTGGAATAACATGCCTGACACAATGCTGATTTTACAGTGTGATACTCGAGGGGTTTGTTGGGAGGACGGAGCTTGTTGAGGTGATTCAATTCGTCAAACCAATGTGTGATGAATTTCACTTTGGATTCTTTCCAATTGTTGAGGTTCAACTTTAGCAACGCTTGTAGCTGGGTCGAGCTGTCGTATACCTTTGCTTTTGATTGGCTATGAAGGTTTACGAAGTCGAAGTAGGCCTGGCGTCCATTACGAGTGGTAGAATGACCGTGTACACATGATGCAGAAAGGTCACTCTTGAAGACTTCCAACATTAGTACCCAGAAGAAGGCACATTGTTTGATGTAGAGATCACGGGTGTAACCTACAAGTGTGGCTGGAGGCCAAGTTTCATCGAGGAATGTCTCTGTATCGATGTCGTATGCTTCGAGTTTAGCTTTGAAACCGACGAGCCAGTGTTCGAATCTCGAGTCATTCGTGAGGGGTGTAAAGGACTTTTCATCTCGTGCTTTTCGACACCATGATTCGTACTTTACCTGCTGAGGGGACTTTTTGTTACTTCCCGCCGGAGGAGGTGGTGGGTTCAGAACAGATTCGTTACGTAAGCGTTGGGCACGCTCTCCGCGAAATGTTTGGAATTCCATGTATGTATATGACTTTACATCCTTCCAGTCCTTCTCGTCTTCTCCTAGATCGACACCTTCTTCTTGTAGGTCGATAGCGAAGTCCGCAAGTGCTTCTATGCTCCTTTGGACGGATCGAGGGATATTTGTTGCCAATCCTCGTTCCATATAGGTAAGTTCGCGTGCAAAATCCGGTTCGATAAGTGCGTCGAGGAACGATTTCCACTCGCATAATCCGCCTTCTTTGAGAGCTAGGCACAACTTGCTAGTAATCTCACTTGTTACGTTGAGTAATGATATGAGTACCTTTCTCATGTCTGTATCGAAGCTGGGAAAGCGGTCGTTGAGATTGGCGACTTCGGCGTCATTCTTCTCTTCGCCTCCGAGTGCATCGCCGGGCATCAACGGTATGTTCGGCATCTGTGGTGGTTCGGAGCCTTGGAAAGAAGTGCGTGGTAACTGAGAATGGGAACTGCTTCTTGTGCGATGTGCGACGTGCATATGCCAGTGTAGGGATTATGTTCAATTCCTTTCTTGGTCCTTCTTGTGTGCAAGCCTTCTTAGAGCTTGCGACTGTTAATCTATTATTTTCCTTCTGAATCCGATTCGTTGAGAGTCTGATTCAAGGACTTCTGATGAACAGCAACGCTGTGTTAGTGTGTTAGTAGACGAACGATTGTACTCTACGCGTGACAATTGTGTTTGGATACTTTCGGCAACGGATAATCGGACTACAGGCGAGACTAGGGAAACGCCAGATCTCCTCTTGCTGTGACTTATTCAGATTGCAGCGAGACAGACCTTAGTATGTAGATTACAGGTAGTTGGTAGCAACTAGTGTGAATTTTGGGATATAAATCAGTTGAATGTTAAAAGTATGAGATAAAGTGAAATCTTGCCGAAATGCAAGATATCTCTTTTATTGAGGTGAATACGTTGCAACTGCTGTTGCGTAGTGCTGAGATTACTCGCTGATTATTTCCGTGCATGTATTAGTCGTTGACCATATATATTTGTATGCATGTATATGTATTGTGTGAGAATCACATGCCAACGGTTTTCTTCTCTTGTTCCGTTAGGAAGACTCCATAAAATGTTTATCTTTAAGGTCAGGAATTGCTCCCGTAGCTCGTGTGATATTTTATGAAATCAGAGTTTGCTCACCGAAGAACAATGGCAATATTGTAAGACAGGGATTGCTCACCGTTGATGCGCGATGGGAATCGATGCGCCGTGGGAATCGATATGCCGTGGGATCGATTACTTAGATGGATACGGGACTCATTGATTCGTACGAATAGGAAATCTACCCTTTGGTAGCTTTGGTACTTCTGGTCACGAAAGGAATTTAATATGGAGTGGCCGGTTGTGGGTGGCCGAGTTCAATCAGACATTGTCGGATGGGTTCCCGTGCATTCAGGAATAATGATGCAACTTCGGCCTTGGCCGCGGACGCCATAACATTCTTGATTATTTTTGCCAATACTAGTATAGCGCCGTTGAATGTGTGATCGGATGTATCCCCTAGGTAATGATAACCCCCAGCTCGGCTCTTGGCCTCTGGGCATACTAGGTAGGCAGCATCGCTATCTACCCGTAGTATCATATCACTTGCCCTGTAGATTATGGTCGCGTTGGGATTACACGCAGCATAGTTGAGAAAATATTTCGTAGCTGCTAATGTCGTGTTGTTGTTCTTGGCGGAGGCAATATCGTTGAGTGCATGTAGCATGGTGTTATCGACTGCTTGTGCATAGAATAGGAATTTTCCCATGACCTGTTGGATGAACTTTATTTCCTCGTCTGATAGCGTGGTTGTGTCCTCGAGTTTTGCGTACTGTATTTTTTCGCCGTAGGCGGGGACGTCTGCACGTGAAGGGCCCGCGTATGTGCGCGTGGGCCTCACGTGTTCGAATTCCTTTAACCCTTGCTCCACGTAGCCATCCATGGACAAGCGTACTTCACGTTTGTCGTAATCCCACTGCAGATGGACGCCGACGTACTGTCTTCCCTTCCAGTCCACCTTGAAGGTGTACTTTGCCCCGACGGCCTCAACTAGGTGATCCACATCTTCCTGACGGGTGTATTTGATCCCAAAGTCGTCCACCACTAGGGTAAAACTGATGTCCCTCTCATCATGTAGGAATAGTCCCTCAGTGTGGGGCGCCTTCCGGTATCCGTATTGCTGGGGGTGTTTAACTAGGTCGTCGTGGGCTATCTTCCCGCTCTGTTTTAGCCCATACCATGCCTTTTTAATGTAAGCATAAATATAATCCCCTTGTTTGAGCCCCTCCAGCTTATATGCTGTCCTGATACGGGGGGGAATCATGTCCCACCTGAACTTTACAAATTCAGGTTCATCCAGTGTGGAGCATAAGTACATGTTGGATATGTCGCCGGTACAGTACTTAGCCCCTGGGGTGGATACTACACTGTTCCAATGGGTTTTTATGGTTTCCATGCTTGCTGTCCGGGTGGACACTTCGCCGTGGTACTCCAGTTGGTCTCCCCCCGCAGTGATCCTTGTCCGGTAGGGGTCGGCCTTCTCAGGGCGTATAGCGACTGTGTACCGGGGATACGTGACCTTCTTGTGTATGGGAACTTCGTGTCTATTGATCCAATCCAATACGTCCATCCCCTCTATGTTATTTTGCTGGAAGCCTTGGAACAGCCGGCCGAACTCATCTTCACCTGATTTGAGCCATATTTCCTGTATTGCGGCTTTGGGGCGCTTGATTAGATCTTGGTACGCCGCCCACTTGTTCAAGTCATCATCCCATATGGATCCCCCGCACGCGAGCTGGGGCCGATATGTTGATTTGCTTGTGCGCAGGGCCTGTTTTGGTACGGGGAAATGGACCAGGTTGCGCGGGTATCCTCCCATTAGTGCCTTAGGTTTAAGTTTGGATTTTGAGTAGTATTGGTTGGACTTGTAGTATCGGGATACTTCACCGTGTGTGTAGCCGGCAATATCCCCATCTGTGAATCTAACTTTGTAGTATTGGTTGGTCTGGTCATAGTTTATGACTTCACCTTCATACCACCCGGAGTTGAACTTTTTCCTAATGATTGTGCCCACGGCCCAGGGGTGTCCCCGTCGGGCGCTGCGTTGTTGTGTAGGTGGCACCCTTGGAGGTTCGCGTTCATTTCTGGACGTATTGGGCCCATTTAACACCCTTGGAGGTTCATGCGAGTCTGCGGGCGCATCACTAGGTGGGACGTTGGGCCCATCCCGTTTTCGTTGAGCGAACGGCATAGTATGTGTCCCTATTCGTAAAAGATCTTGTATACTCCAAAGGGCCTCATTCACTTGGGTTCCCTGTTCCACATAAGGCATTGGCGGATGGGGCTTACTGGTAACTTCCTTTAGGTCTTGGAGTATCATGACCAGTCGGTCCGTAGAAGAGGTACGGGGCATATCAGTCTTGGGAAAGAAAGCCACTGTGTTGCTGATTCTGTTCGCGCAACTGGCCTCCCCGATGCACGTATAATTTCTGTAGTGCTTCAAGGCCGGTCCGACATAGAAAACCCTTGTCCCGTGGTCCTGCCATGCGCCTCGTTCTTGAGCTCTGTCGTGAATAATCACTCGACAGCCCATAGGGGCCAGTGGGTGTTTGTTGTAGTCATAGATTCCGCGTCTGAGCTCATAGGCTGATAGTTTTGGCTGAGTACGTGATGCCCGTAGCAAGTTGAGTGTAATGAGAGCTTGTGGGATCAGTAGGTCCCAATCATCCACCGGGAATTTGTCGTCTACCCCATTCAACCCCGCTATGAAATGGTTCTTGAAGGTCTGTATGGCCCTTTCAGCATGGTTGAGCCGATGGTCCCAGGGTGATGCTAGCTGATAATCGAGGTTGTTCTTCGTAATGTACGCGATTAGCTTCTTGGAGGTTTCGTTGTCCATGCGTACTATTTTAGCACTCACTTTATCCTCTTTCATCCGCGTGTAACACGCCGTGAACCCTTGTAGGAGGTCCTCGCTCTTGCGTGATTGAATGGGTTCCACGTCAATGTAATTGGAATCGTAGTCGTACATGAGGAATACGTACTGGTGGCCATGGCGTGATGTGACTGGGTATCTCCCCCGTAGGTCCCACGCGATGAGTTCCTTCGGTACGTCTTTGGTACGTGGCCCTGCGTGGTTGGTTGGTTGCATTTCATTCGTGGATACTATGTCTACGCAGACGTTATGTGTTTTCCTTGGTTGGGATAGGGATACTGTAGCGTCGTTCGCCTCGTGGTCTGTTTTTGGTGATTTCTTCGTTGGTTTGCGTGTGCTTTGTATCCCCTGTCGGACCATCTGGAGGTGGCCCATTGTGGTCTCCTCTGATGCCTGTAGGAATCAATTGACTCGTTGGGCGGTTAGCCCCGGCCAAGTGGCAAACAAACCTCGTTCAATGGCGCGTATCCATGTTTCCTTGGTGGGATATCCCGCTGCTGCGTGGTAGAATGCTATGAGCTTGGGGACGGCTTGAATCTGATATGCTCCCGCCCCGGTGTGTGTCTGTTTGTCTGAAATTGGTGGGGGGGGGGGGGGTTCGACCACCCTTGGAGATTTAGCCGGCACCCTTGGAGATTGTGCTGTATCTGCGTCTGTGGGAGTGTGCGTGGCCGTGTTTGTTGGATCTGTGTTGAAATGATGTAGTGGGACCATGTAGAGGTCTCGGAGTGGGTCGCGTGTGCCCGTTAAGACTGTCTGGTTGGTGGGCCCGGTGACTGTCACCTCTTGTTTGGTGAAGGTGACCTGGCTACCATTGTTGCATAATTTTGGTACCGAGACTAGTGAAAGTGTGGCCTCGTCAAATTTATGGCAGCCTCGCGCTGCGCGTGGGATCGATGGCAGATCAAGGGTATCGGTGGCCGTGGAGTGCATCGTGCTCCCGTTAGCGCAGCCCACGATGAGGGCTCCTGGGGTATCTTGATGTGCTCCACCTTGATATGATGTGGGCATGAAGTGATCGGTAGCGCCGGAATCGAGGGCTCCGTATCCTGGGGCCGGCGTGGCTTCGGTCAGCAATGCGAACAAAACGCGCTTGGCTTTATGGTTGGTCCGGTGATTGTAGTTGCTCGGAGGGGAATGTAAGATACTTAGTAACAACTTTGATTGGTGGTTATTACTATGATTATGTAGTATGTTATGCTGCTCCTCCCCACACCGTCAGGCGGGTGTGTCGTGGGTTTCCCAGGTGACTGGGTGACTCCACTTCATCCATCTGTCCCCGCGTTGGGTCGAACCGCCCATTTTGTTGGCAAATGTGGCTCCCACTTGGTGATTGGGCTTGAACCGGAAGCAATCTCCCCCATCGTGTGAGAGATTGACACCGCACGAGTGACAGTAGTGTTTGTATTGTTTCCACTGGGATGGCGGCTTGTTGGTAGCTTGTTGCTGGCGGCGTCCCCCGGGCGGTTGTTGGACCTGTGGAGGTGGCCCCGCCTGGGCTTGCTGACTGGCCATTAACAGTCCCATTTGACGCGTGAGTGTGGACAGTGCGGATTCCAATTGGTGGGTCGACATGGTGAGCGTGGAGGCGGCGGTTGCTGACTCTGCTTGGGACTTGAGATCCTGGCAGACACTAACGAGGGCCCGTTGGTTGTCCTCGATAATAGCTAGACGTTGGTCATTCTGGATTTCCACCTTGTTGGCTGACCCGGTGGTGGCATAGTAGCTACTGTAGAGTTCCTTGAGCCGTAGACCCCAAAAGCGCTTGTAGTGCACCAGTTCCTGCTCTTCTGTGGTTGTGTCGACTGTTGCACAGTGTTCCTTCCATGCGTCCTCCACTCTATGGAGTGTTATGGGGTCGTGCTTGCTCCGTTTGAATGCCATGTGTGCGTGGTCCATCATCTGGGCTGCAGTCACCTTAGCTGTAGCCGGTAGGAGGTTGACTTGGTACTGGTATTTGGTGAGAAGGCGGAAGTATTCTTTGGGGCCCAACGAGCTGGGGGTGTAGTCCAATTCCCGCATTTTCTTAGCTATTTCAGCTGTCAATTCGCGTTGTACGTCCGACGTACACAGCTCGTCCTCCATGTATTGGAAAGCCTCAAGGACTGTGGTCCCTCTAGGGAAGGCTTCCAACCTCGGGTCTTTTAACTTGTGGAGCATCCTGGGGAACTTCTTGTCTGTCAACAGGAGGGCCTCCCGATTGTACTTGTTCCATTCCACAAAAAGTGTCCGGCGTCGTTTCCACAGCTTGTACGTATCGGAGGTGAGCTCCACGGTGCTATCAAGCTCAGTCGGTTCGGTGGGGGCAGTGGGATACACCGCGGCGGAATTCCTCTCCCGCGCCCGATACTGCGCCTCTGTCTCTAAGAGAAACGCGTATCCTCCCCCCTGTATGTACTTTGTGGAGGTCACCTCAGCCAGCGCGTTTGTAAGGGCTTTCTTGAACTCGTATACGTCGATGCTGGTCGGGACTTGGATGGGTTTCAGGTGCGCGGGCTCCATCAGCTCCTTCAGTGGGTCGTAGTAGTCTCCTCTCTTCTTGGACATGGTGTCTTCACTGTCGTTGCTGTCGCTCTCTTCCCCGTACTCGGCCAATAATTGATTCTGGATTTGTAGTTGGTTTGTCTGGCTGAGTGTATACTCCCTCAGGTCGTAGTTATCTTCTGTCAGATCCTCTAGGCGGCCTTGTAGGTATCGGAGTTCGTGTTCAGTGTCGATGCTGGTGTCTGGGGTGACTCCTCTGTAGGCTGGGGTATCGTTGTGTTCCGTATTGTTCCCTTCTGGCATTGGCTGTGTTAATTGCTGTTTAATCTTATCGATAACTAATAGAACCAAAGATTGCTATGTCGTTATTAATTGTTATTTTATCTGTTATCGGTTACTGTTACGATGTTGGAAAGAGTTATTGATAACATTATGATCAGGTTGTTTCTGGACCATATTGATCTCCCATTTGTAACACACTAGGGGTAGAATTTGAGTAGGAGTGATAATTATGAATGGATTAATACTTTACGAAAATGGATGGAAACTTAACAGATAAAATAATGAGCGATCGGGCCATGCTGGCTTCGATCGCTCATGGACATTCATATAGAGTGGGGATATGAATCATGCCGCCCGCCTGGCATCAGTATACCATTGTATACAGATGATGCTTCGCTACTTAATGATTCTTAGAGTAGACCAAGTCTCATTAATTCGATCGCACGTATCCTTCGAATGGTATCTTGGATAGTATGACTCGTACGGTAGATTGATAATAGTACGTACGGGTATTACATAGCTCGGTACGTACGTACCTTGGCTTGTATGTCCGTAGTACGTTACAGAGTCCCCCAATGAGTGACTTGAGGATGATCTTTTCATTACTAGACTTCTTCCATGTCTAGATCGTTGTTGGCCGGTGCATCGTCTTGTGCTGGATCCTCATTTGCTGGGTGTTCCTTGTATGGGGTCAGCTTTCGGATGTTGACTGTTTCGGTGACATTTGGAGACAGCCTCAGTTTCACTGTGCCATTGGTATGTACTTGGACAATTTGATATGGGCCTTTCTTCTGAGGTTGTAATTTGTCTGGATCTGGTTCTTTCATCCATACCTTATCATCAACCTTGAAAACATGTTTGATGCGCTTGGCATTTTGACGGAGCAGATTCATGTTGATACCTTGTTGTCGAATTTGTTGTAGCGCAATGAGATTGGACGTAAGTGGTATGTCCAATAGCATGTCCCTGTTGAACACCAGGGCTCCTGGAGATGAGCCCATAGATGCATTGATTGCGCATCTGGTGGCGTGCATGCAAGTGGCTAATGCATTGTCCATGAGCTGTGTGGCCTGTGTGTTGGTTTGAGGTGGATTCACATGTACCAATATGCGTAGAGTGTCTGCAATGGTATGATGGGCCCTTTCGCAGACAGCATTGCTCTGAGGATTTTTTACTGTGGTAGCCACACCTTCAATTCCATAGGATGCCAGTGTATTTTGGAATTCATGGCCTAGGAACTCTCCACCATTGTCATAGACACACTTGACTGGTCTTGGATATCTGGATAACCAGCAGTTGGTGAATTGGTTGGAGACATGTTGACTTGACTTGTCTCTGATGCGAATGATTTCCAGCAGGTTGGTAACCGGGTCGATGCAAGTGAGAGCCTTGAAGTTGTAGACTTTTCCTTGGGCTGTTACCTTCCATGGTCCAATCAGATCCACATGCACTTCACTGAATGGTGCCAATGGCGCTTGCTTGGGCGCCAGCAATCCATAACTAGCATTTCTGCTCTTGTACTTGATGCAATCATCCGGGCATATGTATTCTTGGCACAGCTTCGCAAGACGTTCCACGTGGAACCTGGCGGCTATTGTTTGGTTGAGCCTGGTGGATCCACAGTGCCCTAATAGTAGATGGTACCACTTGAGTAGTTGTGGAGCAAGGGAGGTTGGAATGTAGATTTTCCATTCTTCTCTGGTTTCTGCTTTGGAGTAGCATGCAATTTCCTGATTACCAAGTTGTTGTTTGAAGAAGGTTGGTAATTGTAGCTTGGCTGGTAGCGTCTCATCGTTTTGTTGATGTTGAGCGATATTGGTGTAATTCACTGGGCATTCCATCTCCTGGAGTGTTGGTAGGTTGACCAGACACTCATTGTTCAGTAGACATGAATATAATTCATCGTCTGCGTCATGGCATAGGTTTGGGAATACCTCTGGGAATTCTTGTAGAAAAAGCTCTTCATCTGCTTGTTCAGGGACGTCTAACTTGAGAAAATCGATTAAAGTTCCTTTGCCTTGCTTCTGTTTCTCCCCCACTGTAGGTGGATCCATCCTGGGTAATCTTGAGAATGCATCCGCGAGGACATTCTTGGGTCCTTCCACATAATTCCACTTGAGGTTGTATTCTTGGAGAAAGAGATTCCATCTGAGTACCCGTTGTGGAGAGAGGGTTTTGAAGGTGAGATTCTTGTGGTCTGTGTAAATGTTGAGTTCACAGCCTAATAGTAGTTTCCTGTATTCCTTGCAACACAGGACTATTGCAAGTAGTTCCTTTTCTGTCGTAGTATAATTCTTCTGAGCTGCATTCAGCTTCTTGGACCAATAAGCAATTGGTTTTCCCTTTTGTAGGATCGCTGCGCCAAGTTGTAGATCTGATGCATCTGTGTAGATATCAAATGGGAGATTCAGATCTGGGTATGTGTTCAGCGCGTCGCTTGCTATCATGGCTTTCATTTCTTCAAAGGCTTTTTCCTGAGCCAGCCCCCATGTGAAGGCCGACTTTGTTGTTGCTTTAGGCTGCCCATTGGCAGTCTTCTTTGGGGTTCCCGTGAGTTCAAACAAAGGAGAGAGGACATGTGATCTTCTTGGCCACATGTCCCGGTAGTAACCAACAGCGCCTAGAAAGGACTTGACTTGAGTGATTGTTTTGGGTCTGTCCATTCTCAGAATAGCTTCAATTTTCTTCTTCCAAGGTTTCACGGCTTCTGGAGTCATCCAAAATCCGAGGAAGTCAGTTTCCTGTACAGCCCAGTCGCATTTGAGGGGGTTGCACTTGAGACCATTTTCATTCAGTCGTTGCAGAATTGTGTCCACTGTTTGCATGTGGTGGTTGAAGGTGTCATTTGTCCAGATTCCAATGTCATCAATATAGACGGTGCAGTCGGTACCTTGCAAAATGTCCTCCATCAGTTGCTGCGCGACATCCGGAGAGATTTTCACGCCCATTGGCAGCCTTTGGTATTCATAGCAGCCATATGGTGTGACAATCGTGCATAGTTTCTTGCTTGGTTCATCCAATTCAAAACAGTAGTATTGCATGGACAAGTCAATCTTGGTGAAATGGGTGTATTTGCCGCGTCGATGCATGATGTCCTGAATTCTTGGTATTGGATATGGTCTTCTGACTAGCAGTTCATTGAGTTCTCGAAAATCTGACACCCAACGGACCCTGTTATCCTTCTTTGGAATGATAAAAGTAGGAAATGCCCATTCAGCTGGGCCATCACATCTCTTGAGGACTCCATCATCTACCAGATTCTGGAGCTCCCTTTTGAATAGTTCTTCTCTTTTGTATGCGACTGCATATGGCTTCTTGTGGACTGGCTTAGCATCGGGCTTCAGTTTGAGTGAGATTTTCTTGTGCGGGTATTTTCCTAGTTTGCCATTGAAAACGTTTGGATATTTGGATAGGACAGCTTGGAATTGTTGTTTTTCTAACGCTGTCATATGCGCTTGCTGTTCTGCAACTGATGTTGGATCCGTGGCTTCATAGGCTCTGTCAAGGATGATGGGCGACGAAGATACTGCATCATGCACCAATAGCTCAGAGTCAATGGATTCCTCCAGTAATGCTTGAAAATATGCTTCTTGCAGATCTGGAGTAATATCAAAACTGGCTGTTTCGCGCATTGGAATTTGTCGGTTGTTCCATTGAATCGTGCTGGATTCAAATAACAAGTTGATGTTGGTGCTGCATAGAAAGTCTCGACCGAAGATAATATCATATCTGCATGATTTGGATTCAAATAATCTGGCCTCACAACGCTCGATTGTTGTGTTCCCAAATTCCTGTAGCTTGAGATTCTTCATTATGACAAATAACGAGGTGTCGAATGATCCATTGGCTGTGGTTGTGATGGTTCTTGTTTTGGATTGAATTGGTAGAACTCCAAAGGGAAGTGCCCTTTTGTTGATGAGGGTTGTTGTGCTGCCGCTGTCGAGTAGGGCAAGCATTGTTTTCGTTGTTTTTACAGGAATGCCTTGAATGTATTGGATGGTCGTCAAAACAATAGGAGCCACATCGCTCTTACGTTTGGTAGATACGGGATATTCGGTATTTGGTTGTAGGGCTGTGCTTTTTGCTAGACGCGTGGTCCAGCTTGTGGTCATCGTACCCGGGCCCATCGAATTCTCATCCGATTTGGCTGTCAATGTCGCTGCCCCATTCATTTGGTCGTTTGTACCCGTGCCAATTGAATCGTCATTCAGTTTGGCTGTTTTGTTATTGGCGTTTGTACCCATATTTTTCTTTTTATCGACGCGTTCATCCATAAACTGGACTCGTCGTGAGCTTTTGTCAACATCAGATATACGTTCTGTAGGTTTCTCCCCTTCTGTGGAGAGAGTTCCTCCTGCGAGCCCAATTGGCTGTGCCAAATTGGCATCCAGGTCCTGTGGAGCTGGAGGCAGGGTGACTGCTCTTGTTTGACCTCAAGGAAGCCAGATTTGCTCACCGCTCTGTACGCTGTGTTCTGCTTTGCCGCCATGTTGTTGGAGGAAAGCTTCCTTTGCGCGCTGCATGTGTGCTTGGAATGATTCATTGCTGGCTGTGGTAGTTTTTCCGGCTGAGTCATTATTGTTTTTCTTGTCGGCGCGCTGCTTTTTCTTCTGTTTGGAGTACCTGTTCTTGGGACATTCAGACCAATCATGGTGGTGTCCGGGAATGCGACAGGGATTAGAAGATTTTTGTCCTTGGTTTTTGTTGTTGGTTTTGCGTTTGGATTGGTTGTTGGCATTGTTTCCAGGACGTCTCCCTTGTTTTTTGCCTCCTCCATTCCTTAGCTTGGACTCGCGTTCTCGACTGGACATATATTCCACAATTTTCTGGATGGACGTTTCTGCAGTGATGCCACCATGAATTTGGCCATATTGCTCAACCCACAGGTTGGGGAAGGTGTGGAGCAGCATTGTTGTTTTGTTGATTTTGTTGAGGTTTTGGCCATGACCTTGCAGCTTCTCCGAGTACCGAATGAGCCTGTTGATTCGCACTGCATGATCCTTGGATGTGTTATCATGAGGTTTCTTGCATGCGTCGCTGCGAATGTAGGTTTGCATGATGTCTTTTGCATCCCCTGCATCACAGTAGTGTTCTTGAATGTAGTCCTTGAATGCTTCTTCATAGCCTTCCATGTTGTCTGGATAGTTCAAGTCATCGTTGTCGTCCCGGGTTGTCTCGTCCCACTTTCTTTGTGCTTCCGGGCACAGTACTTTGGTGAACAGTTCAATGTACCGATGTTCCGGTAGTGGTAGTCGCTTTGCGCCAATGATGAAAGCTTCTTGGCAATACAATAGTTCTTCAAGGCCCCCTTCTTCTGAAAAGATTGGTAGTTTCCATTCCTCCTTGGAATTATTGTTGGCGTCATACAATTTCAAAGTGGCAAGTTTGTTCTTAGCCCGGTCAAAGCTGGAATCATAGGTGATTGGTGGTTCTCGATGCAATCCGGTTGACATGGTTGATACTTGCCTGGTTTGGTATTTGATTTGTTTTTGTTTTATCGATGATTAACAATGTCGATTGTCTTTGCTTTATTGATTAACAATCGAGACGTCTTTCGTTCCGGTTGATTTGTTGGCGAGAAACTTCGAAAATTCGTTAGCGTTCGAAGATTCGATAGGTTATTTGTTATCGAAGAAAGAGCCGTTGTTCGAAAATTCGTTATCGAAGAAATTCGTTATTCTACAGTAGCTGTAAGAGTAATTACTGTGTAACACACTAGGGGTAGAATTTGAGTAGGAGTGATAATTATGAATGGATTAATACTTTACGAAAATGGATGGAAACTTAACAGATAAAATAATGAGCGATCGGGCCATGCTGGCTTCGATCGCTCATGGACATTCATATAGAGTGGGGATATGAATCATGCCGCCCGCCTGGCATCAGTATACCATTGTATACAGATGATGCTTCGCTACTTAATGATTCTTAGAGTAGACCAAGTCTCATTAATTCGATCGCACGTATCCTTCGAATGGTATCTTGGATAGTATGACTCGTACGGTAGATTGATAATAGTACGTACGGGTATTACATAGCTCGGTACGTACGTACCTTGGCTTGTATGTCCGTAGTACGTTACACCATTTACTAATTTGTCGTTTCTTTGTGTGGAGATACGCGTATCATATCAAGCGTTTGATTCCCATATTGTGTACCTCTGTTCAGTGCTTTAAGTATGGCTTGATACTCACCAGCGCTTATGTATAATATACTTATGGTACTCATCACATTGGTCGCGTCTCACTTTTACTTATTGCGCTCATCTTGGAATCTCTTGGAATCGTACGTTACATAGCACATATACGTAAATTGTATGTTACGTATCACGTATACGTAAATTGTACGTTTCGTATCACGTATCACGTATCACGTACGTTAAGACGATTTTGCGCGTACGTAAATTCACGCTTGATTTAGTATTCCAATAAGAACGCCACATATCATTTCCCATTGGTAAAAATCTGTGCGTCGGTATCATTCCGAATGATATTCAGTACTTTGAACTTCATGGTATCAGCGAACCACCGACCCTTAAGTACTTTCCTGTTTCTCCACTTTTGGGTCTTTAGCCTGCGGGTGATTGGTTGCGTAAGATTTCTTATGCCTTCCTGGGTAGTGACCTTAATCGTTTCTTTGGCCCTCTTAACACTGATGTTCCACATCTTTGCAATGGCTTCTGAATCATATCTGTCTACTTTCTCCGGAATCCTTATTGGAGGTCCCCATTGTCCACGTCGGATAAATGACCTCTTCTCTAGGGAAGTTTCCTTATCTATCACATCTTGCTGGTGTCGGAGTAATTTTCTTTCTTTTGTCCGAGCTTTTGCTACCTTTTGGATGGCAAGCTCTTCCTCTGTTAGTGAAATCGAAGTTTTGGTTGAAGTAGCTGAAATTTGGAGTATCTCCAAGCTTTCTCTGTCCCCGGTACTCTTAACAAAAACTGAGTGTAACCGGTCGCCAAATTCCTGTTGAGTATACCCCGGCCGTTGAGTACGGGTTGTACAGATCTTCTGTAGGTATCTGAGTCAATAATCTTGGTGTTTTACATTGATGTGTATAGGGTTGTCTGTGGATCGTATCCAAGACTTGACTGTGCCAGTTGGTCCTCCCCCTGAGAGGGCTGCCACCACTCGTGGGAAAGACCCGTTGGCTGCTTCTTCGTCTTCTTCGAAGTGGGGGGCGTATGGGTCTCAGGTATGAGTGCCGGTTGCAAGGACCTGGTCACATGTATCAAGTTCGCGGTGTGTCGGCTTTCGTGTGTCAAAGTATGACAGAACGCCGTCAACTAGCAATGGTATTGTCAATTCAAAACCGTCGGACCGAAAGATAAGACTGTGACTGGAAGAATTGCAGTATCTTCTTGGTATGTCTTCAACCACATTCAAATTGCATTCTCGGATTTGGTTTGGGCATATCAGACTGTGCTGTAGTGATTCTCCAAAGTAGAGGGCCTGTCCGAATACCAATATGTATGTGATACCGTCTGTTGGATCTGTCCAAGCAGTAGCACAACGGGCAATAGGGACATCTTTCATTGGTGAGTACACATCTGAAAATGGGGCAACATCAGCAAATGTCATTATAGAATCCAGTGAATCGAGTAATACCATGTTAGATCCAGCTGCAGTCGTGTCTGCATGGCTATCCAGCTCGCAACGTCCTGGCTTAACACTGGATGACTGGGTCATCTCTTTGAGATGGACTATCTGCCGGCCTACCCGAGGTTCTATCTTAAGGCCCCGGCCGGCAAATCAATTTCCATTCCCGTTTCCAATATGGCTGTGACAGCCAAACTGGTTTCCTGCTGAACTGGAGTTATCGGGAGGGTTTGCAGCAGTGGCTGCTGCCACTTTTGATTGTTGGTTGCCCCCGCTATTGCTTGCATTCTTTGCTTGTTTTAGCGCTCGGACTCTTTGTTGCTGCTCTTTAGACATGCTTAACCATACTTCTCGTGGATAGAACTTGCATTCAATGGGCCCTTTATAGGTCCCTGGTTGTGCTTTTGAGCCACCACTACTGGTGTTGTTGTTGCCTTGTGGCTTGCTGGAAGAGGAGTTGCCGCGTTTGTTGTCACCTTTCCTCTTTTTGTTGTGAGTGAAGGCTGACACGTTCCGACCCCTCTTGTTTGGTTGGTCCTGGAGTTTCTTTACTCCGAGTGCCCGGGTAAGATACGCCGAAGCTTTCTCAAAATTTGCATAATAGTCAGACCCTTCTGTTATTACGATTGGGATGGATTGCTCGAGTCGTACATCCTGTAGGGATCGTATGAAGTCATACACAAACTGATCCTTGGGCGGGAATGCCTTGTATCTTATCAAGGTTTGCTTTGCATCGTGCCATAGCCTCTTGTGCCTGTCAAAATTGTAGTGTTTGGAATCCCCTGTGTATACTGATTCCCGGATAAATTGCCGTTTGGCTTCAACAATCAGCTTTATGTTGGTCTCTTCATATGCCTGAGAGTAGAGGGCGGAATATGCCTTACGTCCATCACCTCCTACCCCGTTTTTGGTCCCAAAGCTTTGTATATAGGACCAACCAGGTCCGGACCCTACCAGCGCCCTTTCCCCTGCGTAGCCAGGGATGCCAAGATTGGCCTCTGCCCTTTCCTTGGCTTCTCTTGCTGTGGATGATAGAGATAAGTTCCTGCTTGATAGTAGCCTTGCGACCAAAGTTACTGTGAGTTGCTCAAGCTGTTCCGGGTCCAACCTTGTTGTTATTAATGGGGGTAGTAGGCCCACCAAGTTACCCGCTGCCTCCGTTGCCGCCGCATCCGCTGCTGCTGCTTCTGCTGCTGCCGCTGCCGCGGTTGCGGCTAAATGAGCTCTGGTTGGTGGCGCCATGGTGTTGTTTCGGAGTATGTTGTAGGAATTAGGCTTGTAACGAGGAGGTTGTTAGCTTTTGCTTTCGTGAGGAAGCTGTAATTGTGATTTTCTGAGTTCTGAAGCAACTTGTTGAGTATTTTCCTTTCTACACGCTTTTGCTAGTAAACAGGTTCATTTCCACGGTATGAGGATTGATTCCTATCTGAACTCTAATTTTTTAGTTCCTCTATACTTAAGCTCAACAGTTGTTTCCCTTTTATTGAAACAGTATCGAATATTTGTTCGTCTCTTATTAAATATTTGGTTCGGCATTTTTTGTCATTTCTATTTTTTGTGTATGTGTTTATCCAATACTGGGTATGTATATTATCTCGGCTGGTTTTGTTATCATATCATTTGTATACGAGTGAGTATACTTGGGCTCTTTTCTGTAGGAATTAAATTTGATTCCCATTTGATTTGTTTTCAAGGTCACGTTCCTGAGGTCGCGTGCCTCTCTCTATTAACGGTTCTTTTGTAGCCGTTATGTGGTTCCTAGTACTGAACACACGTACGTCACATTTTTTCTGGCCGTTAATTGGCTGTTGTAGGTTTTGACACATCTTTTTGCTATCCCCATCGATGGGGATCTCTTGCAAGTGTCTCCTTAGGTGAATAACAATCTTTTGGTGTTCTTTTCTCCCTTACAAACCTCAGTAGAAGCCACGGGTATTAGCCTGGTGTGCTCTGCTGCGCTAGTGTTGTTAACCTTCTAAGCGCCTGAGTCTCTTCTGTTGAGAAGGGTCTTTAACGTCCAGTCTTTGGCTTCAGACGGTGATTATCCGATGATCAGCCGGCAATCAGCTTTCATTTTGTTACCCAGACTCTGTGAGTCCATTTGGGTCTGATAAACGCTAGTTTTGCTCTCGTGAGCTTACTACTTCACTAACACGTTTACGCGTGTAGTCCACTAGGTAATTTTAGTAGTATTCAGTGATTTCAAGTATTAGTATTTAGATTTGTGAGTGTTTTTCATATAAGATGATTTCTTGGATCGAACCTCTATTGGTGCACTATTAGCGCACCTTTAGCGATTCGGCGAGTCAGCTTGCTTATTTGCCTGTTAGTCGTACGTGTGTTGGTGTATCTCATTCGTGTGTATCTCCAAATGTCCGTACGTCTGTACGTTTGCTACCGGCGCTTTTCTAGATTACAGAAGGAGATTCTGGGTAGAAGGATCTGTAGATACACCCCTTGATACGTATGCTTGGTCGTGTATTACAGAAGAAGATTCTTGGTAGAAGGATCTGTAGATACACCCCTTGATATGTATGCTTAGTCGTGTATTACAGAAGAAGATTCTTGGTAGAAGGATCTGTAGATACACCCCTTGATACGCAAGCAAGGAGAAGAAAAGAAGAGAAAGAGAGAGGTGGGGAGGTCTATTGATACAGCCCGGCGTGCGAGTCCCGTACCTAGTATACTCTGGCTGTAACCGACAGTGGAGGTGCTGAACGGGGCGGAGATAGATAGCTTAAGGTATACACTTGTTAGTGTAAGGTATAAGGGCTCTATAACCTGTTGTTACTCTAAAAATTGACGGAAAGGATAGGATAATTAAAATTTAAAGAGATGTGAGCTCAGAGAGACGCTCTTATTTTATAGTGTATTTTTACTGTATCGGGGCTCTCTGCTGTATTTTACATGGTAGAGATCTTCCCCGGTTATTTGTTACTGTCATCTTCATTGTACCGATACTGTTGCTGCGTTAGTGTCGTGTGTCGGTCTTTTTGTATCCGTCATTTGATGGTATTGGTTTTTTATGAGGTTAAGTGTTTTTATTTGATGGGGCGTATGCTTGTTCGTGTTATATATGCTAGATGAGGCCCACCTGGAATTGGTATTGATTTTCATGATCGAGATAAGTAATTTCCTCATGGGATATCAAGTATAATCGTTGTTTGAATATACTTAAGGGTTCCAAGTGTTCACTTATTGGTCAGGTCTTTGGAGATGTCTTGTTTCTAACCAATTAACCTCTTTTGTTTGCAGTCTTAAGTGATATCGGTTTTACCACTTAGGGAATTCCAAGTAGTGGAGGTGCGTTCGATTCTAGGGCTCGATCAGCGGAATATTCGTATCTTGTATTTCCCACCTCGTTTTGTTTTGATTGTCGGCTTTTCCAATCGAATTTGATGCCAACAAAGTCCGTATTTTTTCACCGACAACAGTTAACCTTAGTCTAAGCAGCAAATGTCACTTCCTCAATGCGGGTCTATGCCCAGACCCTATACCACACAACCGGCATCTCCCCCGCTGCAATCTCTGCTCGATCCCTTCAAGCAGGGGGAGCTATGGCCCTTCTACAGGGCAAATGTGATTCTAATGTCATCAAGCTCCTCGCCTGATGGCACAGTGACTGCATGATGAGGTACTTGTACCAGCAGTCCTTCCCCATCTTCAAGAATCTTGTCTCTGTAATGTTCAACAATGGAACATACTCCTTCCTGCCAGAGGAGTGGGTGCCAGCTGCAGCCCCCACTCCATCCGGCAGCTCCCTCTGATTCCCCTCTGGCGAATCTTCCTCTGATTCCCCTCTGGCGAAGGCAAAGCAAGGGACCGGACCCAGCCTGCAAAAACTAGCAGCAGGCTGGCACTTCCCGGATCCCCTCTAGCATTGCTTAACCCACCAACACACCTATGAACTATAAGCATTGCACGTCCAGTACTAAAAGTAGGTAGGCTACTGAGGCTATCACAAACGTAGTGAGTGATAGTTGATGTAGCGAACCGAATGTAAGGAATGGTAGTGTCACATCATGGAACATACCGTACAAGGTACAAACCAGAGAACACCCTTGAGTATGCAAGATCTCACTGTATCACCAACATAGGTACGGATGCTACAATACTTACTGCATGCAGCAATCGTACTGTAAGCAGCAAATGGCTGTGAGCAGCAAATTACAGGCTAAGCACTAACAAGCCCGCAAAGGGTTCCTCCAGGAAGAACCAAGCCTACAGCTCACTCTTTTTGCTCCTAAAACAATTGGTAGTAGAATAAGTAAAAGGCCCACCCCGCCCGCCCGCAGAAATGGCTTAACAACCAACACTGTGCGCCAGTGTGTGGGCAAAGCAAGGGACCGGACCAGCCTGCAAAAACTAGCAGCAGGCTGGCACTTCCCGGATCCCCTCTAGCATTGCTTAACCCACCAACACACCTATGAACTATAAGCATTGCACGTCCAGTACTAAAAGTAGGTAGGCTACTGAGGCTATCACAAACGTAGTGAGTGATAGTTGATGTAGCGAACCGAATGTAAGGAATGGTAGTGCCACATCATGGAATATACCGTACAAGGTACAAACCAGAGAACACCCTTGAGTATGCAAGATCTCACTGTATCACCAACATAGGTACGGATGCTACAATACTTACTGCATGCAGCAATCGTACTGTAAGCAGCAAATGGCTGTGAGCAGCAAATTACAGGCTAAGCACTAACAAGCCCGCAAAGGGTTCCTCCAGGAAGAACCAAGCCTACAGCTCACTCTTTTTGCTCCTAAAACAATTGGTAGTAGAATAAGTAAAAGGCCCACCCCGCCCGCCCGCAGAAATGGCTTAACAACCAACACTGTGCGCCAGTGTGTGGACAAAGCAAGGGACCGGACCAGCCTGCAAAAACTAGCAGCAGGCTGGCACTTCCCGGATCCCCTCTAGCATTGCTTAACCCACCAACACACCTATGAACTATAAGCATTGCACGTCCAGTACTAAAAGTAGGTAGGCTACTGAGGCTATCACAAACATAGTGAGTGATAGTTGATGTAGCGAACCGAATGTAAGGAATGGTAGTGCCACATCATGGAACATACCGTACAAGGTATGAACCAGAGAACACCCTTGAGTATGCAAGATCTCACTGTATCACCAACATAGGTACGGATGCTACGATACTTACTGCATGCAGCAATCGTACTGTAAGCAGCAAATGGCTGTGAGCAGCAAATTACAGGCTAAGCACTAACAAGCCCGCAAAGGGTTCCTCCAGGAAGAACCAAGCCTACAGCTCACTCTTTTTGCTCCTAAAACAATTGGTAGTAGAATAAGTAAAAGGCCCACCCCGCCCGCCCGCAGAAATGGCTTAACAACCAACACTGTGCGCCAGTGTGTGGGCAAAGCAAGGGACCGGACCAGCCTGCAAAAACTAGCAGCAGGCTGGCACTTCCCGGATCCCCTCTAGCATTGCTTAACCCACCAACACACCTATGAACTATAAGCATTGCACGTCCAGTACTAAAAGTAGGTAGGCTACTGAGGCTATCACAAACGTAGTGAGTGATAGTTGATGTAGCGAACCGAATGTAAGGAATGGTAGTGTCACATCATGGAACATACCGTACAAGGTACAAACCAGAGAACACCCTTGAGTATGCAAGATCTCACTGTATCACCAAAATAGGTACGGATGCTACGATACTTACTGCATGCAGCAATCGTACTGTAAGCAGCAAATGGCTGTGAGCAGCAAATTACAGGCTAAGCACTAACAAGCCCGCAAAGGGTTCCTCCAGGAAGAACCAAGCCTACAGCTCACTCTTTTTGCTCCTAAAACAATTGGTAGTAGAATAAGTAAAAGGCCCACCCCGCCCGCCCGCAGAAATGGCTTAACAACCAACACTGTGCGCCAGTGTGTGGGCAAAGCAAGGGACCGGACCCAGCCTGCAAAAACTAGCAGCAGGCTGGCACTTCCCGGATCCCCTCTAGCATTGCTTAACCCACCAACACACCTATGAACTATAAGCATTGCACGTCCAGTACTAAAAGTAGGTAGGCTACTGAGGCTATCACAAACATAGTGAGTGATAGTTGATGTAGCGAACCGAATGTAAGGAATGGTAGTGCCACATCATGGAACATACCGTACAAGGTACAAACCAGAGAACACCCTTGAGTATGCAAGATCTCACTGTATCACCAACATAGGTACGGATGCTACGATACTTACTGCATGCAGCAATCGTACTGTAAGCAGCAAATGGCTGTGAGCAGCAAATTACAGGCTAAGCACTAACAAGCCCGCAAAGGGTTCCTCCAGGAAGAACCAAGCCTACAGCTCACTCTTTTTGCTCCTAAAACAATTGGTAGTAGAATAAGTAAAAGGCCCACCCCGCCCGCCCGCAGAAATGGCTTAACAACCAACACTGTGCGCCAGTGTGTGGGCAAAGCAAGGGACCGGACCAGCCTGCAAAAACTAGCAGCAGGCTGGCACTTCCCGGATCCCCTCTAGCATTGCTTAACCCACCAACACACCTATGAACTATAAGCATTGCACGTCCAGTACTAAAAGTAGGTAGGCTACTGAGGCTATTGTTGTCGGCAAAAAATACAGACTTTGTTGGCATCAAATTTGATCCAAAAAGCCGACAAAACGACAACCAAGGTGCGGAAGACACGGCAATGAAAAGAAACGACGACGGAGGTGCAAAATACGAGATACGAATATTCCATATTCCGACAATTGAGCCTTAGAATCAAACGCACCTCCACTACTCAAAAATCTCTAAGTGGTAAAAATGATATCACTTAGGACTACAAACAAAAGAGGAGAATCGGTTAGAAACAAGACATCTCCAAAGACCTGACCAATAAGTGAACACTTGGAACCCTTAAGTACATTCGAACAAATATACTTGATATCCCGTGAGGAAATTACTTATTGGAATCATGAAAATCAATACCGATACCAGATGGGCCTTATCTAGCATACATACCACAAACAAGCATACGCCCTATCGAGTAAATCACTTAACCTTGTAAATGACCAATGCTATCAAATGACTGATACAGTAAGACCGACACACAACACTAACACAGAAACAGCAGCGACAGTATCGGTACGACGATAAAGAAGATAGTAACAAATAACTGGGGAAGATCTCTACCATGTAAAAAATACAGTAGAGAGCCCAGATACAGTACGAAATACACAGTAAAAATAAGAGCGTCTCTCTGAGCTCACATCTCTTTCAATTTTGACATCATATACCTTTTGGTCAATTTTTAGAGTAACAACAGGTTATAGAGCCCTTATAACTCACACTCGTGTCCTGCAAGAGCACTTGTGTATACCTTAAGCTACGCTCCTATCTCTGGCCGTTCAGCACCTCCACTGTTGGTTAACTCCAGAGGAAATTGTGTTCTTAGCTCCCTGTGCGGCACATTCTTGGCCTCCCCCCATCTCATTATTTCTTTCTCTCTTCTCACCTCTCTGCTCGTGCATCAAGGGGTGTGATACCGATCCTTCTACAAGAATCTTCTTTTGTAATCCACGACCAAGCACCGGTTAATTGCATAACAATAGGCACACCAACAACGATTGTTTCTCCGACGACCGTCACCAAGGTTGATTCGCCGATCGCTTGTTTCTCCAAAGAATGTTCCGGACTCCACAACCTCGGAACAAATACATCGACACGGACTACCAATTCACCTACAGGAATCTTCTTCCGGACATATACCAAAGACATCAATCAATCGCCGGTTCATTTCTCCAACAAACATCACACCGTAACGACGACGACAATGACGCAACGATTCGATTCGACAAACGACAAACAAAACCCATGCCGACTCCATTCGATTGGACTCCAATCTTTGGGATTGAATTCCGCTTTGCAAGCGCTAGTAACCCAACTGCGGCCACATCCCTTAACAAAGCCTACTCTGAAATCATCGGCAAAGATGAACTCTCAGAATTCTTCGTGACACGTGAAGGCAAAGAAGAAGAAGACGAAGAAGGACCACTAGAAATAGCACCGGATCCACAGCTCCGCATCCTAAATTGTATTGCCAAAGCCATTGTAATCAATCTAATAGACCCGGACGAGGCTACCAAAGACCACATTGCCAATCTCCTCAACAAATGTGTTATCAAGAATGTCAAAAACAATGGATCCACCAAATGGATGAGATACAAGACAGAATTTGACGCAGCTGCAAAACATGCAATCCGCACCAACACAGATGACAAACCTACTGTTGTAATTGAACTCACGATTACCCATTGGAGATTCAAGAAAAAATGGCGCCCTGACCTATTCATGGAAGCCTACACCGGAGACCCACCATCCGATGATGAAGATAATGTCACCGTTGTGGATACACCTGTGGAAGTCGTGCCTCCTACCGAAATGGGACAACTGACTACCCTACTACAACAATTGGTCAACAATGGCAACAACATCAACAACAACCCCAGCGCCAACCCCCAAGCGGCACTCGACCTTCCATGGAATCCCAGAACACTACCTCCTATGGTCCAGGAGAGATACAACAGAAGAGAAGAGTTCCTTACCAGCAATGAGATGAAATACTTTGAAATCACCTCTACAGATGCAGCAGGAGATGAAGTGACTGTCAAACAAAATTACTACCTGCATAACCTAGGAAGTGGCAGGAATGATCAACGCCTAGTCATAATAAGCGGTGATTGTTTTGATCTAACCAGAGCTTCAGATAAATCCAAAGAGGCAGCGCGCGACAAATTATTTCTCACAGGCTTTCCACAACTAAAGAACTCTACATCTCCTCAGGTTTGCAAATGGTACAGGGAAGTCACTGCCCATGCACAGCAACACCGTATTTATGTCCACCCATATTACCTCTACAGACGCAAAGCTGATCATCTGAGAGGATTCACCATTGGAGACACCTATGTGGATGACCTCCCTGCAAGATACGAATTGGCCATCCATGAATGGGGAAACCTAATCTACACTGCCCTCAGGACAGATAAAGTCATCCCTGAATCATGCAAGAGTGTGAAAGCTGCAATCCAGAGCTTTGAAGGTGGACAGGGATACAAATCCCTCTATAGTGTGATTGCCAAAACACATCCCAACTCAGAACGACCATTCTACAAAGGAAAGATGATGAGAAGTCCACCAAACCAGGAACCAGATGAGTCACTGGAAGAATACTTTTTCAGGTACAAGGATTATCTCAGACTCCGGGTATTCCTGCACAACCAACCCAGCACAATCAGTTCAATGGAAAAGGTAAGCAACATCATTGAAGGAGCCACTCTATCTTATGAATTGCAAAAGAAAACAGAGGATGAACGCGAGTCAGATGATCAATTCAAGCGAGACAAACACAAGGCAGGAAGACTTCTCCAAACTCTTCAAACATATGAGCAGGAAATCAAGGCAGACATGAAGTACAAGGATAAAGCCTTCAAATCCAGCCTACCCAAACTGGCTTTCACAGCTGGGACCAGGCCAGGCTCTTGTCAAAATGACCGCTTCAAAAACCGTGCAGGCAGCAACAACACTACCAAAACTCCATCAGCCCTAACTTCTCACTCAATCAGCCTGATTGAATCACTTGGATACCCAGAAATGGATGAAGCATCCGACAACCCATTTCTTCATCAAGCTACTGCAATGCCATCTCTGCATTTGATAAACAACCCAGTCTCTTTGACACATCCAGAAAATGCATCGTTTGTCACACATCCGGTCATAGTTTTGATAATTGTCCTGCCTTGCAAGATGTTGAGTCCCTCAAGAAACATAGGATTGCCACAGCTGTTTTTCTAAGCAAATGCAATAGAGAAACCCACCAGCTCTTAGATTCTACTCAACAAATCTCCCAGATCAACATTGAAGATGAGGATCAGGATGAGACCCCCCCAGATGATGAACCAGAAGACCAAAAATTTTGCCACGGCCAAGAATAGACAGTCTTTCTTGCAGCAACACGACGTCACCTCAGAATGATCCTCAAGGATTTGACAGTGCCACAGCCCCTCCAGTGGAAGGCTCATGCCCCTCATTGGAATCCAGCAGTGTCAGTTCCTACGAATCAGTCCAGATTGGTGCTGTCAATCTGCTCCCTAGGGATAACCCCCAGCCATCTATTCCAACTGATGTCTACTGCAATATGGAATCACTTGAGGTTACAACCCCTGCATTGGAATCACAATTGGAAACCAATGGGGATCCAAATTTTGACCGAGACAATCCCATCTCAGTTGATACCAACAATGTCCAAAATCTTGTTCCTTCAGATCCAATAGCAGCTGCATCATATTTCCAACACGGTGTCCGAGCACAAATTGATACAGGTGCTAAAGTGTCTTGCACAAACCTACTACATATCCTCCACGATTACAAACCTCACACCAAGCTGAGGACATGCCCAGTCAGGCTAACAGCAGCAATTGGAGGCAAGGCAGCCAGCTGTATCCCTCAAGGATCAGGGTATGTGCATATACCAGCCCCCAATCACATAGGGTATCTTAGAGTCTTCTTCTACTATTCTCCCTCGCTTTCAACAACATTGCTGAGTGAGAATGACCTCTGTGGCATTACATCACGCATTAGAGAGCAATTCAGCAGAGAGTCCATACACAAAGCCTTCTCAGACACCCATGACTCCTCCGTTCAACAGAATGACAACCTCACCATTATTTGTCATCACAAACATAGCACCGCTAAAAGCATTGTCCTCCATGGTGCCATCATTGATGGTCAGTGTTTCACACATCCAGTACTGATCCCAGATGTAGACCTTGAATCCCCATATGCGAATTGTGCAACCTCTTCAGCATACGGTTTAGCAACTGACATGGAATTCAAACAAGCTTGTGATCTAGCCTCCAAAAAGGCCATCAGCAATTTCAGGTATGACATCTACACAAATCTTGTGACACTCCAAAAATGCACTGAAGCTGCCAGAGCCCAGCCTGATACCAGCATCACACCATGGTTTGATGCAAAATTGTTTTTTACCAAGATTGCTGACAAACATATTCCCATCCAAGCCATCAAAGCAAAAACCTCCAAGCTTCTCTGGCATCAAAGACTTGGACATCCATGTGATGACTTTCTCTATCAAGCGCATAAGCACATTCTTGGAGTCCCAAAATTCAAGCGTCAAACTAGTATTCTTGATCAATGTCCAATTTGCATCCAATGTAAGCAAACGAAGACCACTGCTGGCTCCAATTCTACAAGGAAGGCTACACAGCCTTTTCAGGGTTTGACTATTGACTTTGATTTTTCAGGAACCAAATCCTCCAACAGTAAATGGCAGCGTGATTATGTAGGTATCCATGGTGAGACAGCTTGGATTCTCATCACAGATCACTACACAAATATGAAATATGGCGACACCAGGATTTCAAAAGCTGCACCTCTTCATTGGCTAGAACATTTTTTCAGTCAGGACAACCCAACTTGCTCCAACAAGTATGTGACAGTTGATCTGTTGTTACTCTAAAATCGACCGAAAGGTATAATTGAAATTTAAAGAGATGTGAGCTCAGAGAGAGACTCTTATTTTTACTGGGTATTTTCAATGTATCGGGGCTCTCTGCTGTATTTTACATGGTAGAGATCTTCCCCGGTTATTTGTTACCATTCTTGTACCAATACTGTTGTTGCTGTATTAGCGCCGTGTCGGTCTTACTGTATCGGTCATTCAATGGTATTGGTCACTTACGAGGTTACTGGGGCGTATACTTGTTAGGGGAGTAGGTAGATAAATGAGGCCCATTCAGAATCGGTATTGGTTTTCATGATTGCAATAAGTAGTTTCCTCACGGGATATCAAGTATATTCTTTTGAATATACTTAAGGATTCCAAGTGTTCACTTATTGGTCAGGTCGTTGGATATGCCTTGTTTCTAACCGATTATCCTGTTTTGTTTGTAGCCCTAGGTGATATCGCTTTTACCACTTAAGGATCCCAAGTAGTGGAGGTGCTCATCTGAGTATTCGTATCACGTGTTCGTATCACATATTCCGCACCTCAGTCGTCGTTTCGTTTTTGTCGGCTTTTCCAATCGGATTTGATGCCGACAAAGTCCGTATTTTTTTCGCCGACAACACACCCCTTGATTCAACACCCATTGGTGAAAGGAGTGTTGAATTACAAGTCGGTTCTCCATCTTGTAGAACTCTAAAACCTTAAGTATGGGCTTGGATAGTATTGAATCAGAAGATTGTAATCATATAATCGAAAGATTGATATCGAGGATGGGAATTGTAAAGCATTGAAGAGAAGGGATCAACAGTCGACAAAGGGGTACCAGAATAAATTATCAAATGCTGACGAAGAGATTGACAGCCGACAAAGAGATCGGCCATGGTATAAATCGAATGAAACTTGTCAAAGCGAATTGGAGAATCATGTAGAGATCGTGAAATCAATGGAAGGTTAATCGGGGTTGGAAACAATCTGAGTCGAAGGAATTGGTCATAGTGGAATCCAAAATTGGAGAGAGGAGAAATGCTTGTGCGATATCGCGGATGGGATAACAAACAAGAAGAATGGTGCATAAATCGTATGGACAAAGTGGAACGTTTGAAATCGATTTCATTGAATGAAGGCATGGAAAAGATATCGATGATACGTAGGAAAAAGGGAAACATTGGGATCACACGAAGAGATAGATCAAGTGCACTGGAGCAAAAAGTTCTATTGAGGATCTCAATGGAGGGGAGATTCATGGGTGAGTGTGTATTGTTAGAGGGCGACAATGCCTTGAAGAGGAGATTGGATCCAGCTTAGTAGGAAAGATGGATCGAGACAGAAAGATGTTTGAATCAAACGTTGTTAGGTAGAAGTTGCGTTGAAAGAATACAAGGGAAGGAATCAATCCAAGGAGGAGATATGATCGTAGAATTCGATTGAGAAGTAGGAAAGGATTCAATCAGATCGTAGGGTGCTCTAATTGTAGAAGTTGAGTGTCGAAGACGATGGCCGGTGGCGGAGGGGTCGACCGTAGTGCAATTTAATCGCTGAAACGACTAAAGCCGGTTAGGGATGAGGCGTATCGATTGAACTGGAGCAGAAGATTCAATTGAGGATCTCAACGGAGGGGAGAGACATGATCAACTCATGCCCCAGATTGTAGGGATCAATATGGTCGTATATCAGAGCGTAGAAGGAAAGAATTCAATCGGATGTAGTCGTAGGTTCAATTCAATCGTCGAATAGAATCAAAAGAGTCGATTACTGGTGAGATGGTGGTGAGATGGATTGATTGAACGGGAGACGAAGGGTCGATTGTGGATCTCAACTGATGGGAGTCATGTTTGCAAAGATGAGGTTGGCTTATCGTAGAATCTCAAAGAGACGTGTCATAAAAACGAATGGAATCGGAGGGGATTCATTTCTGACTTGATAGGAAGAAGATCTACGGATTCCAGAATCAAATATCAAACGCCGACCAAGGGATTGAATCGTATGAATCGGTTGAGTGTGGAATACGATTGAGAGATTGGAATGCGATTGAGAGATTGTAGGGATCAATCAAAGAGGGGAGATTGAATGGTAGGTTCCAGAATCGATTGATAAGGGAATCGAATGACTTGTATTGATGGTACAGAGAGGGGATCGTATATCGTCAATGAAGGATTGTAGATAGTAGGGATTGAATATCAACGAAGATTGGGAAATCCGGATCGACTCGTAGAAAATACAAAGGGACATGCTGTAGAATCAAACGTTGATGGAGAGAAGATTGACAATGTTGGTTCATAGGTGAGGTAGGATTGTTGATATCACGGATGGGATAACAGTGGGGCAGAATGGAAGATAAATCGTAGATCACCAGCAGAGTGGAGACGCTGAAAGTAGTGGAATAGATTCAAAGCGTGATGGATGGGTTGTAGGACGAATCCTAACTTGATCGTAGTTTGAGTATCGATGCTGCTCTTAGGAAGGAATGGATTCTGTGTCGCGATGTCGTCTGATGTGATGTTGTTTTCGATGCGGTGCCAAGGGATCGTTCGATCGTAGTCGTGGAATCGTATTGGTAATATCAATTCAAGGATTGAAGGTCATATCAAGGCGACGGGATCGTAGGATCGATTGAGAAGCACCTTAACAGATGGGAGTCATATCTTCGAAGATGGTAGTGGAGGATCCAAATTGAATCATAGATTGCTGATGAGATGGATTGATTGCTGCTTCAAGTCATAGGATGGAAGCGTACGTTGTGAATGGAAGAGCACAGCGACGTATTCATATCTTTGAACTGGAAGAAGGGATTGGGTAACCCGAATCGATTCATAGGAGCTCAATTGTAGATGGTCTTAAATGTCGACGAAGGAGGGTAAAGGCTGAGATCCATCAATGAGAGGGGAGATGGATGGATTGAACTGAAATGGAATCCAAAATTGGATTGAACTGTAATCCAAAATTGGAGAGAAGAAGATAAATCGATTCCAGAATCAAATAGCAATTGGTGGAGTGTGGGATACGATTGGGAGAAGAAGATATATCAAGCGAGAGATTGTAGGAATCAATATGATCGTAGTGCGTCTCAAAGCAATTTGCTCGACTGCTCGACGGTGATATAGAAATTAGATGGGAGAATTGATTGAACAATGCTTGGTATCATTCATGGGTTGAAGACTTGGAAAAAAATCAATGGCAGATATTGCGGCACGCTAAGCCATGTTTATGTACGTGAAGTGGTAAGTGCCTTGAATTCTCTTGTGATGGATACACGAACCGGCGACACACCCCTTGATTTGACACGGAGTGAAGGAGTGTTGAATTATGTGGCGGTTCAGTGGTGTGGTTGTCGCATGCAGGGAGCATAAGTGAACTGGTGGAGGCGTATAAAAAAAACCGGAAGTTAAACGCGTGCAAGTTAAGCGTCATGCAGTGATCCAATGCACACCCCTTGATGCAGATGCACACCCCTCGATTGAACACATATGGAAACGAATGCTATGGTTCACTAGAATTCCATGGCGGTGAGTGATAAAAAATATCGCGAAGTCGATGGTGCTAGAAACAAAGGGAGTATGGACGTATTGGCGTCAAAGGGAATTACAGAAATACCGGCGTTGGAGAAATAGCCGGGAAAGAGATAACCGAGTGGCGGAGAAGCAATTGGGGTAGAGCAGAGGCGATGAAGTAGCCAAAAAGACCGTCGGAATGTTCGTCGTTCACATATGTCCAGGATAGCGTGTGCAGGAAGGGACACTAGGAAAAGACCGAGTGCGGGGTTGCCGAGGAAGGAGTTTACCGGCGGAAATGACGAAATGACCGAGCAAAGGTGCGGCCGCAGCGTTGAAGGGATGAATATTCCGAGGGAGGAACCGAAGAAAGGACCAAGCGAACGTTCGTCGGAGGAACGATCAAGGGAGATTGGTAGTGAGGCGCTCAACAGCGGGCTCACAAGAATCTTGAGTATCCGGATCCTCAAATGATCCGTAGAACTATCCGCGGCGGTGCGGCGGTTGCGGTTGCGGAAAGGAGATGATCTGCGAATGGACCGAAGAGTGAACCTAGGAAAGGGCCGAAGAACAGGACGGAAAGATTAAACGAGGAAATATCGACCGTTGGGTTACGAAGAAGGAATTAACCAAAGAAAAAATCGACCGTTGGAGAAGACCGTCGAATGTAGCAACAGTGGATACACCCCCTGATGCACAAGCAGAAGGGGAAGAAGGAGACCAAAGGAGATGACAAGGCATCAAGCTGGAGTAGTACCAGCTAGGAGTACCAGCTATAGGGATATCGTCGCATCAAACGTAGCGTCAAGAAGAAGACAATTGGTGGGTTGTACCATAGAACGAATCGTACGTGTGAACGTAGAACTTCGTATCAGACGTAGGTTTTAGGATCATGCGCTCAGTTTGAAGGTGAGCAAGAAGCTTGTTGGGAGGGAGCGCTATTGATTCCAGAATTGGTTGCTACGATCACGTGGTAACGGAACGGGCGATCAGTAGGACCGAAGGAACATTTGTTGGAGGGACAATGTAGGGAGATTGGAAGGGAGAAAAGCAACAGCCTTTGGATGATGAAGTTGCAGTCGGTTGCAGTCGGTTGCAAGGTTCAGTCAAAGGTGTCGTAAAACCAATTCATTGACAAGATGTTGGCATATAGATGATACTGCTTGACCTTGAGGGCATCCCGATGTCGTTTGGAGAGGCGGAGGACAGGCGGATGATTTAGTTTGGAGGGACTTTGATTATCGCATGGAGATTGCAATGATCGGATGTATGCAGGAGCGGCGTGTGGACGGGCAGTGTCCGCAGCAAGTGTCTCAGATGGTGGCGAGGGAACAGATTTTGGTACACGTCGGAATGTTGCAATTTCATTCTGAGGATTGAAGGTCCATACAAAGTTGGTTGGTTTCCAAGGTGGGGCAGAATGATAGTCTGAACTGGGCAATGTGGATGGCGTTACAGGTAGTGAGGTTGCAGTGGGCCTGTCTTGACGTTGAACATGAGGATCTGAGGAATTGGATCGGACTCGGCGAAAGGAGACGGAGTCACTGTTGGAGGAGTATGACCATGTCCATGTGTAACTGGGAGGAAAGGCCATGAGATAGATTTGTTTAAATGCAACGTAATCAAAATAGGGATCTGGTAGGTCAAAGCAAAATTCATTTTCGCGGGAGATGGTTCTCCTGGAGAATTTCAGGATATTTGCCACTCGATTGTTGTATGACGCGACGGTGGGCAATGGTTTCAGAGGCTTGGATTTCTCTGAATCCGTTGCTTTGCTGCTGTTTCGATCGTAAACCTTGGCAAATTCGTATGGATACCATCCTTTATCAAACCCCCAATGTTGGATGCTGAATTCCAATTGGACGGTAGGATCTTTATACTGATGATAGTTAAGCTTTGCCGCAGTTGCTGCAGGAGCAAGTGCGAGATAGTCATGAACGGGTCTCCTTGTCATATCCTTGTCAAGGTACCAAATGGTAGAGTGTTCCAGAAGCATTCTAATATGTTTTTTACATTTGGGAGATACGTCTGATAGAGGGAGATTTTCTATGATGGCTGCGGTGACAAGGGATTTGATTTGGGAAATGGCGTCTGGCTTGAGGGTCTCAGCACCATGATCGTTGATAGTGAGTATGCTGTTAATATTAGTCAATTTCTGGGAGTATGCCGCGTTGAGTAGGTTTCGGGCGATGTTGTTCTTGCCAGCTCCTACTGGTTTTCCAACTGGTTTTCCAAATGAGAACTGTATGGCTTCAACATAGTTCCAGTCGCTCCAGTTGTCATAGTTCTGGTCGGTTTGTTGTGCCATGGTGGAGAATCAAGGACAGATCGGAGGAGCCGAAGGAAAGGTGGAGTGGGAAATTTGCACTCAATTGTCAGATGGTGAGACAGGGAAATATGGATGTATTGCCGTCAAAATAAATTACCGAAAGACCGTCGGAATGTTCGTCGTTCACAGATGTCCGTAGCGTTTGCAGGAAGGGACACCAGGAAGAGACTGAGTGCGGGGTTGCCGTTTCGAGTTGTTCGATATCGTCGTGTGCTCAATTCTAATGACTGGTGTTGTGTATTGGAGAAACAAAAAACGAAAGAACCGGTGTCGTCGGCAGAAAAGGAGATGACCGGAGGGAGACAAAGAAGTGGTGGAATGGGAGGAGCAAGGAATTTGTATTTGTACTCAATCCAAGTTGTCGTCGGGGCCGTTGGAATTTTCCGGATGACTCAGAGGGATGTTCTGAAGGAGGAACAAACGGCGGTTGATTTACTGGAGGTCACAGATTGAAATATCGAAAGACCGTTGGAATGATCCGAAGGAAGAATAAACGATCGAAAGATTGAAGGATCGAGGGATCGTCGGAACGGTCCTTGGAGGTGCAGGAATGACCGAAAAGACCGTCGGAATGTTCGTCGGAGAAAACTGTCGAAGGTTCGAATCGGAGGAGATAATGGAAGATTGGATTGTAATTGCAGGGCGTTGCGCTAAGCAGTTGGCGTAGGAGTTGTTGGTTAGGCCGTGGAGGTAAAAGGGATAGAGGTTGCTGTTTGATTGGAATTGCTCGGCGCTGCGCAGAGCAAGTGATGGATTATTGCGGAAAACGAAGGAACGTCGTGGCGTTGTCAAAATAACGAATGATCGTCGTTGCCGTGGTAATCAATCGTGGGTAGAAAAGAATTAACCGTGGAACGTTCGTCGGAGAACAATCGGTCTATGCTTGTCGGTTCGGTGGCTCCAGGAATCTTTTGGTCGAATCGTCGATGTTGCGATGTAGTTACAGAGGGAGATTCTTGGTAGAATGTTCTGTAGATGCACCTCTGATACGTACGCTTCTTGGTCGTGTAATACAGAAGAAGATTCTTGGTAGATAGACGAAATGACTGGACGAAGGTGCGGCCGTGTCGAAGGGATGACCGAAGGAATGTTCCGAAGGATGAATATACCAAAGAAAGTAACCAGAGACGGGGAGCGATGACCGGAAAGATAGAAATAACCGGGAATCGAGTGTCGAACCTGCGAAGGAAGAAGTGATTCGATGACCGGATATAGACAAATAAATGGTGGAATTAATTCGATGTGGCGGCGACGTTGGTGTTCTTGTAGCTTGTTTCTCCGGAGACAGGGATGATTAACCTTGTGGGCCGGTCACAGATGTCCGGAACGATCGTTGGGGATGAGATTAATGACCGAGGGGAGGTGCGAAAGAATCAAAGGAATGATCGTCGTCAAAGAATCGTGTCCGTAGAGAGGAGGTAATCGTTGGCGTCAAACTAATCAATCGTGGGGGATGAGGATCGGTATACAGAGTAGGTCGGGGATCGAAATATTGAATTACTATCGAGTGATCGTCGGAATGGTCCATGAAGGTGCAAAAGAATGTTTCGAAGTTCGGAACGTTCCTGTGATGCGATTAATGACCGAGGAAGTGTTCCGACCGGTGTGAAAGGTAGTGAATAAAGCAACTATTGTAGGATGAGTTGCAGTCTGTTAGTTTGTTTGAAGTGGTGCTTAGCACAATCAAATGGGCGTCGATGGTCCTTTATGGGGATGATGGACGCGGAAGGGAAAGTATGGATGGGTGATTGCAATCGGCGTGTCCGGTGCAATGCTGGGCTTTCATTAAAGACGGCGGTGGTCTTTAGTGTGTAATTGTAACTGTGATCCAGAGAGCTGGTTGTGGGTTACAAGGCTTGTGATAGCGAGTACACCCCCTGATCCACAAGCAGGGAACAGAAGGAAGATGTACATCCAGGGGGGCGGCCCTCAGAAGGGAGGCGCCGCGAGAAAAGAAACCTGGAGTGGAGGTCTATTGATACAGCCCGTCGCCGAGTCCCGTATCAAGTATCCTCTGGCGGTAACCGGACAGTTGAGGTGCTGAACGGGCGGAGATAGGTAGCTTAAGGTAAACACTAGTGCTCTTGCGGGCCACTAGTGCAAGTTATAAGGGCTCTATAACCTGTTGTTACTCTAAAATCGACCGAAAGGTATAATTGAAATTTAAAGAGATGTGAGCTCAGAGAGAGACTCTTATTTTTACTGGGTATTTTCAATGTATCGGGGCTCTCTGCTGTATTTTACATGGTAGAGATCTTCCCCGGTTATTTGTTACCATTCTTGTACCGATACTGTTGTTGCTGTATTAGCGCCGTGTCGGTCTTACTGTATCGGTCATTCAATGGTATTGGTCACTTACGAGGTTACTGGGGCGTATACTTGTTAGGGGAGTAGGTAGATAAATGAGGCCCATTCAGAATCGGTATTGGTTTTCATGATTGCAATAAGTAGTTTCCTCACGGGATATCAAGTATATTCTTTTGAATATACTTAAGGATTCCAAGTGTTCACTTATTGGTCAGGTCGTTGGATATGCCTTGTTTCTAACCGATTATCCTGTTTTGTTTGTAGCCCTAGGTGATATCGTTTTTACCACTTAAGGATCCAAGTAGTGGAGGTGCTCATCTGAGTATTCGTATCACGTGTTCGTATCACATATTCCGCACCTCAGTCGTCGTTTCGTTTTTGTCGGCTTTTCCAATCGGATTTGATGCCGACAAAGTCCGTATTTTTTTCGCCGACAACATGATCAAGGTGGCAAGCTCTATCACAATCCTGACATCCAAAATCTATTCTCTGCTTTTGGATACTCCATATTCCCCACTGGTGCTGATGCTTCACATAAGAATGGCACAGCTGAAAGAGCACACCGCACACTTGCTGACTCAATGCGAACCATGTTGAGTGGTGCCAACCTACCAATCAAATTCTGGCCTTTTGCCTTCTACCATGCATTACGCTTGTCAAATGCCTTTCCTGAGAGTAATCAACACCATTCACCCTTGGAATTAGCAACTGGTCACAAGGAAAATCTCTCTGACTTCAGAACCTTTGGGTGTCGTGTCTGGGTTAGGCCTCCAGGCAAGAGATTCGTCAAGCTCAAACCCAATGCCAGAAAAGGCATATTCCTAGGTTTTGTACCATACACAACCAGAAACATTCTTTGGTATGATACAGAAACACATCGTGTCAAGATTGCCACCCATGTCCGGTTTGATGAAGGCATGAATGACTTGCCCCTTGCTGACCTTCCCACCAATGTCAAGCACCTACTCAGGACTGATGACAACCTTCCTCTCCCACCAGAGCCCACTGAGGTGTCATTCAGTGATTTTCAATTCTCCATCTCACCATTTGCAGATCTCACCAATCTCAGGCTCACTGTCTCCAGTTCCTGTACTGATAAAGCTTTTGGTCTCAGGTATGCCAATGATTCACTCCTTGGGCGAGCATATGTCACTGATATTCTTCCCAAAAGCCCTGCCTCCAAGCTCTACTTCTCTCATAAGAAGTCTCTTTCCAAGCTACGAGGCGCTTATATTGTATCTATCAATCACAATCGTGTGTTCAATGATGCTGATGTTACAACAGCCCTGCATGAATCATACGTTCGAGGGGTGAGGGGTGAGGGATTCAATAGATACACCTATTACCTTTGCACTTGAAGAGAAATTATCTATGAAAGAAGTCAGGAAACATTTGAATGAATATGGACTATTTGCTCCCAACACGTCATGGAAGGAACCCACTGATCAAATTGGCACCAAATACAAGAAAATCATTCAATCAAGAATCAGCCAAGTTGATAGCACTGAAGCACTCCATGCCTCCATCCAAAAACACTTGGCACCAACCAAAGATGACATGGATGTTGTAATTCCCACTATTGACATTGCTTCGCTCAGAGCCATCACCAAGCTTCATAAGGCAAGCAATCATGCATTACCTCTAGATGCAATTTCACTACCAACTGAACAAATTGAGCTCTTAATCAAGGCCATCAATTCAAAAGCAACTACATCAGAAGAACAAGCACTAGGGCACTTCACTCAAAGGAACCTCAAGTCATTGTCCACATGGACTGAATGGGAAGCTGGAGAGCGAAAACAACTTGATCAGTTTGAAGACTTAGAGATGTTTGGATCACCAATCCCATATCCCAAGGCTCCAGATGCCATTATTCTCAGACCCCATTGGCAATACAGTACCAAAAGGAATGGTGTCAGGCAAGCAAGACAATGCTGCAATGGAAGCAAATATGCAGCTCCAACCCTACATGCCATTGCCATGTCATACTCATCCTGTGTTGAACATCCAATCCAAAGATTATTCTTTGCCATTGCAGCCAGCCTCAACCTCAAAGTATATGGAGGGGACGCTGCAGACGCGTATGCGCATAGTCCGGGGCCCAACATCCCTACCTACATGACTATTGATGATACATATGCAGAATGGTATAAACACAAGCATGGCACAGACATAGACAGAAGATTGGTGCTTCCTGTCCTTCAAGCACTCCAAGGCCATCCAGAATCTGGAAGACTGTGGGAAACCCACATCAACAAGATCCTGAAAGGCCCTGATCTCAACTTCAAGGCCACCACACATGACAGGACAATCTACACAACAGTCTTTGAGGGTGAAACGGTCTACATGCTGAGACAAGTTGATGATTTTGCACTAGCATGCACATCAGAATCCATATCCGACAAGATCTATGACATCATTGGAAAAAAATTGAAGCTACCTAAAGAAGATGTTGTTCCCTTCACAAAAATGGGATTGCTTGAAGATTTCAATGGAATTGATGTCAAACAGACGGCTGATTACATTGAGCTGTCTTGTGCCAATTATATCGACCAAATTATGACATCCCATGGTTGGGAAACTGACTCTAAGATGAAGCCACACTCCAAACCATCAGCGCCATTATCAACTGAAGTGCTGAGCCAGCTGCAATCACATACGAATGGACCCTTAGAAGGCACCAAGGAACATGCTGAATTACAATCCACATCTGGTTTCTCCTACAGGACACTCTTGGGTGAAATGATGTTTGCATATGTCAGCTGCCGGCCGGACATTGGGTATGCAGTGACCCTGATGTCAAAATACAGCTCCAATCCCACTGCTTTCCACTATTCCAGTCTGAAGAGCATAGCTCGCTACCTCAGGACAACCAGATCTTGGGGTATTAGGTTCTACAGACCAAATGCTGAGCCATCTCTGCCTCCAGGGGTACCATACGACGATACAGTCCAAGATGCATCACTCCCCAAATACCCTGAAGATATCAAGCAAGACAAACTGATGTGTTTTGTTGATGCAGCATATGGGAATGATCCAAAACATCGCAGGTCCACCACAGGGTATGTTTTCACTTATGCTGGTGGAGCAATTGTTTACAGATCCAAAGCTCAGTCACTTACTGCACAGAGTTCTACAGAAGCTGAGTTCATCGCAGAAGTTACGGCGGCCAAAACAGCCAGATATCTCAGGTCTATACTCAAGGAATTAGGATTCGTCCAAGTTGGTCCAACTCCGATCTATGAAGACAATGCATCAGCGATTGAAATCATCAATGCCCAAAAGCCAACTGAAAGAACCAGGCATATTGAAATCAGGTTCTTTGCCATCCAAGCGTGGAAAGAAAATGGAGAAATCAAGATGATTCATATTCCTGGAGTTATCAACCCTGCTGATGATCTAACCAAACCATTGGGATGGATCTTGCACGCCCTGACACGCAAGATACATCATGGGACACTACCCAGATTAAATCATTCGATTATCCATGATTCATCAATCTGATTCGATGACTCCGTCTGGACGTCGATGCTTTGACAGGCAAATTCTTGGATCTACTTGATGAGTCGACGATACTACGATTATCGGGTTATTTCTTTTGATCACTTCGACTTGCATCTCCGGTTTGATAAGGACGCGGACGGATGCCCGAATTCAATACACAATCGTATCCGGACAGTAATCCAACATATCACCTAAACCGACATGTTATCATGTTGGATCAAGGGGTGTGTTGTCGGCGAAAAATACGGACTTTGTTGGCATCAAATTTGATCCAAAAAGCCGACAAAACGACAACCAAGGTGCGGAAGACACGGCAATGAAAAGAAACGACGACGGAGGTGCAAAATACGAGATACGAATATTCCATATTCCGACAATTGAGCCTTAGAATCAAACGCACCTCCACTACTCAAAAATCTCTAAGTGGTAAAAATGATATCACTTAGGACTACAAACAAAAGAGGAGAATCGGTTAGAAACAAGACATCTCCAAAGACCTGACCAATAAGTGAACACTTGAAACCCTTAAGTACATTCAAACGAATATACTTGATATCCCGTGAGGAAATTACTTATTGGAATCATGAAAATCAATACCGATACCAGATGGGCCTTATCTAGCATACATACCACGAACAAGCATACGCCCCATCGAGTAAATCACTTAACCTTGTAAATGACCAATGCTATCAAATGACCGATACAGTAAGACCGACACACAACACTAACACAGAAACAGCAGCGACAGTATCGGTACGACGATAAAGAAGATAGTAACAAATAACCGGGGAAGATCTCTACCATGTAAAAAATACAGTAGAGAGCCCAGATACAGTACGAAATACACAGTAAAAATAAGAGCGTCTCTCTGAGCTCACATCTCTTTCAATTTTGACATCATATACCTTTTGGTCGATTTTTAGAGTAACAGCAGCTATCACAAACGTAGTGAGTGATAGCAAGAGAAGCACGACTGGTTATTCGACCGAGTCCAAACACTTAACACGTTTTGTCACACAATCGGGAGTCTTTGGAATACCGTAGAGAAAACAACGCTTCAAGGAATGGCGAGGACAGCAGACGTCAGCGCGTGATCGCCAATTAATATTGAGAAGCCAAATTTCTCAATACAGGGAAGGGTTGTTTTTTCGTCTTCCACTGTTTTCATGTTGGAACAGATATTGTCGCCCCTTGTTCTACCAAACCCACGACACGACGCTGGCCATGTCTTCTCTCGTTTTTTTGAAACAATATTTTCGAGTCCGATAGTGCCACAGTATTGACCCAATTGGTCTCCCGCTACGACAGCAGGTCTATTGCCAATATACTCTTTGATCTGCCTTTGAAATCCTTCTAACTTGTGAATACTTCCGATAACTGTTTCTTTCCCATCCACAATGATCTTTCCAAACATTCCCATGCGCCCTCCCAAACGTTTCTCAAAACCATTGGCATTCACGTAGTTGGCCTTGGAATCAAAGTAAGGTCCAACTTTGTTTCGAAAGATGACCGCATCGGATATGGCACATTTTGTCAAGAAGGCGTTTCCATGCAAACCATGAAAGTCCGGAACGTTGAAAGCGGCTTCCCGGTCCTCTTCAGTCCCGGGTGTGAGTTCGATAAACTCGAGGCCCCATGCATAGTTCATTCCCAAGTGATGCGCCATTAGACGCGTTGTGTGTTGGTTGTCACTTCGACCCATACCAATGTCCATCTCGACGAGAATAATAACATCCGAATCTTTGACAAGCTCGGTAGCCTCTAACCACCATCTGCCGCGCTCGGCATTCAGCTCGGTAACTTTCAGAGGGCCCGTGCACGATTGTTGTTGTTGTTGAGACGCGATCGAGTTGTCTATTTCCACATCATTGATCCCATTCCAATTGTCTGTGATCTCCTGACCTTCCGATTGTGTTTGCAGTTCCGACCATGTTTTGCGCTGTTCTGCTGTGGACATCCATCTCGCGATACTACTGATGTTGGAAGCTTTCCACGGAAAGATTTTCCATTCCTCCCCGCTATTCACCGAAATGGAATCGGACGCCATGTTTCTGAACGGAAATCGCTTGGACAAATAGGTGCAATCAATCTCAGAACCAAAACGCTGTACTCTGTTCCCTTCATATTTTTCACAGCGATGGTTCCAGTTGCCCATCTTGCACACATCAACTTTGTATCGTGACTCAGGAATTCGGGATTGTGGTCCAAGAATATGAGTCCCTTGATTTCCGTCAGACGAAAAATAAAAAGAGATGGAAATAGTAGTAAGGCGGGCTATCAGGCAATTCAAGATTGAACCACCGACATGCATACCCGCTACGTACCTGCAAAGTAATATGGTCTCGTCGGAAAATAGTCGGATACTTTGTACTCTTGCTCAGGTTGTTTTGTTGAATTGAGAAATATTTCCTTGACCTTTCCCTCATCCGCATCAATCTCATATGAAAATAAATCAACATATGGTGAATACTGTTCATATCCATTTCCAGTCATCTTCAGCAATCCTGGTGGATGAAGCCATACCTTCAATGAATTAAAGGCCCTCACACATCGTAGCCTGACGCCGGATGGATGGACCTTCACTCCTTCACCCTGACAGATCTCGATGATTTCAGGAGTTTTTCGAGAGTCAACGAACAAATCAACATCGTCGTCCCATGGAATTGGTTGGCCATGCAACACTGCACCAAGATGTGATCCTGCATGAAGATATACTCGTGCATTTATTGATGCGGCAACTACTTGAATAACTTTCACAGTACATACCTATTTGCGGTATGGTAGGCGCACGAAAATAAATTTAGTAAAATCGTGTGAGAGATTCATAAAAGGACGGTCGTTAAAGACAGTACACATATCATGCACGTAATCATTGAAGTTGAAAACTCATTTCTGCAGTACATTTGATATTTTCCAGACCAGGAACTCAATTGTAAAAAGAACTCATAAACAAACAGGTTCTCTGCACTCACAGCATGGGCAGCGTCGTCTGTAGGGAACAAAGGGAGCCTTTTTAACTTGTGTGGGTCGCGCTCCTTGAAGGAAGGGAAGCGATCAAAGTGAGCCACTACCTCTGGACACATATCACGAATCCATTCCGCTGGCGGAGAGCTCCAACCAAGATCCAGAGTGTCGAGCCAAGATTGTTGTTGTTTGTTTGTCTCTTCTTTTTTACGTTCGGCTAACGAAGGGATTTTTTTTGCCAAAAAATCTTCCACTGCCTTGGGTGGTGTCCGCGGCAGCAATGCGATTTTTGTGCGATTGATTTCTGCCCTCCACTTGTCTTCCCAGTTCACATTCTGTCTTTTCACGCCATGTTCCCAAAACTTTGCCGATTGACTGAGCTGGATTATATTCATTGCCTTTCCTTGAGCCGCGAGATATGTCAATGCTCCAATGTCATGGTCTTCCACCCTTTCTAGGTTCTTTCGCGCGGTCCAATACGCTCCGGTTGCATTCAATTTGGCATGGTCAACAATGCCATGGACCAAGTCCCTCGACAAAATGTACAGCTGGCCGGCCGGGTAAATATGCAATCCATCGTATAGCTTCTCCCAGAAGGTTTCCGCTTTCGGTCTTTTCGGTTTCGGCCGATTCTGCCATTTCGGCCGATTCTTCCACCTGCTTTTATCCGAAAAGAATCCTACAAGGGTTCTAGCATTGAAAGGTGCGGGATACAGGTGATCATCTGCAAAGTCGAAGTAGTCGTCGAGTTGTATCAGAGTATCCGAATCCATCTTGCCAACATAATCAAAATCAAGCTTCCGGTCACGGTCATTTTTAATTACAGTCGAAGCATAGTAAAACCAAGTTTGACTTTTTCCATCTTCCATGTTCTCTTTGATGTTGAGAGCCACGTAGTCGTCCCCCTTTTCAACAACAAGCGGGATGTGGTTATCCAGCAACATAGTTGGCCCATTTTTTTGTTTGTTTCCCCCAATGACAAATGTATAAATGAATTGGCAGTTGTCGCTGTCACTTTCACTGTTTGACTTTTCCTTGTGCTGCTCCTTCTCGAATTCTCCGAGGCTGCAAAGCAACGGGTGTTGGCTGAACAGCAAGCGGAACACCTCTTGGATTTGTGTGTCGCTCTTGGTGCAAAATATTCCCATGAGCAAACGAGCCTTGCGGGGACCAATTGTTGTTGGAGGTTCCTGAAAGATTGTTGGGGTTGGCACCGCAAGACTAAGACTTTTGTACGCGGAATAGAATGCAGACAAAAGAGCTGAGACTGTGCACGTCGCTGCTATAATTGAACTCGAAGCCGTCAGCTTCGTGCGATTCCGAGTTCCCTTTTTCGAGCCACCCTTCTTAAGGGCGCTCGCTACTGCTGATGCTTTGCCTTCCTTCATCGAATACGGTACATCAATTTCACGCAATACCAATGTTGTCGACAAACACTGCAAACACATTCGACAAGGAGGAAAGCTTCGATTACCGTCATTTTGCCTTTGATTGTACCGTTTTTCAAAGCTGTGCGCCGGTGTGTGGGCAAAGCAAGGGACCGGACCAGCCTGCAAAAACTAGCCACAGGCTGGCGCTTCCCGGATCCCCCTCTAGCATTGCTTAACCCACCAACACACCTATGAACTATAAACACTGCACATCCAGTACTACAAGTAGGTAGGCTACTGAGGCTATCACAAACGTAGTGAGTGATAGCTTCTGACAGATCGATCTCAGCAACCAGACATCCCCAGAAAATTCTGAAAATATCACCTTAAAGCGCAAATCACGTACTACTGAATAACGTTTTTTAAAAAATTCTGGGAATGTCTGGTTGTCCATATCGGTCTGTCAGAAGGAAAGAGGGTTAAGTAAATGGCACGAAAAAAATTATGGAGAACTCTTTATTTTTGATTTAATTAAAATAACTGCTTTTTAGCTGTTTTTGAAACTGTGCCGGCGCGCGCACGCGCGCGCATGCCGGCAGCGGATAAGGGACAGACCATAAAAACAGAAAAGAGGTAAAGGACGGACCATAAAAACAAGGGACAGACAAAGGACAGACCATTAAAAAACGGAAAAAGGACAGACCATAAAAACGGAAAAAGGACGGACCATGAAAATGGAAAAAGGACAGACCATCAAGTACCTGCCAAGTAGTACAAGTACCGTACTGCTACTATGAATACCAGCCAGTACATACCACATAAACAGTATTCATTAATTTGCTATTAGAAAATAGAAAATTAGATATTTTGTGTGATTGAACCATGAATATTGTTCCTATTATGGATATGATGAATCATGAAAGAAACAGAAGTGAGTTATCTGTCATAGTTAGTGTGTCACCACCGTCCGAGAACTGTTTCTCTACCCCCCGCGGGCTATCGCGCGGTATTTTTACAATTCTCGACCCTATTTTTTAAATTTCCTATCTTTTTAGGTCCCGTGTCTACTAAAATACCTCGCGCGTCGCACACCTTTACTTTTGAGACAATATCTCGTCACTCCTCAAATAAAATAACTATTTTAGGGTTAAGGATATCATATTTGTTTCGTGACAAGCACTATTTTGTGTACAACTTGTGCACGAACGACTTATTTCATTTTCTCAACATGTTTCCACCATACCGGTATAATGGGCTCCGACCCAAATCCTCCAACTCCAACTCAAATCCCATCTCCAAGTCCATGTCAACTCCAAGTCGAATCCACCCCAGGCGTGCTATTGCACTCAAGGGTTTTGTTCCTCTTTAATGGCAGGAAGATCCGCTGTATTTTCAGAAGCTACACTGTCGGAATCGCCACTCAAATCTTGTTCGCTCTCAAATAACCCGCTTGGTGGATTGATGCTGCTGGTTACATTCGGAACGACTTGATGATTGCTAGTAGGATCGACGCTTTCCTTTTTAACATTTGGATCATTTCTTTTTCCTGCACGAATCTTACGAATCATTTTTTGGAGTCGAGCAGTCTCTTTCTTGTGATAAACAACCATTTTCCGGAGTTCTTGTTCGAGATTGGCTGGGTGTTCCTGAACCACCTTTTGTATTTTGTAAATTCCCTCCATGGTTGGTTCGACTGTCGATTGGAAGATTAGTATTAGTAGTATCAGTAGAGTAGATTATCTATTCGAAGATTAGTTAGTAGTAACACCTAACACGTTGGTATTTGTTTTCCTCGTCGGAAAGATAATGAAATAATCAATTATAATGATGAAGTACTAGTGAAAATAATGTATTACTAGTATCTACTAGTAATAACTCATGCAAAATAGCGTACTAGTTGGTTTTACCGGTACATGAAAGTCGGAATCAACTCGATCGTAATCAACAAAACAATTGTCCACGATTTCCATTTCGATAATCAACAACGCAATTGTCCACGATTTCCTACTAGTATCTACTAGTAATAACTCATGCAAAATAGCGTGCTAGTTGGTTTTACGGGTACATGAAAGTCGGAATCAACTCGATCGCAATCAACAAAACAATTGTCCACGATTTCCATTTTGATAATCAACATCGCAATTGTCCACGATTTCCATTTCGATTCACATTTCTGTGCACCTTATGGAAGAACTGACGCGCCTGCCAACGAATTTTTGGAAGAACTGATATGATTGACCCGTCCGGCGCTGTGTATTAACCCTCTTAAGGAGTTGACTGTACGTACTGTTCACTACTAAACATATTGTACGAGGAATGTTGCAATCATCACTACTAAGTAGTAATGCATTTACTTTACGGACCATTTTTGCAGTCGAAGTATGGTAGTAAGGAAATCTACCGTACAAGAAAATACTTCTCACACAAAAAAATACGCTTATTTAATTTTTTCCTTTCAACGATTCATCTTTCCGACCTCCGTTCTTTTTGACCCATTCTACTGATATTTTCCTTCAAGCAACTCCGCAACATCATGCCTCCTGTTATCAAAACCCCTCTTCTATTCTACTGCCGTGGTTGCTGGGATAAGAAAGGGAAAAAATCCAAGAGTTTTAAAGGATACAAATCTGGGTCAAAAGAGTGCAATACCTTGAAATATGTCTCGTACGGCCTAAGAAAACATCTCAACTACAATATTCAATGCTACAACTTATACAAAAGTGATGGTCTAATTAAACGCAAGATCTCTAACTTCTCCACCTCTGTCAAAGTGCAGCTTACCTTGCCGTCTGTTCAACATTCCCCGTCAGATTTTGGGATGACTATGACACAAAACGGTCCATCTGTTCCCCCTTCACATCTTTCCCAGCACCACACCGTCACAAGTCAATCAGCCACGGGTCTTCATTCCGTTCTAAACCAACAGATTGTCCATGATGTCTTTTTACCGCCAATGGATCGGAACGCCATAGAATCTTACATGGCTGTTTCCGCTGTTCAAGATGAAGATGCATTCCCGCTGAATAATGATATCGACAATTCCGATGACGAGGATAACAATGACGATGACGTAAATGAAAATAACAACAACAATTCTACCAACAACATAGATTGTGGAGACAACGAAGAAGATCACACTAATCGTTCTGATGTTAACGTCGCTACTGCTCAGCAAGCCCCTCCACCACCATCTTTTCATGAAATCATTAATCTGAACAAAAGAGAGGATGCATTTCAAAGCCACACAAAACTACCGCCGCCCCATCATCTTCTTGCAGAATTGGAACTCATGAATTTAATGGCCCGACATAAATTGCCACTGAACACATTCAAATCCATTTTCCAGTGGGCAAAGAAAAGTCAAATGAGACCTGGTTTTGATTTTTGCGATGCCAAAATTAGATCCCGGAAAACAATTTTTGACAATCTCCAATCCAATCTTGGTCTCTCTGATATGAAATTTCATCCTCATATACTGAATTGGTTACCTGATAATAAGCCCACTCAGGTGTATGTCCGTTCTTTTAAGGATGCCATTTATTCTCTTCTTTCTGACCAGCAGCTAATGATAGAAGAAAACCTCTCCTTTCCCGACTATTCCACCCCTCTCTCTCCCAACAATAATCCTGAGTTGAATCCTCATTCTGTAATCTCAGAATTGCATCACGGCTCGTGGTGGAAATCTTTGTGGAAAGAAATTTGCAATCCCAATTCGCAAGAAATTCTTGTTCCTATTATATTTTACATGGATGGCATCTCTTTGGATGCGCACGGACGACTTACGTTAACACCATTGAACATGACACTCGGTATTTTTAATGTGGAGACTCGTTCTCGACCTGAAGCATGGACAACTATTTACTTCCATCCCGACCCTGAATGGGAGTCAACCAGACACTCTCGTCCTGCCACTTCAAAGGAAAAAATTCAGAATCTTCACAATGGTTTGGAAGTAGCGTTTCGTTCCTTCAAAGCCGCGTGTAACGAAGACGGTGGTATCAAATGGAATTATCTTCCGTACGCAAATCAACAGTGGAAGGTAAAAATGAAATTTGCCATTGCCTATGTTATTGGCGACACAGAACTTCACGATAAATTGTGTGGAAAATATGGCTCCTTCAATAAGGGCGTCATGCGGATGTGCCGTCACTGCAACTGTTATTCTCCAAACATAAACATTCCTTCTGTTCAACCTGCAACAAAGAAGTGGTCACCTGTTGATTTTCATTGTTTTCCCGGCACAGATCTAAACGATATCAATAAGAATTTCAAAAACAACTCTCACCACAACATAAGGAATGTATTTCATGATTTATGCTTTGGTACAAATCAGAACAACATTCATTTTGCAACTCCCGGTGAATGTTTGCACATGCACCAGCTTGGCACTGCCAAACGGGCCGTCGAGTCAATTGAATTGTTGCTCCGCGGAAGTGTTCCATGTGTTTATGCCCCCAATTTGAATCACGGCGTGGCTGTTGCTAACAGTATTGGCCATTTAGCACAACGGTACGGTGGTTTGTTATCACGCCAGTCTGATAGAGATTTTCCTTGCACCAAATTTGGGACTCAGCTTTTATCAACCACGAAGAAAGAAGGGCATGGTTTCTCTGGAATGCTTATTTCTCTTCTGATCGCTATGGTTTCCAAACCTGGATCTGACATTATTGGTGACCATCGTTTTGTAAAGAAACAGATAGAGGTAATTCAGCTAATTCTATCAATGGAAGCATTTCTTAAACACGGTCGGATGAAATATGGTTCCTTAAAGAATCTCCCAAAAACAATTGTTCACTTTATCAATTGTATAAACTCAACATGTCACAGGAAAGGGATGGGAACAAAACTAATCAAGAATCACCTGTACTTTCACCTACCAGATTATATCTCTTTATGGGGAAGCCCTGCAGGCTGGGATAGTGCTCCCAATGAATCTCACCACAAAACTGAGATTAAAGCTCCTTCCAAGAACACGCAAGGTAATGCTGCATCACTAATCAATCAAACAGCCAATCGAAAGTCCGAGCAAATGATGCTAATCCAGGCAACATATCACTACAACTTGAATCCACCTGATCCTCCTCCAATTGAACGCCCTGATGGTGGCGGTTCTCATTTTCAAATAATGAGAACTGAAAATGGGGAATCAACAATGAAGTGGCTTCGTTCTACGAACAAAAGCAAACCTTTTTTTCCTTCTGACATACTTGACTTTGTTTGTGATTCTGTGCTACCTTTATTGGAGAATCCTTCGCACATTTGTGGAGTTACAGAGCACAATCGTTTTGATGTTGCTTGTGGGTCTAATTTTATATTTCGCTCGCATCCTTCATATAGATCGGATAGTTCTCTGCTGAACTCCGTCTGGATGGATTGGTGTTTGATGAAATTGGACTTTGATTTAAATAACAATCCCAAGCTCATACCGTGCCATCTGGTATGCTTTTTAACTGTACAGAGTTTGAAGCAGCCATACAGTAGTATTGGTGGCTATCCAATTGACACAAACGGAATGTATGCTGTGGCTCGTCGGTTTCAAGATGTGCCTAAGAAAACAGCTTCTGAATTTGTCCAACGTGGGTGTCTCATGAATTCACTGTACCTATTTCATGTCGACACTATCCATTCTGAGCTGGCAGTTGTTCCAGAGCAAGGACTTGATGGCTGTATTACCAATTGCGATTGGCTAGTGATATTGAATCGGATCTCATGGCTAAATTTTTTTGAAAGCAAAAATGCTGCTACACCACCGTCTTACGAATGTTTGTACAAGGCATGCACACTACAGGACGACATCCAGTTGGAACCATTTGAGATAGCATTGAATGATAACGATTCCAGTGATTCTCTATCCAGTTCAGAGAGCGAAAGCTCGGACAGCAGTTCCGATTGAGTAGCAAGGGTTCATGTAACGGCTTACTTTAAACTATTGTTTAATATTACTATAGAGGGTTAGCTCTAAGCACAGTTTTGCGAGATACATATGCACTCATAATATAACAGCCTTCAAATTTTGGATTCGAACAGCTATGTAATACTAATGGATTGAACAATAGAGTATCTCCAGAACGCAACGGCACTTTGATATGGTACGTTGGGAAGACAAAATAATAAATTACCTCATCAGCAGACACTTCCGCCGGAGCAATGACTGTCAAACGAGTGTAGTACATGTCATTGTCCACATGGCATCTAGAATGGTAGTTGCGACCGATCGAAAATGCTAATGCCTGCTGCCCAATTGCATTTAGCTTTGTACGAGACAGAATCTGAGACAACACATCCATTTCCTTTGCAACAAATGGTTCCACGTCAATTAAACTATGATGCATATGCTTCACAATTTCAACTGTTTTCTCTTCTAGCTCTAGTTTCATGCTTGGATCGACATGACTTTTGAAAACATACTCACCATTATTTGAATCCAATCTTTCTGGTCGAATTCCAATGATAGCATAATCATCATTGATACTTCCCCGCTTCAATCCTCTTCCAACAGTTGGTTTTGCTCCAACAATAGCAGGAGCGAATTCTCTCAACAAGTTGATATTATTCTTGGAAGCCAGGTGTCGTTCTGCTAAACCTCTTGAAACTTTTGCAAAAATGCGCAACGATGGTTTATAATCGTCAAATGCAAGAATATGCTCGTCTTTCGTACTATCCAACGTCTCAAAATTGTCGATAGACAACGCCAGTTCCGGTTCATACTTCTTCTTTCCCCCTATTTTGCCACCCCACCAATTCGTTTCCATGTATTTACCTGCCACCACAGTTGATTGGTATTTGTTTTTCCGCGCTATTGTCTTGACAGGTTTGTCAATGGGCTTATTTACCCTCTTCCTCTCCAGGTTTTATCTGCGACAATTGTTTATAAGTCTCATGGCTGTTCGTCACTGGTGCTGCAATGGTCAGAAAATTTGAAGACATTCTCTGTTTATGTCTTTTCTCATGTTTCCTATTTGCTTTTTGCCTCCTTCCTCGTGCTGACAATTGCTTTCCATTTGTTGTGGTTGGTTTCATTGTTGCCAAGACGAATTGCCGTTGGAGGATGACGAGGACGAATCGATTTGCCGATGGAGTGCCGCTTGCCGGTGGAGGTGGAGGAGGAGCGACGTTGGTGGATCGCCGGTGTAGAAGGAGGAGGAGCGACGTTGGTGGAGCGACGGTGGAGGAGCGATTCGATGCCGGATCACCGGTGGAGGAGTAGGAGCTATTCGATGCTGACGATTCGTTGCCGAGCGCTGGTAGAGGAGATGGAGGAGGAGCGACGTTGGAGCGACGGTGTAGGAGAAGGAGGAGCGACGTTGTTGGAGCAGATCGATTGGTGTTGGATCGATTGGTGTTGGATTGATTGGTGTTGGATCGATCCGTTTTGCAGATCGATTCGTGTTGCAGATCGATTCGTGTTGCAGATCGATCGTCGCTTGCCGTTGGAGGAGGAGAAGGAGGAGGAGCGTTTCGCTGATTCGTTGCCGCTTGCCGGTGGAGGAGGAGGAGGAGCGTTTCGCTGATTCGTTGCCGCTTGCCGTTGGAGGAGGAGTAGGAGCGTTTCCCTGATTCGTTGCCGCTTGCCGGTGGAGGAGGAGGAGGAGCGTTTTCGCTGATTCGTTGCCGCTTGCCAATGGAGGAGGAGGAGGAGCGTTTCGGTGATTCGTTGCCGCTTGCCGGTGGAGGAGGAGGACCGATTCAATGCCGAAGATTTGGTGTTGGATCGATTGGTGTTGGATTGATTGGTGTTGGAGCGATTGGTGTTGCAGATCGATTCGTGATTCGCTGCCGAACGCGGCCGCTTCCTGTCTATTCAACTATTGGTGTTGGTTCGATTCGTGTTGCAGATCGATTGGTGTTGCGGATTGATTGGTGTTGCGTATCGATTGGTGTTGCGCCGGTGGAGGAGGAGGAGGAGAGTTTCGGTGATTCGTTGCCGCTTGCCGGTGGAGGAGGAACGTTTCGCTGATTCGTTGCCGCTTGCCGGTGGAGGAGGAGCGTTGCCGAGCGCCGGTGGAGGAGGAGCGTTTCCGTGATTCGTTGCCGCTTGACGGTGGAGGAGAAGCGTTGCCGAGCGCCGGTGGAGGAGGAGCGTTTCCGTGATTCGCTGCCGAGCGCCGGTGGGGGAGGAGCGTTTCCGTGATTCGCTGGTGCCGAGCGCCGGTGGAGGAGGAGCGTTTCCGTGATTCGTTGGAGGAGCGTTTCTGTGATTCGCTGGTGCCGAGCGCCGGTGGAGGAGCGTTTCCGTGATTCGTTGGAGGAGCGTTTCTGTGATTCGCTGGTGCCGAGCGCCGGTGGAGGAGCGTTTCCGTGATTCGTTGGAGGAGCGTTTCTGTGATTCGCTGGTGCCGAGCGCCGGTGGAGAAGGAGCGTTTCTGTGATTCGTTGGAGGAGCGTTTCTGTGATTCGCTGGTGCCGAGCGCCGGTGGAGAAGGAGCGTTTCAGTGATTTGTTATCAGAGGAGCGTTTCGCTGATTCGTTTTTCGCTTGGAGCGATTCCCGGTGGAGTAGGAGGAGGAGCGTTTCGCTGATTCGTTATCGGAGGAGCGTTTCGCTGATTCGTTATCGGAGGAGCGTTTCGCTGATTCGTTTTCGCTTGGAGCGATTCCCGGTGGAGGAGTAGGAGCGTTTCCCTTATTTGTTGTCGGAGGAGCGTTTCGCTGATTCGCGGAGGAGCGTTTCGCTGATTCGTTTTCGCTTGGAGCGATTCCCGGTGGAGTAGGAGGAGGAGCGTTTCGCTGATTCCCGGTGGAGGAGGAGGAGCGATTTGATACCAACAATTCGTTGCCGCGCGCCGGTGGAGGAGGAGCAAGTTTGGTGATCCCCGGTGGAGGAGGAGGAGCGATTACCGGTGGAGGAGGAGGGGCGATTCCCGGTGGAGGAGGAGGAGCGATTCCCGGTGGAGGAGGAGGAGCGATTCCCGGTGGAGGAGGAGGAGCGATTTGATACCAACAATTCGTTGCCGCGCGCCGGTGGAGGAGGAGCAAGTTTGGTGGATACCCGGTGGAGAAGGAGGAGCGATTACCGGTGGAGGAGGAGGGGCGATTCCCGGTGGAGGAGGAGGAGCGATTCCCGGTGGAGGAGGAGGAGCGATTTGATACCAACAATTGAACAAAATGGGTGAGTATCTATTGATGTACTACATAGAGTAAATAATAACAACAGCATAATATGATAATGTACATGCCGACCGATTCGTAATTATCACCAACCAGGAAAATTCCCCGCACCTACAGTAGAAGATTCGTTGCTTCCGATTCGATGGTCGCACCTACAGGGGAAGATTCGTTGCTTCCGATTCGATTGTTGCTTCGATGTTTTCGATTAGTTGCTTCCGATTAGAACTGCTTCCGATTCAATCCGTTGCTCCCAATCCGTTGCTTCCGATCCTTTGATTCCGATTCGTTGGTTCCAATCCGGTCCTATGAAAATAAGAAGAAAAGCCAAAGTTAGAAAATACATCATCTGTAATTTGGTTGCAATTTCATTCCTTGTTACCGTTTGTATGTTTACCGTTTATTCGTACCGTCGTTCCGACACTCGACCCGATGAAATTGTAGTTGCTGCCGTAGAATACTTCTTACTCCATGTCACGAAAAACAGTACCTTGTTCCTGTTGATATAATTGCAAGGGACAAACCCAGTTCATTGATTTCAAGACGTATATGTAAGGCTGCAGTCCAAACAATATCTATCCAGCAAATCCCCTTCTCGTCAAATGCTAACTACTTCTTTTCCAGTACAAGGCTGTTATTTCGGACTAAAATATCTGACAACAGATCCTCCGGCTCAAAAGAGGTTTTGGATCAAATGTTCTCGGACGGAGTGTTGATTACAAGAACCAACACCCTAGTCAAATAAGTCAGATGTAAGAAGGCAGATTATGAAGTGATTTTTTTTTGTTGCGAGGTAGATTGTTTTTTTTGTTGCGAGGTAGAAAAAGTGTTTTTTTTGTCGCGAGGTAGAAAAAGTGATTTTTTTTGTCGCGAGGTAGAAAAAGTGATTTTTTTTGTCGCGAGGTAGAAAATAACATTACTGTGTGTTTGTGTGAGAGAGATTTTTTTTTTCGCGTACAATTTTCGAGCGAGGTAGAAAAAAAAAGGATACTTCAACTCCTGTAGAATTCTACACGTTTTTTGTACTACGTACGTACGAAAAAAAAATCAATCTCGTATGTACAATGAAAATCAATCTCGTACGTACGAAAAAATCTGGTACGTACGTTCGAAAAAGAATCTTTTTTCGTACGACGTTCGAAAAAGAAAAAGAATCTCGTACGTACGACGTTCGTACGTACAGTTGGGGTTAGGGATTAGGGGACGATCGAAAAAGAATCTCGTACGTACGACGTTCGAAAAAGAATCTCGTACATACGAGATTGTACTAATTTTCAGCAGGGGTAAAGAACTTGCGAGAAGTCCACATAAAAGACCCAATAATTACTGAATTTTCGAACATGATGTAACTCTAACCATATTCGAAACAACTTTTCCACACAGAACGCCAAAAATGATGTGGTTTGACTCTCCAAATGGCAAACATGTGGGTATTTTGGGTGCAATTCCAGGGCACAAAATAACTTATTTGGTAATGACTCCAAAAGTATCCGGTCCAAGCAATGAATACATTCATCATGACTCATTAAATGCATATTGGGAACAACTTTGTCACATAGAATGACCAAAATCTTTAGGTTGGACTCTACAAATGGCAATCATGGGGGTATTTTTGGTGCAATTGTAGGGCACAAACTGAGTAATTGGGTAATGACTACAACAATATCTGGTCCAAGCCAGGAATACATTCATCATGACTATTCCAATGCATATTTGGAACAACTTTGTCACATAGAATGCCCAAAATATTAATGTTTCACTCTACAAATGGCAATCATGGGGGTATTTTTGGTGCAATTCCAGGGCACAAACTAACTTATTGGGTAAGGACTCAAAAAGTATCTGGTCCAAGCCATGAATACATTCATCATGACTCTTCCAATACATATTGGGAACAACTTTGTCACATCGAATGCCCAAAATCTTAAGGTTTGACTCTCCAAATTGCAATCATGGGGGTATTTTTGGTGCAATTCCAGGGCACAAACTAACTTAGTGGGTAATGACTCCAAAAGTATCCGGTCAAAGCAATGAAAACATTCATCATGACTCAATAAATGCATATTGGGAACAACTTTGTCACATCGAATGCACAAAATCTTAATGTTTGACTCTCGAAATGGCAATCATGGGGGTATTTATGGTGCAATTCTAGCGCACAAACTGAGTTATTGGGTAATGACTACAACAATATCGGGTCCTAGTCAGGAATGCATTCATCATGACTCATCCAATTCAATATGGGGAACAACTTTGTCACATAGAATGCCCAAAATCTTAAGGTTTGACTCTACAAATGGCAAACATGGGGGTATTTTTGGTGCAATTCTAGGGCACAAACTGAGTTATTGGGTAAGGACTCAAAAAGTATCTGGTCCAAGCAAGGAATACATTCATTATGACTCATCCAATACATATTGGGAACAACTTTGTCACATAGAATGCCCAAAATCGTAAGGTTTGACTCTCTAAATGGCAAACATGGGGGTATTTTTGGTGCAATTCCGGGGCACAAACTAACTTATTGGGTAATGACACAAAAAGTATCCGGTCCAAGCAAGGAATACATTCATGAGGACTCATTAAATGCATATTGGGAACAACTTTGTCACATAGAATGCCCAAAATCTTAAGGTTTGACTCTACAAATGGCAATCATGGGGGTATTTTTGGTGCAATTCTAGGGCACAAACTAACTTATTGGATAATGACTCAAAAAGTATCGGGTACAAGCCATGAATACATTAATCATGACTCATCCAATGCATATTCGAAAAAACTTTGTCACACAGAATGCCCAAAATGTTGTGGTTTGACTCTACAAATGGCAATCACGGGGGTATTTTTGATGCAATTCCAGGACACAAACTTACTTATTGGGTAATGACTCATAAAGTATCTGGTCAAAGCCATGAATAAATTAATCATGACTCATCAAATGCATATTGGGAACAACTTTGTCACACAGAATGCCCAAAATGTTGTGGTTTGACTCTACAAATGGCAATCATGGGGGTATTTTTGATGCAATTCCAGGACACAAACTTACTTATTGGGTAAGGACTCAAAAAAGTATCTGGTCCAAGCCATGAATACATTCATCATGACTCATCAAATGCATATTGGGAAAAACTTTGTCACACAGAATGCCCAAAATGTTGTGGTTTGACTCTCCAAATGGCAATCATGGGGATATTTTGGTGCAAATCTAGGGCACAAACTAACTTATTGAGTAATGACTCAAATAGTATCGGGTCCAAGCCATGAATACATTCATCATGACTCATCCAATGCATATTGGAAACAACTTTGTCACATAGAATGCCCAAAATCTTAAGGTTTGACTCTACAAATGGCAAACATGGGGGTATTTTTGATGCAAATCCAGGGCACAAAGTAACTTATTGGGGAAGGACTCAAAAAGTATCTGGTCCAAGCCATGAATACATTGCTCATGACTCATCAAATGCATATTGGGAACAACTTTGTCACACAGAATGCCCAAAATGTTGTGGTTTGACTCTCCAACTGGCAAACATGAGGGTATTTTGGGTGCAATTCCAGGGCACAAACTACCTTATTGGGTAATGACTCAAAAAGTATCCGGTCCAAGCAAAGAATACATTCCTCGTGACTCATCAAATGCATATTGGGAACAACTATGTCACACAGAATGCTGGAAATGTTGTGGTTTGACTCTTCAAATGGCAAACATGATGAGGGTATTTTTGGTGCAATACTAGGGCACAAACTGAGTTATTGGGTAATGCCTCCAAAAGTATCCAGTCCAAGCAAAGAATACATTCCTCGTGACTCATCAAATGCATATTGGGAACAACTATGTCACACAGAATGCTGGAAATGTTGTGGTTTGACTCTCCAAATGGCAAACATGATGAGGGTATTTTTGGTGCAATACTAGGGCACAAACTGAGTTATTGGGTAATGCCTCCAAAAGTATCCGGTCCAAACTATGAATACATTTATCAGGACTAATCAAATGCATATTGGGAACAACTTTGTCACTCAGAATGCCCGAAATGTTGTGGTTTGACTATCCATATGGCAAACATGAGGGTATTTTTGGTGCAATTCCAGGGCACAAGCAGTCACATTTGGTAATGACTACCAAAGTTATTGTACCAGGCCATGAATGCATAACACATGACTTACGAAATGCATGTTGGGAACAACTTTTAAATGCATATTGGGAACAACTTTGCCACACACAGTACAGACAATGTTGTGGTTTGTAGATACAAATGGCACACAAGACAGTACGGTATGTTAGGTGCAGTCTACGAGATTCTACATGTGACTAGAGGATTGAAATACATAACCTTAGTGTGATCAAAAGTTTCCCTTCTGAAAAAATTATGGCGCGGGAGGGCTGGCTGGCACAGGTACGTGATCTACTTCTACAAATATAACAGCGCACCCAAAACCAGACAACACACAGAAGAAGTTAGGGAAAACAACATAGTACAGAACTGACGGAAAAACTCTACACACAAAACATCGTACACATACTACACAAAACACCGTACACACACACACACACACACACACACACGACACACACGACACACACAACACACACAACACAAAACACCGTACACAACCCGACAAAATTATTAGTACACACACATAACCACACAAAAAGAAACACATGATTCTTGATCGACACCGTATTCAGAAAATAAAATAAAAAAATATGAATGCTATCGGAAAGACACGACGAAGCAAAAAATCCGAGGGGAAGACCCTTCGAAACAACAAAACCATCCGGCCCGGTGATCATCAAAATACAGGGGACAACAACGGTAAGAAAAAAAGAGTGAAAACAAACACCGCAATTACGAACAAAGTGTGTAACAGTAATACCACAACTATGAACGCATCAAAGGGCAAAAGTAAAAAAATGGTACCGACAACACAATTTCTACTACTACAAACACGGAAGAGCAAAACACCATCAACCAGAGTAACGAACCAGCACTGAGCGTTACCAACACAACCACCACTACAGTAATGAACAAATAGAAAGAAGGAACAAAAACCAATGTGGTAGAGAAAACATCTAACGGAGAATGCTACAATTTAGAGGATGTTGCGGAACTTGTCATGAAAAAAATCCAATATGACAAATTGGCACAGGAAGTGGCAAAACACTTTCGGCAACAAGAGAGGGAACCATATATAGGGGTGGGAAAGGTAGTAATGGTACCTAAACAAATGGAGGCAACCATGCAGGGAGAGGGGACTGATAATGCCGGCAACACAAGAGAACGAGCAGTAAGTACAATTACAGACGAATATGGGCTTATAATAGACAACGATATGCTTAAGGCTTTGAGTGATATGACTGAAACAGTGGACAAGCAGCTAAGGGATTACGTCAAAAAACATTGGTACCCCAACATGAAGTTCCCTATCAATGACAAGGTAACGGCGCATGTAATAAAAAAAGCGGTTGGAGCAAGTGCGATTATGAAGCCACCAAATATTCCACTTGCGTCATTCTGTTCCTTTTACAGGAAACGAGTAGGGACAGTACTGACTGCATTGAGGCACAACTCACAAACATTAGCGAGAAAAAACTGGATAGGTAAATACAGGTGGGAGAATTGGTTGTTGAAATTAGGAATTTGGGAATCTATTTTTGGTCCGACAACACTAACATGCTGCCCGTTGATACTGATGATACTTCCGTACAGACGATTACAGAAAAGGTCGAGTCCCTATCACATTCCCTGGTACTGTTGCAGTTATTCAAGACACAGAATATGAGGACACAGGTATTTTAAACCCTAAATACAGAACATACAAAGACGCGGAAGATGAAGATTTTTATTATTTTGTTACAAGAATCATGTCGGCAATCAATCCGACAAATTCCAATTTCAAACAACGGAAGGAGAGGCACTTGCTGAGTGATATATTTACTATAGCAGATGAAGCATTTGCATTGGTACTGATCTACAATGAGCACCATGTATGGGTGAACCAGCAGCGGCGAAAGGGTGATGCCACGATTCCGCGACAAAAAAAAATTCTGCGAGTCAGACAGTGGAAGCAGAAATGGATGGATGGAGGAAGGACGTGAGTTGTTCAGTGACTTGTGCGACAAAATTGGCGAGATGCGAAAACACCCAGAAACAGGAAGGAAATTGGAAGAAATGATGAGGGACAGATTTAGGAACGAAAGTTCAACAAATTACACCAACAATAAGCATGGCGATGCAAATATTACTAGTAGCAGCTCCACTAATTGTAGTGGACCAAAAAAGAAAAAGAAAAGAAACATCTATATTGATCCGGCAATAACAGCATCGATGAATGAAAGTTTATCTATTGGTGAACTAATGTAGAAAATAACAGTACATACATAATACAAACCTACTAATAATCTTGAACTTAATTTTGAGAATATTAGAAATAATGGAGGATTCGTAATACGTTGCAATAGGAATAAATAAAGCATAATAGAATCTACATTTTAAAAAGGGAATATTGTAGTCGAGAAATAGAATTCACAATTAGGAGAGCAGAATTGAATTGTTGTTTGGTAGATTAATATTTTGGAATTAATACTGAGTAAAGATTTCTTTTTTATTCGTGAATAGAAGTAAGTGTTGTTCGTACAGAATAATAATTCGGTTCTGCTAGAGACTGAAATAAATTATTTTTATTCGAGAGTAGAGTAATGTGCATCACGCGCACAGAATTGTTTTTTGTATTATTTTAAGGCAATAACTGGGGGTGGGAATTTCAGGGTGTCCAGAAATATTGCCGTGTTAAAATCACGCACAAAATTTGTGCGCGAGAAGTAAATTTGAACCCTGCGAAACAGTTCTCGGACGACCTACTAAGTGCATTTGGGTCCTGGATTTGGAGGAAAAATACACACTCATTTGCAATTAGAAAATAGAAAATCAGATATTTTGGGTGATTGAACCATGAATATTGTTCCTACTATGGATATGATGAATCATGAAAGAAACAGAAGTGACTTATCTGTCATGGTTTGTGTGTCAGCACCTAATAAGTGCATTTGGGTCCTGGATTTGGAGGAAAAATACACACTAATTTGCAATTAGAAAATAGAAAATCTGTTATTTTGGGTGATCAGTCCATGAATATTGTTGCTGTTATGGATAAGTTGAATCATGAAAGAAACAGAAGTGAGTTATCTGTCATAGTTAGTGTGTCAGCACCTAGTAAGTGCATTTGGGTCCTGGATTTGGAGGAAAAATACACACTAATTTGCAATTAGAAAATAGAAAATCAGATATTTTGGGTGATCAGTCCATGATTATTGTTGCTGTTATGGATATGATGAATCATGAAAGAAACAGAAGTGAGTTATCTGTCATAGTTAGTGTGTCGGAACCTACTAAGTGCATTTGGGTCCTGGATTTGGAGGAAAAATACACACTAATTTGCAATTAGAAAATAGAAAATCAGTTATTTTGGGTGATTGAACCATGAATATTGTTCCTATTATGGATATGATGAATCATGAAAGAAACAGAAGTGAGTTATCTGTCATGGTTTGTGTGTCAGCACCTAGTAAGTGCATTTGGGTCCTGGATTTGGAGGAAAAATACACACTCATTTGCAATTAGAAAATAGAAAATCAGATATTTTGGGTGATTGAACCATGAATATTGTTCCTATTATGGATATGATGAATCATGAAAGAAACAGAAGTGAGTTATCTGTCATGGTTTGTGTGTCAGCACCTAGTAAGTGCATTTGGGTCCTGGATTTGGAGGAAAAATACACACTAATTTGCAATTAGAAAATAGAAAATCAGATATTTTGGGTGATTGAACCATGAATGTTGTTCCTATTATGGATATGATGAATCATGAAAGAAACAGAAGTGAGTTATCTGTCATAGTCAGTGTGTCAGCACCTAATTAGTGCATTTGGGTCCTGGATTTGGAGGAAAAATACACACTCATTTGCAATTAGAAAATAGAAAATCTGTTATTTTGGGTGATTGAACCATGAATGTTGTTCCTATTATGGATATGATGAATCATGAAAGAAACAGAAGTGAGTTATCTGTCATGGTTTGTGTGTCAGCACCTAGTAAGTGCATTTGGGTCCTGGATTTGGAGGAAAAATACACACTCATTTGCAATTAGAAAATAGAAAATCTGTTATTTTGGGTGATTACTCCATGAATATTGTTCCTATTATGGATATGATGAATCATGAAAGAAACAGAAGTGAGTTATCTGTCATAGTTAGTGTGTCAGCACCTAATTAGTGCATTTGGGTACTAAGAATTTTCAACAACAAAATGTTACATGGGGAGACTACTGTTGCTACTGCCATAACTTTGCTTCCAGAGGGAGTTAGAACATTCTACAGGTATCAGCACCCATCTACATGTATTGCAGACGACGATCGAGCTATCTATCGATTCAAACGATTGGCAGGGGGGCTCTCGCTAGCAAAATTCGTGTTAGTTGAACGTTAAACACTAACCCTAAGAGTTGACAACGTAACCTTCTAGACAGAGTTTATGGGGGGGTTTGGGGGGGGGGGGGGGGAACGTAGAAATATTAAAAAAATCTGTTTTTAACAAGTAGCCTTGGTACAAACGCTACGACTAAAAATTGCTAAAAAGCTTAGCCAAACATTTATTTACGGAAATGAGATGCTTCTTCTAAAAGCAATAGTAATATTTTGTTTAGTGGCGCGCGTTCATTTTTATGGTAGCGACCTCTCATTTTTATGGTTGCACGTAACCATAAGATTTAACCTGAGTAAAGAAAAAATCATACGATTAAAATCTGTCTTAGATCAAGTTGGTCGTCACGTCACGTCATTGTCGTCGTCAACCTTGCCAGATGAGAGAGTTGGTGAGAAAAAATAATATCGGACTTGTTAGAATTGGTACAATTTGTGAATCATAGATTTGAATTATGGAATTGAATTATAGAATTGAGTGCTCAAAGTGAATCATGGAATCGAATCATTGGAATGAATCATAGACAACTTGAGTTGTAGTAAACTTGAATCATAGAATTGAATCATACTAGAGTTGAATCATAGAATTAAATTGAATCATTGAAGTCAAACAATGAATTGAATCATAGAATTGAATGCTTGAAATGAATCATGGATGTGAATCATGAATCATGGAATTGAATCATATAATTGAACCATGGAATTGATTCATAATTGATTCATTGAATTGAATCATGGACCTGGATTGAAGAATTGAACAATAGACTTGAACCATGGAATGGAATCAATGACTTGAGTCATAAAAAAGAATCATATAATTGACTCAAAGACCTGACTCATATGCTTGACTCAACATTGAATCATATAACTGAATCATATAATTGAATCATAGACTTGTATGATGGAATTGAATCATGGATCTGAATCATGATTTTCCATCATGGTTTTGAATCAGGGATTTGAATCATATAATTAACACATGAAATTGAATCATGAATTTGAATCATGAATCAAAGAATTCAATCATTGAATTGAACCATAGACCTGGATTGAAGAAATGAATAACAGATTTGAGCCATGGAATGGAATCATTGACTTGCGTCCGAGAACTGTTTCTCTACCCCCCCGCGGGCTATCGCGTGGTATTTTTACAATTCTCGACCCTATTTTTAAAATTTCCTATCTTTTTAGGTCGCGTGTCTACTAAAAAACCTCGCGCGTCGCACACCTTTACTTTTGAGACAATATCTCGTCACTCCTCAAATAAAATAACTATTTTAGGGTTAAGGATATCATATTTGTTTCGTGACAAGCACTATTTTGTGTACAACTTCTGCACGAATGACTTATTTCATTTTCTCAACATGTTTCCACCATACCGGTATAATGGGCTCCGACCCAAATCCTCCAACTCCAACTCAAATCCCAACTCCAACTCCAAGTCGAATCCACCCCAGGCGTGCTATTGCACTCAAGGGTTTGGTTCCTGTTTAATGGCAGGAAGATCTGCTGTATTTTCAGAAGCTACAATGTCGGAATCACCACCAAAATCTGGTCCGCTTGGTGGATTGATGCTGCTGGTTACATTCGGAACGACTTGATGATTGCTAGTAGGATCGACGCTTTCATTTTTAACATTTGGATGATTGCTTTTTCCTGCACGAATCTTACGAATCATTTTTTGGAGTCGAGCAGTCTCTTTCTTGTGATAAACAACCATTTTCTGGAGTTCTTGTTCAAGATCGGCTGGGTGTTCCTGAACCACCTTTGTATTTTGTAAATTCCCTCCATGGTTGGTTCGACTGTCGATTGGAAGATTAGTATTAGTAGTATCAGTAGAGTAGATTATCTATTCGAAGATTAGTTAGTAGTAACACCTAACACGTTGGTATTTGTTTTGCTCGTCGGAAAGATAATGAAATAATGAATTATAATGATGAAGTACTAGTGAAAATAATGTATTACTAGTATCTACTAGTAATAACTCATGCAAAATAGCGTAGTTTGTTTTACCGGTACATGAAAGTCGGAATCAACTTGATCGCAATCAACAAAACAATTGTCCACAATTTCCATTTCGATAATCAACAACGCAATTGTCCACAATTTCCATTTCGATTAAGTACTAGTGAAAATAATGTACTACTAGTATCTACTAGTAATAACTCATGCAAAATAGCGTACTAGTTGGTTTTACGGGTACATGAAAGTCGGAATCAACACGATGGTAATCAACAAAACAATTGTCCACGATTTCCACTTCGATAATCAACAACGCAATTGTCCACAATTTCCATTACGATTCACGTTTCCGTGCACCTTATGGAAGAACTGACGCACCTGCCAACGAATTTTTGGAAGAACTGATATGATTGATCCGTCCGGCGCTGTGCATTAACCCTCTTAATGAGTTGATTGTACGTACTGTTCACTACTAAACATATTGTACAAGGAATGTTGCAATCATCACTAAGTAGTAATGCATTTACTTTACGGACCATTTTTGCAGTCGAAGTATGGTAGTAAGGAAATCTACCGTACAAGAAAACACATCACACACAAAATAACACATGTAATTTTTTCCTTTCAACGATTCATCTTTCCGACCTCCGTTCTTTTTGACCCATTCTACTGATATTTTCCTTCAAGCAACTCCGCAACATCATGCCTCCTGTTATCAAAACCCCTCTTCTATTCTACTGCCGTTGTTGCACGCTGAATGGCAAAAACTCCAAGTTTTTAGGATATAAATCCACGGCAAACAAGCAGGGTACTTTGAAATACGTCTCTGTTGGCCTAAGAAGACATCTTTATTGTCTTGATGAGTGCCGTCATTTTTACCATAGCCAGGGTCTAATTAAATGAAAGATCTATAACCTCTCCACCTCTATCAAAGTGCAGCCTACCTCGCCGTCTGTTCAACATTCTCCGTCAGATTTTGGGATGACTATGACACAAAACGGTCCATCTGTTCCCCCTTCCCATCTCTCCCAGCACCACACTGTCACAAGTCAATCAGCGACGGGTCTTCATTCTGTTCTAAACCAACAGATTGTACATGATGTCTTTTTACCGCCAATGGATCGGAACGCCATTGAATCTTACATGGCTGTTTCCGCTGTTCAAGATGAAGATGCATTCCCGCTGAATAATGATATCGACAATTCCGATGACGAGGTTGACAAAGACGATGACGTAAATGAAAATAACGACAACAATTTTACCAACAACATAGATTGTGGAAACAACGAAGAAGATCACACTAATCGTTCTGATGTTAACGTCGCTACTGCTCAGCAAGCCCCTCCACCACCATCTTTTCATGAAATCATTAATCTGAACAAAAGAGAGGATGCATTTCAAAGCCACACAAAACTACCGCCGCCCCATCATCTTCTTGCAGAATTGGAACTCATGAATTTAATGGCCCGACATAAATTGCCACTGAACACATTCAAATCCATTTTCCAGTGGGCAAAGAAAAGTCAAATGAGACCTGGTTTTGATTTTTGCGATGCCAAAATTAGATCTCGGAAAACAATTTTTGACAATCTCCAATCCAATCTTGGTCTCTCTGATATGAAATTTCATCCTCATATACTGAATTGGTTACCTGATAATAAGCCCACTCAGGTGTAGTATGTCCGTTCTTTTAAGGATGCCATTTATTCTCTTCTTTCTGACCAGCAGCTAATGATAGAAGAAAACCTCTCCTTTCCCGACTATTCCACCCCTCTATCTCCCAACAATAATCCTGAGTTGAATCCTCATTCTGTAATCTCAGAATTGCATCACGGCTCGTGGTGGAAATCTTTGTGGAAAGAAATTTGCAATCCCAATTCGCAAGAAATTCTTGTTCCTATTATATTTTACATGGATGGCATCTCTTTGGATGCGCACGGACGACTTACGTTAACACCATTGAACATGACACTCGGTATTTTTAATGTGGAGACCCGTTCTCGACCTGAAGCATGGACAACTATTTACTTCCATCCCGACCCTGAATGGGAGTCAACCAGACACTCTCGTCCTGCCAATTCGAAGGAAAAAATTCAGAATCTTCACAATGGTTTGGAAGTAGCGTTTCGTTCCTTCAAAGCCGCGTGTAACGAAGACGGTGGTATCAAATGGAATTATCTTCCGTACGCAAATCAACAGTGGAAGGTAAAAATGAAATTTGCCATTGCCTATGTTATTGGCGACACAGAATTTCACGATAAATTGTGTGAAAAATACGGCTCCTTCAATAAGGGCGTCATGCGGATGTGCCGTCACTGCAACTGTTATTCTCCGAACATAAACATTCCTTCTGTTCAACCTGCAACAAAGAAGTGGTCACCTGTTGATTTCCATTGTTTTCCCGGCACAGATCTAAACGATATCAATAAGAATTTCAAAAACAACTCTCATCACAACATAAGGAATGTATTTCATGATTTATGCTTTGGTACAAATCAGAACAACATTCATTTTGCAACTCCCGGTGAATGTTTGCACATGCACCAGCTTGGCACTGCCAAACAGGCCGTCGAGTCAATTGAATTGTTGCTCCGCGGAAGTGTTCCATGTGTTTATGCCCCCAATTTGAATCACGGCGTGGCTGTTGCTAACAGTATTGGCCATTTAGCACAACGGTACGGTGGTTTGTTATCACGCCAGTCTGATAGAAATTTTCCTCGCACCAAATTTGGGACTCAGCTATTATCAACCACGAAGAAAGAAGGGCATGGTTTCTCTGGAATGCTTATTTCTCTTCTGATCGCTATGGTTTCCAAACCTGGATCTGACATTATTGGTGACCATCGTTTTGTAAAGAAACAGATAGAGGTAATTCAGCTAATTCTATCAATGGAAGCATTTCTTAAACACGGTCGGATGAAATATGGTTCCTTAAAGAATCTCCCAAAAACAATTGTTCACTTTATCAATTGTATAAACTCAACATGTCACAGGAAAGGGATGGGAACAAAACTAATCAAGAATCACCTGTACTTTCACCTACCAGATTATATCTCTTTATGGGGAAGCCCTGCAGGCTGGGATAGTGCTCCCAATGAATCTCACCACAAAACTGAGATTAAAGCTCCTTCCAAGAACACGCAAGGTAATGCTGCATCACTAATCAATCAAACAGCCAATCGAAAGTCCGAGCAAATGATGCTAATCCAGGCAACATATCACTACAACTTGAATCCACCTGATCCTCCTCCAATTGAACGCCCTGATGGTGGTGGTTCTCATTTTCAAATAATGAGAACCGAAAATGGGGAATCAACAATGAAGTGGCTTCGTTCTACGAACAAAAGCAAACCATTTTTTCCTTCTGACATACTTGACTTTGTTTGTGATTCTGTGCTACCTTTATTGGAGAATCCTTCGCACATTTGTGGAGTTACAGAGCACAATCGTTTTGATGTTGCTTGTGGGTCTAATTTTATATTTCGCTTGCATCCTTCATATAGATCGGATAGTTCTCTGCTGAACTCCGTCTGGATGGATTGGTGTTTGATGAAATTGGACTTTGATTTAAATAACAATCCCAAGCTCATACCGTGCCATCTGGTATGCTTTTTAACTGTACAGAGTTTGAAGCAGCCATACAGTAGTATTGGTGGCTATCCAATTGATACAAACGGAATGTATGCTGTGGCTCGCCGGTTTCAAGATGTGCCTAAGAAAACAGCTTCTGAATTTGTCCAACGTGGTCGCCTGATGAATTCACTGTACCTATTTCATGTCGACACTATCCATTCCGAGCTGGCAGTTGTTCCAGAGCAAGGACTTGATGGCTGTATTACCAATTGCGATTGGCTAGTGATATTGAATCGGATCTCATGGCTAAATTTTTTTGAAAGCAAAAATGCTGCTACACCACCGTCTTACGAATGTTTGTACAAGGCATGCACACTACAGGACGACATCCAGTTGGAACCATTTGAGATAGCATTGAATGATAACGAATCCAGTGATTATGTATCCAGTTCAGACAGCGAAAGCTCGGACAGCAGTTCCGATTGAGTAGCAAGGGTTAATGTAACGGCTAACTTTCAATTATTGTTTAATATTACTATAGGGGGTTAGCTCTAAGCACAGTTTTGCGAGATACATATGCACTCATAATATAACAGCCTTCAAATTTTGGATTCGAACAGCTATGTAATACTAATGGATTGAACAATAGAGTATCGCCTGACCTCAATGGAACTTCAACTTTATACGTTGGGAACACAAAGTAATAAATCACCTCGTCATCACTTACATGTTTTGGAGCAATAACCGTCAGCCTTGTATAGAACATATCTGCATTGGTATGGCTTTTTGAGTGATAATCCTTTCCAATAGAAAAGGCCGTTGCGTGATGGCCGATTGCATTCAGCGTTGTACGATTTACAACCTCATTCATCACAGTCGTTTCAAGGTTGACAAGTTTGGACATTGGAGTTAAACAAAGCTGCATTTCCTTCACAATGTGTAGGGCTTTTTGTTCAAGGTTGGCTTTTGTTGTCGAGTCCACATTGTTTTTGAAAACGTACACACCATTTCCCGATTTCAATCGATTTGGTCTCATCCCAATAATAGCATAACTACTGTTTACACTGTCACATTTGGTTCCTCGGCCTATTTTTGGTTTAGATTGAACAATCTGCCCAGCGAATGTTCTTGTGATTTCTATATTTTCGGGGGTATCCAAACGTTGTTTTGCAAATTGTCTGGAAGCTTTAGCAAAGAGTCTCAATGATGGTTCTGATTCGGCGAACGCTAGAACAAACTTCTTGTCGGTACTATCCACTGTTTTGAAACTGTCAATAGACACAGCCTGTGCCAAAGAATATTTCTTCTCTCCAACTGTTGTCCGGCCCCAATTTGTAGCCATGAATTTTCCTTGAAACCAATTTTTGTGAACTGTTTTCAATGCTATTTCCTCGACATGTTTGAAAATTGCATTTGGATCTCGGTGCCAATTCCTGTCCCCTTCTGCTGTCTTGTTAGGTTTTATCTCCGACAAGTGTTTGTAAGTCTGGTGGATTGATGATGATGATGGTGCTGCGTTTTGGAGAAAATTTGAAGTCATTTTCTTTCTCTCAGTCTTCCCACGTTTCCTCTTTGATTTTTGCTTGATTGCTTTTGCTGGCAATTGCTTTGTTGTTGTTTTGAATCCCATTGCACCGGGTGCCATTTTTGTCTGACAACCGATGGTTCCTGGTTACTTCGATGGTTCCCGGTTGCTTCGATGGTTCCCGGTTGCTTTGATGGTTCCCTGTTGCTTCGATCGTTCGTTGCCGTTGCCAACGCCGTTGCCAATGCCGGCTGCTTCGCTGGTTGCTTCGATCGTTCGTTGCCGATGCGGATGCCGGTTGCTTTGATCGTTTGTTGCCGTTGCCAATGCCGGTTGCTTCGATGGTTGCTTCGATGGTTCCCGGTTGCTTCGATGGTTCCCTGTTGCTTTGATCGTTTGTTGCCGTTGCCAACGCTGTTGCCAATGCCGCTTGCTTCGCTGGTTGCTTCGATGGTTCCCTGTTGCTTTGATCGTTCATTGCAGTTGCCAACGCCGTTGCCAATGCCGGTTGCTTCGCTGGTTGCTTCGATCGTTCGTTGCCGTTGCCAATGCCGGTTGCTTCGCTGGTTGCTTTGATCGTTCGTTGCCAATGCCGGTTGCTTTGATTGTTTGTTGACAATGCCAATCCCGGTTGCTTCGATGGTTGCTTTGGTCGTTCGTTGACGATGACGATGCCGGTTGCTTCGATCGTTCATTGCCGTTGCCAATGCCGGTTGCTTCGATGGTTGCTTCAATCGTTCGTTGCCGATGTCGATGCCGCTTGCTTCAATGGTTCCGGATCAAATGCCGGATCGATTGGTGTTCCGGATCGATTGGTGTTCCGGATTGATTGGTGCAGCCTTGAGTTCCTGGATGACGTGCTCTCGCTGCCGCTTGCCGCTGTTGCTCTCTGCGGTTCGGATTGATTGGTGTTGTTGGATCAATTGGTGGTGGATGGATTTGCCGTTGCGGATCGATTGATGTTGTTGGATCGATTGGTGTTGGATCGACTGGTGTAGACAACGAATCGATTTGCCGTTGCAGATCGATTGGTGTTGGATCAATTGGTGGTGGATGGATTTGCCGTTGCGGATCGATTGGTGTTGTTGGATCGATTGGTGTTGGATCGACTGGTGTAGACAACGAATCGATTTGCCGTTGCGGATCGATTGGTGTTGGATCGATTGGTGTTGTTGGATCGATTGGTGTTGTTGGATCGATTGGTGTTGTTGGATCGATCGTTCCCGCTTGCTTTGATCGTTTCCGCTTGCTTTGATCGTTCCCGCTTGCTTTGATTGTTCCCGCTTCTATTCGATGGCTCCCGGTTGCTTCTATTTGATCGTTCCAACTTGCTTCGATCGTTCCCGCTTGCTTCAATCGTTCCCGCTTCTATTCGATGGGTCTCGGTTGCTTCTATTTGATGGGTCACGGTTGCTTCTATTCGATCGTTCCCGCTTGCTTCGATCGTTCCCGCTTGCTTCGATCGTTCCCGCTTGCTTCAATCGTTCCCGCTTGCTTCGATCGTTCCCGCTTCTATTCGATCGTTCCCGCTTCTATTCGATGGCTCCCGGTTGCTTCTATTCGATCGTTCCCGCTTGCTTCTATTGAATCGTTCCCACTTGCTTCTATTCGATGGTTCCTGGTGGCTTTGCCGACGCTCCTATTCGAATATATGATATGATAATTGAACAAAATGTGTGAGTATCTATTGATGTAGTACATAGAGTAAATAATAACAACAGAATAATATAATGTACATGCCGATCGATTTGTAATTATGAACCGGGAAAATTCGCCGCACCTCGATCTGCGAGGGAAGATTCGCCGCAATTTTTGTTCCGGTCCGATATTGCAGCCTCCAGGGAAGAAGACGACGCACCTCCAGCGTCACCAGGAAAAATTTGCCGCACCTTGATTCGTTATTCTGATCCTTTGTTTCCGATTCGTTGTTTATGGTTGATTCCTATGAAAATAAGAAAAACAGAGAGGAAATACATTATCAGTAATGCCGGTGAAGTGGAACACCAATCAATTGCCGTTACAGTTGCCATTGCAGAAGCTGATGCCTATCTCTCTCATTCTTACCTTTGCTTGTTCCGATGTTCCGACAATCGTCCCGATGAAATTGTTGTTGTTGCTGCTGCTGCTGCTGCCGTAGATCCCGATGAAATTGTTGTTGTTGCTGCTGCCGTTGATTTGCAGCCTTCTTACCCTCTGTCACGAAAAACAGTACCAAGAGCCTGTTGATATAGAAGCAATGGATGCAGATTTATTGCTTTCAAGACGTATATGTTTGTGTGCACCCAACAACAATATCTATCCAGCAAACCACCTCTTGTCCAATGCGAGCTAATTCTTTTTCCAGTACAAGGCTGTTATTTCAGACTAAAATATTTGAGCACGGATAACCTGCCTAATGCTGATAAAGGATTAGGTGGAATCCCACGTTCACAGACGGAGTGCCAATTACTAGCAACTCTACTCAATAAGTCGGGTAAGGAAGATTATGATAGAAAGGTAGAAAAAGTGATTTTATTTGTTTGTCGCGAGGTAAGAAAAGTTTATTAGTGTTTGTGTGGAAATTTTTTTTTTTTGTCGCAAGGTAGAAAAAAATCATTCATACGTACCCAAAAAAAAATCAATCTCGTACGTACGAAAAAAAAAATCAATCTCGTACGTACAAAAAATCAATCTCGTACGTACCAAAAAAAAAATACTTCAACTTATGTATTCGTTAGGGTTGGGGATAGGGTTTAGGGTTAGAGTTAGAGTTAGGGTTAGGGTTAGGGTTAGGGCGTAGGATTCTACGCGAGATGATTAATACACGCTTGTTGTACAAGTTGTACAAGATAAATACAAGTAGTGTATCCGCGTAGGTTCCTACGCGAGTAGATTACTACACGGTTGTTGTACAAGATACAGATTAGTACTGAATCAGCATACGTTTCTACGCGAGTAGCTTACAAGTCACTTGTTGTACTAGATAAAATGAACCATCAAATACATATTGGGAACAACTTTGTCACACAGAATGCTGGAAATGTTGTGGTTTGACTCTCAAAATGGCAAACATGGGGGGTATTTTTTGTGGAAATCCAGGTAACAAACTAACTTATTGGTCAATGACTTCAAAAAAATTCAGTCCAGGCCATGAATACATTCATCATGACTCATCAAATGCATATTGGGAACAACTTTGTCACACAGAATGCCCAAAATGTTGTGGTTTGACTCTCCAAATGGCAAACATGGGGGTATTTTTGGTGCAATTCCAGGGCACAAACTAACTTATTGGGTAAGGACTCAAAAAGTATCTGGTCCAAGCCATGAATACATTCATCATGACTCATCAAATGCATATTGGGAACAACTTTGTCACATAGAATGCCCAAAATGTTGTGGTTTGACTCTACAAATGGCAATCATGGGGGTATTTTTGGTGCAATTTCAGGGCACAAACTAACTTATTGGGTAATGACTCAAAAAGTGTCGGGTCCAAGCCATGAATACATTCATCATGACTCATTCAATGCATATTGGGAACAACTTTGTCACACAGAATGCCCATTGGAGTACTTGTATCTCGTATTCCGCACCTCGGTCGTCGTTTCGTTTTGTCAGCTTTTCCAATCGAATTTGATGCCAACAAAGTCCGTATTTTTCGCCGACAACACACCCCTTGATCCAATACCCTACCCGTGTTGTATTGGATTACTGTCGGGGTATATTTAACCTTGGATCAATTTTGCTGATTCGGATCGAATCGGAATCAGATCGAATCAATCGTAGCAATCGTCGAAGCGCGTACTGTTGACTGGTTTACCCTGCGTGGTGTCCCATAATGTATCTTGCATGTCGGGCGTGTAAGATCCATCCCAATGGTTTGGTTAGATCATCAGCCGGATTGATAACGCCAGGAATATGAATCATCTTGATCTCACCGTTTTCCTTCCATGATTGGATGGCAAAAAACCTGATTTCAATATGCCTGGTTCTTTCAGTTGGCTTCTGAGCATTGATGATCTCAATTGCCGATGCATTGTCTTCATAGATAGGGGTTGGACCAGCTTGGGCAAATCCTAATTCTTTGAGTACGAATCTGAGGTATCTGGCTGTTTTGGCCGCTGTGACTGCAGCAATGAATTCTGCTTCTGTAGAACTCTGTGCAGTGAGTGATTGCGCTTTGGATCTGTAAACAATTGCTCCACCCGCATAAGTGAACACATATCCTGTGGTGGACCTGCGATGTTTTGGATCATTTCCATATGCTGCATCAACAAAACACATCAACTTGCTATGCTTGATATCTGCAGGGTATTCTGGGAGCGATCCATCTTGGACTACATCATTATATGGTTCTCCTGATGGAAGAGATGGTTCTGCATTCGGTCTATAGAATCTAATACCCCAGGATCGGGTTGTTCTGAGATATCGAGCGATGTTCTTCAGACTGGAATAGTGGAAAGCAGTGGGATTGGAACTGTACTTTGACATCAGAGTCACTGCATAGCCTATGTCTGGCCGGCAACTAACATATGCGAACATCATTTCACCTAAGAGCGTCCTGTAGGAGAAACCAGACGTGGATTGTAATGCAGCGTGTTCCTTGGTGCCTTCCAATGGTCCATTCGTATGTGATTGCAGTTGGCTCAGTACTTCAGTTGATAACGGCGCTGATGGTTTGGAGTGGGGTTTCATCTTAGAATCAGTCTCCCAACCATGGGATGTCATGATCTGGTCAATGTAATTGGCGCAGGACAGTTCAATGTAGTCAGCTGTCTGTTTGACATCAATTCCATTGAAGTCTTCAAGCAAACCCATTTTGGTGAAGGGGACAGCATCTTCTCTAGGGAGCTTCAGCCTTGCACCTATAATGTCATAGATCTTGTCAGATATGGATTCCGATGTGCAAGCCAGTGCAAAATCGTCAACTTGTCTCAGCATGTAAACCGTTTCTCCTTCAAAAAATGTCGTGTAGATCGTCCTGTCATGTGTGGTGGTTTTGAAGTTGAGATCAGGGCCTTTCAATATTTTGTTGATGTGGGTTTCCCAGAGTCTTCCAGATTCTGGGTGGCCTTGAAGTGCTCGAAGGACTGGGAGCACCAATCTTTTGTCTATGTCCTTGCCATGCTTGTGTCTGTACCATTCTGCATATGCATCATCAATAGTCATGTATGTAGGGATGTTGGGCCCTGGAGAATGGGCATATGCGTCAGCCGCGTCCCCCCCATAGACTTTGAGATTGAGACTTGCTGCAATGGCAAAGAACAGTCTTTGGATGGGGTGTTCAACACATGATGAGTATGACATGGCTATGGCATGCAGAGTTGGAGCTGCATACTTGCTTCCATTGCAACATTGTCTGGCTCTTCTGACACCATTCCTTTTGACACTGTATTGCCAATGGGGTCTGAGAATAATCGCGTCTGGGTCCTTAGGGTATTGAATTGGTGATCCAAACATTTCCAAATCTTCAAACTGATCAAGCTGTTTTCGCTCCCCAGCTTGCCATTCAGGCCATGTAGATAAAGGCTTGAGATTCCTTCGAGTGAAGTGCCCTAGTGCTTGTTCTTCAGGTGTAGTTGCCTTGGAATTGATGGCCTTGATTAAGAGTTCAATTTCTTCAGTTGGTAGTGAATCTGCATCTAGTGGTAATGCTTGATTTCCTGGTTTATGAAGCTTGGTGATAGCTCGGAGGGATGCAATATCAATAGTAGGAATGACAACATCCATGTCGTCTTCAGTTGGTGCCAAGTGTTTTTGGATGGAGGCATGGAGTGCTTCAGTGCTATCGACCTGGTTGATTCTTGATTGTATTAGCTGCTTGTATTTTGTACCAATGCGCTGGATAGCTTTGATGGAGGAAATCCGGTCCAAGAATGGTGGATCTTCTTCAGCAGTGGGTTCCTTCCAGGAGGTATTGGGAGCAAATAAACCATATTCATTTGAGTGTTTCCTGACCTCCTTCATAGACAATTTCTCTTCAAGTGCAAAGGTAATTGGTGTATCTATTGAAGAATCCCTCACCCCTCGATCGTGGCAGGCCTGTAAAGCTGTAGTAACATCAGCAGCAGTAAAGACACGATTGTGATTGATAGATACAATATAAGCACCTCGTAGCTTGGAGAGAGATTTCTTGTGTGAGGAGAAAAGTTTGGAGGCAGGGCTATTTGGGAGGATATCTGTGATGTAAGCTCTGCCAAGCAGTGAATCATTGGCATACCGGAGGCCAAATGTTTGATCAGTACAAGATGGGGAGACAGTGAGCCTGAGATTTGTGAGATCGGCAAAGGGGGAGATAGAGAATTGAAAATCACTGGATGACACCTCAGTGGGTTCCGCAGGAAGTGGAATGTTGTCATCTGTCCTGAGCAGGTGTTTGACATTAGTGGGGAGGTCTGCAAGTGGGAGATCATTCATGCCTTCATCAAACCTGACATGCGTGGCTATCTTGACTCTGTGTGTCTCAGTATCATACCAAAGAATGTTTCTGGTAGTGTAGGGTACAAAGCCTAGAAATATGCCTTTTCTTGCATTGTGTTTGAGCTTGATTGATCTCTTGCCTGGAGGTCTAGCCCAAACTCTGCAACCAAAGGTTCGGAAATCAGCAAGGTTTTCCTTACGACCAGTTGCCAATTCCAATGGCGAATGTAGTTGGTTGCCTTCAGGGAATGCATTGGACAACCGAAGTGCATGGTAGAAAGCAAAGGGCCAGAACTTGATGGGCAAATTAGCACCAGACAGCATTGTCCTCATGGAGTTAGCAAGAGTTCGGTGTGCTCTTTCAACTGTACCATTCTGATGTGAAGCGTCCGCGCCAGTGGGGAAAATGGAATATCCAAACGCAGAGAATAGGTTTCTGATGTCAGGATTGTGATAGAGTTCTCCACCTTGATCAACTGAAACATACTTGTCGGCACAAGTTGGGTTGTGCTGGGCGAAGAAATGCTCTAACCAGTGTAGTGGCGCTGCTTTAGAGATTCGCGTGTCTCCATATTTCATACCAGTATAGTGATCTGTGATGAGAATCCAAGCAGTTTCTCCATGAATGCCTTCATAATCGCGCTTGCGTTTGCTGTTGGAGGATTTGGTACCTGAGAATGCAAAATCAATAGATAAACCCTGAAACGGTTGTGTGGCCTTGCGTGTGGAATGTGAGCCAGCAGGTGTTTTGGTTTGCTTACATTGTATGCAAGTTGGACATTGGTCAAGAATACTGGTTTGCCGTTTGAACTTTGGGACTCCAATGATGTGCTTATGAGCTTGATACAGAAAATCATCGCATGGGTGTCCCAACCTTTGGTGCCACAGGAGTTTCGATGTCTTGGTGTTGATGGCTTGGATTGGGATATTTTTGTCCACAATCTTGGTGAAAAACAGTTTGGCATCAAACCTTGGTATGACACTGGTATCAGACTGAGCTTTCGCTGCTTCAGTGCATGTCTGCAGATTGACAAGGTTTGTGTATATATCATACCTGTAGTTGCTAATTGCTTCTTTGGAGGCCAGTTCACAAGCTTCCTTGAACTGCATGTCAGTCGCTAAGGCATAGGCGGACGATGTTGCACAATTTGCATATGGAGAGGCAATATCAACATCTGGGATCAGTACTGGGTGTGTATAGCATTGACCATCAATGATGCTCCCATGGAGGACAATGCTGCAGGCAGTGTTCTGCTTGTGATGACAAATAATGGTGAGGTTGCCATTTTGTGGAGCAGATGAGTCAAGGTTCTCAGTGAATGATTTATGGATGGACTGTCCACTGAACTGACATCGCATACGGGATGTCATTCCACAGAGATCGTTCTCACTCAGTAATGTTGTTGACAGGGAGGGAGAATAGTAGAAGAAAACTTTGATATATCCAATGTGATTCGGTGCTGGGATATGCAAATATCCTGAGCCTTCAGGGATGCAGGTAGCTGCTGTGCCTCCTATTGCTGCTGTAAGCCTGACAGGACATTTTCTTATCTTGGTGTAAGGTTTGTAACCGTGCAGGATGTGTTTGAGGTTTGTGCAGGAAACCTTTGCACCGGTGTCAATCTGAGCCCGGACACCCTGTTGGAAGTAGGCTGTAGCTGCAATAGGGTCCGGTGGGACGAGGGATTGCACATTGTATGTATCAACTGGTGTAGGGTTGTCCCTATCGAAATTGGGATCCTCATTGGTCTTCAGGTGTGATTCCAATGTAGGGGATGTAGCCCTGAGTGATTCCATGTCACAGTAGACATCAATGGGGATTGATGACTGGAAGCTGTCCTTGGGAAGGAGGTTGACGGCACCAATTATGACAGATTCGTAGGAGCTGGCACTGCTGGAGTCCAAGGAGGGGCATAAGCTGCTCACTTGAGGCGCTGTGGCGTTGTCAAATCCTTGAGGATCATCTTGAGGTGATGTCATAGTATGGCTCCAAGAAAGACTTTCTATTCTTGGCCATTGCAAAAATTTTGTCCTTCTACTGCAGCATCAGGTGAAACCTCATCTTGATCTTCATTACCAATGTTGATCTGTGAGATTTGCTGGGTGGAATCCAAGAGTTGTTGGGTCTGCTTATTGGATTTGTTCAGAAAAACAGCCGCAGCAATCCTATGTTTCTTCAGGGACTCAATATCTTGCAATGCAGGACAATTATCAAAATTGTGACCGGACATGTGGCAAACGATACATTTTCTGGATGTGTCAAAAAGACTAGGTTGCTTATCGAATGCCGTGATGGCATTGCAGTATGCTTGGTGGAGGAAGGGATCGTCAGATTCTTCGTCCATCTCCGGGTAGCCAAGTGATTCAATCAGGCTGATTGAGTGAGAGGTCAAGGTAGAAGGTGTCCTAACAGTGCTGTTGCTAGCGCGTTTTTGAAATCTCTCATTGCGCCGGTGACCTGGTCTGGTACCTGAGACAGGCAGTTGCTTGGGCTGGATTGGTTTGGAGGTGTCCCTCTTGTACTTTTGTTCAGCCTTGATCTCTTGTTCATAGGTTTGAAGGGTTTGTAGAAGCCTACCTGCCTTGTATTTGTCTCTTTTGAATTGATCATCAGAGTCGCGTTCATCTTCTGTCTTTTTGAAGAGCTCTTCTGAGAGGGTGGTTCCTGCAATCAGGTTGCTAACTTCTTCTGTTGAACTGATAGTGCTGGGTTGGTTTTGGAGGAACACTCTAAGTCTCAGATAATCCTTGTACCGGAAGTAGTATTCTTCAAGAGATTCATTTGGATCTTGGTTGGGAGGGTTTCTGACCATTCTGCTGGCATTGGATGGCCTTTTTGAGTTGGGATGTGTTTGAGCGATAACTGTGTATAGTGCTTCGTATCCTTGTCCGCCTTCAAAGCTCTGAATAGTGGCCTTCATACTTGTACATGAGTCAGGGATGATTTTATCAGTTCTCAGTGCTGTGTAAATGAGATTTCCCCATTCATTGATAGCCAATTCATATCTAGAAGGTAGGTCGTGTGGAAGGTCATCACCAATTGTGAATCCTCTGAGGTGGTCAGCTTCACGTCTGAATAGATAGTATGGGTGTACATAGATATGATGTTGCTGGGAATGAGCTGTGATTTCTCGGTACCATTTCCTAACCTGAGGGTCTGTTGCATCCTTTAGTTGTGGGAATCCTGAGAGGAACAGTTTGTCTCTAGCTGCTTCTTTGGACTTGTCAGAGGCTCTGGTCAGATCAAAACAGTCACCACTTCTGGTGATCAGACGTTGGTCATTTCTCCCGCTGCCTAGATTGTGTAGGTAGTAGTTTTGCCGGACAATGGTTTCATTTCCCGATGAGTCGGTGTAGGTGATTGGGAAGTCTTTCATGTCATCTCTGGTGAGGAATTCATCTTTCCTGTAGTAACGGTCCTTCACTGGTGGTGGTAAGGTCGCCGGATTCCATGGGAGGTCAAGTGACGCTTGGTGGTTGGCGCCGGCATTGTTGTTGTTGTTGCCATTGTTGACCAGTTGCTGTAGTAGGGTGGTTAACTGTCCCATCTCGGTAGGGGAGACAGTTGCAGCCGTTGCAGCAGGTGGTGCCGTTGCAGCAGGTGTATCTGGAACGTCTACCTCATCATCTGATGGTGGGTCTCCAGTGTAGGCTTCCATGAATAGGTCTGGGCGCCAATTTTTTTTGAAACGCCAGTGGGTAATTGTGATTTCGATTAGAACAATTGGCTCATCATCTGTGTTGGTCCGAATGGCATGTTTTGCAGCAGCGTCAAATTCTGTTTTGTATCTCATTCGTTTTGTAGATCCGCCATTTCTGACATGTTTGATAACGCATTTGTCAAGGAGATTGGCAATGTGGCCTTTTGTTATTTCATCCGGCGGTGGCTCCACTAGGTTGATGGCAATAGCCTTTGCAATGCAATTGAGGATGTGGAGTTGTGGATCCGGAGCTATTTCTAGTGGTCCTTCTTCTTCTTCTTCATCCTCGCGGGTCACAAAGAATTCTGAGAGTTCATCTTTGCCAATGATTTCAGAGTAGGCTTTGTTTAGGGATGTGGCCGCAGTTGGGTTGCTAGCACTTGCAAATCGGAATTCGATTCCAAAAATTGGAGTCCAGTCAAATGGAGTTGGCATGGTTTCGATATCTCAATATCGTCGTTGATTGGTAATTGATTGGAGAAAACAATCGTCGGCGTTCTTGTATTGTAATTAATCCGTCGTCGTCGTCGTCTCTGTGGGCGTTTCTGTGGCGGCGTGATTAAAGAGGAGATTCTTGTACGACAATCGTCAGTGGAACAATGGTTGTGGGTAGAAACGGATTGGTAGAATCAAACGGGCGTCGATGGTCCTTTAGGGGGATGATGGACGCGGGAAAGAAAATATGGAGTAATGCAATTGACTTGTGTAATCGTGATCGTGCGGTCGTTGGAACGATCCGCGGAGGTTCGGAGGAGAGGGCCGAAGAACGGGATCGATGTAATGTTGGTGACAATGTTCGGAGAAACAATCGGTGCTGTCGACGATAATTAACCTTGCTTGCCGGTCACAGATGTCCTGAACGTTCCTTGTATTAACCGGTATTGGTCGTGGATTACAAAAGAAGATGCCTGTAGAAGGATCGGTGTTACACCCCTTGATCCGCGAGCAGGGAGGTGAAGGAAAAGAGAGAGAAAGAATGAGACGTAGGGAGGCCGAGAATGTGCCGCACAGGGAGCTAAGCACAGAATTTCCTCTGGATTTAACCGACAGTGGAGGTGCTGAACGGCCGGAGATAGGAGCGTGGCTTAAGGGAGACACAAGTGCTCTTGCGGGACACGAGTGTGAGTTATAAGGGCTCTATAACCTGTTGTTACTCTAAAAATCGACCAAAGGTATATGATGTTAATATTTAAAGAGATGTGAGCTCAGAGAGAGGCTCTTATTTTTACTACGTATTTTCACTGTGTATCGGAGATCTCTGCTGTATTTCATGTGGTAGAGATCTTCCCCGGTTATTTGTTACTGTCTGCTTTACCGTCGTACCGATTCTTCTGCTGCTGTTGCTGTGTTAGCGTCGTGTCGGTTTTACTGTATCGGTCATTCGATGGTATCGGTCATTATGGGGTTAAGTATTCTGTTCGATGGGGCGTATGCTTATTCGCGGTATATATGCTGGATATGAGGCCCATCTGGAATCGGTACTGATTTTCTTGATTGCAATAAGTAATTTCCTCACGGGATATTAAGTATATTCTTTTGAATGTACTTATGGGTTCCAAGTGTTTACTTACTGTTCAGGTCTTTGGATATTTCTTGTTTCTAACCGGTTATTCCTTTTTGTTTGTAGCCTTAGGTGATATCGTTTTTACCACTTAAGGATTCCAAGTAGTGGAGGTGCGTTTGATTCTACCGCTTAATCATTGGAGTACTTGTATCTCGTATTCCGCACCTCGGTCGTCGTTTCGTTTTGTCAGCTTTTCCAATCGAATTTGATGCCAACAAAGTCCGTATTTTTCGCCGACAACAGTCAATGACTTCAAAAAAATTCAGTCCAGGCCATGAATACATTCATCATGACTCATCAAATGCATATTGGGAACAACTTTGTCACACAGAATGCCCAAAATGTTGTGGTTTGACTCTCCAAATGGCAAACATGGGGGTATTTTTGGTGCAATTCCAGGGCACAAACTAACTTATTGGGTAAGGACTCAAAAAGTATCTGGTCCAAGCCATGAATACATTCATCATGACTCATCAAATGCATATTGGGAACAACTTTGTCACATAGAATGCCCAAAATGTTGTGGTTTGACTCTACAAATGGCAATCATGGGGGTATTTTTGGTGCAATTTCAGGGCACAAACTAACTTATTGGGTAAACACTCAAAAAGTGTCGGGTCCAAGCCATGAATACATTCATCATGACTCATTCAATGCATATTGGGAACAACTTTGTCACACAGAATGCCCAAAACCTTAAGGTTTGACTCTCCAAATGGCAAACATGAGGGTATTTTTGGTGCAATTCCAGGGCACAAACTAACTGATTGGGTAATGACTCAAAAAGTATCGGGTCCAAGCCATGAATACATTGCTCATAACTCATCAAATGCATAATGGGAACAACTTTGTCACAAAGAATGCCCAAAATGTTGTGGTTTGACTCTCGAAATGGAAAAGATGAGGGTGTTTTTGGTGCAATTCCAGGGCACAAACTAACTTATTGGGTAATGACTCAAAAAGTATCTGGTCAAAGCCATGAATACATTCATCATGACTCATCAAATGCATAATGGGAACAACTTTGTCACATAGAATGCCCAAAATCTTAAGGTTTGACTCTACAAATGGCAAACATGGGTTTTTTTTTGGTGCAATTACAGGGCACAAACTAACTTATTGGGTAGTGACTCCAAAAGTATCCGGTTCAAGCAATGAATACATTCCTCATGACTCATCAAATGCATATTGGTAACAACTTTGTCACACAGAATGCTGGAAATGTTGTGGTTTGACTCTCGAAATGGCAAACATGAGGGTGTTTTTGGTGCAATTCCAGGGCACAAACTAACTTATTGGGTAATGACTACAAAAGTATCTGGTCCAAGCCATGAATACATTCATCGTGACTCATCAAATACATATTGGGAACAACTTTGTCACACAGAATGCCCAAAATGTTGTGGTTTGACTCTCGAAATGGAAAAGATGAGGGTATTTTTGGTGCAATTACAGGGCACAAACTAACTTATTGGGTAAGGACTCAAAAAGTATCTGGTCCAAGCCATGAATACATTCATCATGACTCATCAAATGCATATTGGGAACAACTTTGTTACACAGAATGCCCAAAATATTGTTTTTTGACTCTACAAATGGCAAACATGAGGGTATTTTTGTTGCAATTCTAGGGCACAAACTAACTTATTGGGTAATGACTCAAAAAGTATCTGGTCCAAGCCATGAATACATTCATCATGACTCATCAAATGCATATTGGGAACAACTTTGTCACACAGAAAGCCCAAAACTTTGTGGTTTGACTCTCCAAATGGCAATCATGGGGGTATTTTTGGTGTAATTCCAGGGCACAAACTAACTTATTGGGTAATGACTCAAAAAATATCGGGTCCAAGCCATGAATACATTCATCATGACTCATCCAATGCATATTGGAAACAACTTTGTCACATAGAATGCCCAAAATGTTGTGGTTTGACTCTCCAAATGGCAAACATGGGGGTATTTTTGGTGCAATTACAGGGCACAAACTAACTTATTGGGTAAGGACTCAAAAAGTATCTGGTCCAAGCCATGAATACATTCATCATGACTCATCAAATGCATATTGGGAACAACTTTGTTACACAGAATGCCCAAAATGTTGTGGTTTGACTCTCCAACTGGCAAACATTGGTTTTTTTTGTTGCAATTACAGGGCACAAACTAACTTATTGGGTAATGACTCCAAAAGTATCCGGTTCAAGCAATGAATACATTCCTCATGACTCATCAAATGCATATTGGTAACAACTTTGTCACACAGAATGCTGGAAATGTTGTGGTTTGACTATCGAAATGGCAAACATGAGGGTATTTTTCATGCAATTGTAGGGCACAAACTAACTTATTGGGTAATGACTACAACAATATCTGGTCCAAGCCATGAATACATTCATCATGACTCATCAAATACATATTGGGAACAACTTTGTCACACATAATGCCCAAAATGTTGTGGTTTGACTCTCCAAATGGAAAAGATGAGGGTGTTTTTGGTGCAATTCCAGGGCACAAACTAACTTATTGGGTAAGGACTCAAACAGTTTCTGGTCCAAGCCATGAATACATTCATCATGACTCATCAAATGCATATTGGGAACAACTTTGTCACATAGAATGCCCAAAATCTTAAGGTTTGACTCTACAAATGGCAATCATGGGGGTATTTTTGGTGCAATTCCAGGGCACAAACTAACTTATTGGGTAATGACTCAAAAACTATCGGGTCCAAGCCATGAATTCATTCATCATGACTCATCAAACGCATAATGGGAACAACTTTGTCACATAGAATGCCCAAAATGTTGTGGTTTGACTCTCCAAATGGCAAAAATGAAGGTATTTTTGGTGCAATTTCTGGGCACAAACTTACTTATTGGGTAATGACTCCTAAAGTATCCGGTCCAAGCCATGAATACATTTATCAGGACTCATCAAATGCATATTGGGAACAACTTTGTCACACAGAATGCTGGAAATGTTGTGGTTTGACTATCCACATGGCAAACATGAGGGTATTTTTGGTGCAATTCCAGGGCACAAACAGTCTCATTTGGTAATGACTACCAAAGTTTTTGTACCAGGCCATGAATGCATATCATATGACTTAAGAAATGCATGTTGGGAACAACATTTAAATGCATATTGGGAACAACTTTGCCACACACAGTACAGACAATGTTGTGGTTTGTAGATACAAATGGCACACAAGACAGTACGGTATGTTAGGTGCAGTCTACGAGATTCTACATGTGACTAGAGGATTGAAATACATAACCTTAGTGTGATCAAAAGTTTCCCTTCTGAAAAAATTATGGCGCGGGAGGGCTGGCTGGCACAGGTACGTGATCTACTTCTACAAATATAACAGCGCGCCCAAGCCAGGGCAAACAACATAGTACAGAACTGACGGAAAAACTCTACACACAAAACATCGTACACATACTACACAAAACACCGTAAAAAAAAACACACACACACACACACACGACACACGACACACAAAACACCGTACACAACCCGACAAAATTATTAGTACACACACAAAACCACACAAAAAGAAACACATGATTCTTGATCGACACCCTATTCAGAAAATAAAATAAAAAAATATGAATGCTATCGGAAAGACACGACGAAGCAAAAAATCCGAGGGGAAGACCCTTCGAAACAACAAAACCATCCGGCCCGGTGATCATCAAAATACAGGGGACAACAACGGTAAGAAAAAAAGAGTGAAAACAAACACCGCAATTACTAACAAAGTGTGTAACAGTAATACCACAACTATGAACGCATCAAAGGGCAACAGTAAAAAAAATGGTACCGACAACACAATTTCTACTACTACAAACACGGAAGAACAAAACACCATCAACCAGAGTAACGAAGCAGCACTGAGCATTACCAACACAACCACCACTACAGTAACGAAACAACAGAAAGAAGGAACAAAAACGAATGTGGTAGAGAAAACATCTAACGGAGAATGCTGCGATTTAGAGGATGTTGCGGAACTTGTCATGAAAAATATCCAATATGACAAATTGGCACAGGAAGTGGCAAAACACTTTCGGCAACAAGAGAGGCAACCACATATAGGGGTGGGAAAGGTAGTAATGGTACCTAAACAAACGGAGGCAACCATGCAGGGAGAGGGGACTGATAATGCCGGCAACACAAGAGAACGAGCAGTAAGTACAATTACAGACGAATATGGGCTTATAATAGACAACGATATGCTTACGGCTTTGAGTGATATGACTGAAACAGTGGACAAGCAGCTAAGGGATTACGTCAAAAAACATTGGTACCCCAACATGAAGTTCCCTATGGATGACAAGGTAACGGCGCATGTAATACAAAGAGCTGTTCAATCAAGTGCGGCTATGAAGCCACCAAATATTCCACTTGCGTCATTCTGTTCCTTTTACAGGAAACGAGTAGGGACAGTACTGACTGCATTGAGGCACAACTCACAAACATTAGCGAGAAAAAACTGGATAGGTAAATACAGGTGGGAGAATTGGTTGTTGAAATTAGGAATTTGGGAATCTATTTTTGGTCCGACAACACTAACATGCTGCCCATTGATACTGATGATACTTCCGTACAGACGATTACAGAAAAGGTCGAGTCCCTATCACCTTCCCTGGTACTGTGGCAGTTATTCAAGACACAGAATATGAGGACACAGGTATTTTAAACCCTAAATACAGAACATACAAAGACGCGGAAGATGAAGATTTTTATTATTTTGTTACAAGAATCATGTCGGCAATCAATCCGACAAATTCCAATTTCAAACAACAGAAGGAGAGGCACTTGCTGAGTGATATATTTACTATAGCAGATGAAGCATTTGCATTGGTACTGATCTACAATGAGCATCATGTATGGGTGAACCAGCAGCAGCGAAAGGGTGATGCCACGATTCTGCGACAAAAAAAAATTCTGCGAGTCAGACAGTGGAAGCAGAAATGGATGGATGGAGGAAGGACGTGAGTTGTTCAGTGACTTGTGCGACAAAATTGGCGAGATGCGAAAACACCCAGAAACAGGAAGGAAATTGGAAGAAATGATGAGGGACAGATTTAGGAACGAAAGTTCAACAAATTACACCAACAATAAGCATGGCGATGCAAATATTACTAGTAGCAGCTCCACTAATTGTAGTGGACCAAAAAAGAAAAAGAAAAGAAACGTCTATATTGATCCGGCAATAACAGCATCGATGAATGAAAGTTTATCTATTGGTGAACTAATGTAGAAAATAACAGTACATACATAATACAAACCTACTAATAATCTTGAACTTAATTTTGAGAATATTAGAAATAATGGAGGATTCGTAATACGTTGCAATAGGAATAAATAAAGCATAATAGAATCTACATTTTAAAAAGGGAATATTGTAGTCGAGAAATAGAATTCACAATTAGGAGAGCAGAATTGAATTGTTGTTTGGGAGATTAATATTTTGGAATTAATACTGAGTAAAGATTTCTTTTTTATTCGTGAATAGAAGTAAGTGTTGTTCGTACAGAATAATAATTCGGTTCTGCTAGAGACTGAAATAAATTATTTTTATTTGAGAGTAGAGTAATGTGCATCACGTGCACAGAAATAGTGCTGAGTTTACATATACCCTTATACGATTGTCGCGAATTTCAGGGTGTCCAGAAATATTGCCGTGTTAAAATCACGCACAAAATTTGTGCGCGAGAAGTAAATTCGAACCCCGCGAAACAGTTCTCGGACGTGAGTCATGAAAATGAATCATATAATTAATTCAAAGAGCTGACTCATATGTCTGACTCAACATTGAATCATAGAATTGAATCATAGGATTGAATCATAGACTTGTATGATGATATTGAATCATGGATCTGAATCATGATTTTCCATCATGGTTTTGAATCAGGGATTTGAATCATGGAATTGAATCATGGGTTTGAATCATGAATCAAATAATTCAATCATAGAGTCATGGATTTGAATCATAGACTTTAATCATTTAATTAACACATGAAATTGAATCATGGAATTGAATCATAGACCTGGATTGAAGAATTGAATAACAGACTTGAGTCTTGGAATGGAATCATTGACTTGATTCATGAAAATGAATCATATAATTGACTCAAAGACCTGACTCAGCATTGAATCATAAAATTGAATCATAGAATTGAATCATAGACTTGTATGATGGAATTGAATCATGGATCTGAATCATAATTTTCAATCATGTTTTTGAATCAGGGATTTGAATCATATAATTGAATCATGGAATGGAATCATGAATTTGAATCATGAATCAAAGAATTCAATCATTGAATTGAACCATAGACTTGGATTGAAGAATTGAATCATAGATTTGAGTCTTGGAATGGAATCATTGACTTGAGTCATGAAAATGAATCATATAATTGACTCAAAGAAGTTATTCATAGACTTAACTCAACATTGAATCATAGAATTGAATCATAGGATTGAATCATAGACTTGTATGATGGAATTGAATCATGGATCTGAATCATGATTTTCCATCATGGTTTTGAATCAGGGCTTTGAATCATGGAATTGAATCATGGGTTTGAATCATGAATCAAAGAATTCAATCATAGAGTCATGGATTTGAATCATAGACTTTAATCATTTAATTAACACATGAAATTGAATCATGGAATTGAATCATAGACCTGGATTGAAGAATTGAATAACAGACTTGAGTCTTGGAATGGAATCATTGACTTGAGTCATGAAAATGAATCATATAATTGACTCAAAGAGCTGACTCAAATGTCTGACTCAACATTGAATCATAGAATTGAATCATAGGATTGAATCATAGACTTGTATGATGGAATTGAATCATGGATTTGAATCATGATTTTCCATCATGGTTTTGAATCAGGGCTTTGAATCATGGAATTGAATCATGGGTTTGAATCATGAATCAAAGAATTCAATCATAGAGTCATGGATTTGAATCATAGACTTTAATCATTTAATTAACACATGAAATTGAATCATGGAATTGAATCATAGACCTGGATTGAAGAATTGAATAACAGACTTGAGTCTTGGAATGGAATCATTGACTTGAGTCATAAAAATGAATCATATTATTGACTCAAAGACCTGACTCATATGCTTGACTCAACATTGAATCATAGAATTGAATCATAGGATTGAATCATAGACTTGTATGATGGAATTGAATCATGGATTTGAATCATGATTTTCCATCATGGTTTCGAATCATGGATTTGAATCATGGAATTGAATCATGGGTTTGAATCATGAATCAAAGAATTCAATCATAGAGTCATGGATTTGAATCATAGACTTTAATCATATATCTAACACTTGAAATTGAATCATGGAAATGAATCATAGACCTGGATTGAAGAATTGAATAACAGACTTGAGTCTTGGAATGGAATCATTGACTTGATTCATGAAAATGAATCATATAATTGACTCAAAGAGCTGACTCAAATGTCTGACTCAACATTGAATCATAGAATTGAATCATAGGATTGAATCATAGACTTGTATGATGGAATTGAATCATGAATTTGAATCATGATTTTCCATCATGGTTTTGAATCAGGGCTTTGAATCATGGAATTGACACATGGATTTGAATCATGAATCAAATAATTCAATCATAGAGTCATGGATTTGAATCATAGACTTTAATCATTTAATTAACACTTGAAATTGAATCATGGAATTGAATCATAGACCTGGATTGAAGAATTGAATAACAGACTTGAGTCTTGGAATGGAATCATTGACTTGAGTCATGAAAATGAATCATATTATTGACTCAAAGACCTGACTCATATGCTTGACTCAACATTGAATCATAGAATTGAATCATAGGATTGAATCATAGACTTGTATGATGGAATTGAATCATGAATTTGAATCATGATTTTCCATCATGGTTTTGAATCAGGGCTTTGAATCATGGAATTGACACATGGATTTGAATCATGAATCAAATAATTCAATCATAGAGTCATGGATTTGAATCATAGACTTTAATCATTTAATTAACACTTGAAATTGAATCATGGAATTGAATCATAGACCTGGATTGAAGAATTGAATAACAGACTTGAGTCTTGGAATGGAATCATTGACTTGAGTCATGAAAATGAATCATATAATTGACTCAAAGACCTGACTCATATGCTTGACTCAACATTGAATCATAGAATTGAATCATAGGATTGAATCATAGACTTGTATGATGGAATTGAATCATGAATTTGAATCATGATTTTCCATCATGGTTTTGAATCATGGATTTGAATCATGGAATTGAATCATGGGTTTGAATCATGAATCAAAGAATTCAATCATGGAGTCATGGATTTGAATCATAGACTTTAATCATATATCTAACACATGAAATTGAATCATGGAAATGAATCATAGACCTGGATTGAAGAATTGAATAACAGACTTGAGTCTTGGAATGGAATCATTGACTTGAGTCATGAAAATGAATCATATAATTGACTCAAAGACCTGACTCATATGCTTGACTCAACATTGAATCATAGAATTGAATCATAGACTTGTATGATGGAATTAAATCATGAATTTGAATCATGAATCAAAGAATTCAATCACTGAATTGAACCATAGACCTGGATTGAAGAAATGAATAACAGATTTGAGCCATGGAATGGAATCATTGACTTGAGTCATAAAAATGAATCATATAATTAATTCAAAGAATTGACTCATATGTCTGACTCAACATCGAATCATAGAATTGAATCATAGAATTGAATCATAGACTTGTATGATGGAATTGAATCATGGATTTGAATCATGATTTTCCATCATGGTTTTGAATCAGGGCTTTGAATCATGGAATTGACACATGGGTTTGAATCATGAATCAAATAATTCAATCATAGAGTCATGGATTTGAATCATAGACTTTAATTATTTAATTAACACTTGAAATTGAATCATGGAATTGAATCATAGACCTGGATTGAAGAATTGAATAACAGACTTGAGTCTTGGAATGGAATCATTGACTTGAGTCATGAAAATGAATCATAGTATTGACTCAAAGACCTGACTCATATGCTTGACTCAACATTGAATCATAGAATTGAATCATAGAATTGAATCATAGACTTGTATGATGGAATTGAATCATGGATTTGAATCATGATTTTCCATCATGGTTTTGAATCAGGGCTTTGAATCATGGAATTGACACATGGATTTGAATCATGAATCAAAGAATTCAATCATGGAGTCATGGATTTGAATCATAGACTTCGTCCGAGAACTGTTTCGCGGGGTTCGAATTTACTTCTCGCGCACAAATTTTGTGCTTGAATTTAACACGGCATTTTTTCTGTACCCCCTGACATTTGCGCCGATCGTATAAGGGGTATACGTAAACTCAGCACTATTTCTGTGCACGTGATGCACATTACTCTACTCTCGAATAAAAATAATTTATTTCTGTCTCAAGCAGAACCCAATTATTATTCCTGTACCAACAACACTTACTTCTATTCACGAATAAAAAAGAAATCTTTACTCAGTATTAATTCCAAAATATTAATCTCCCAAACTAACAATTCAATTCTGCCCTCCTAATTGTGAATTCTATTTCTCGACTACAATATTCCCTTTTTAAAATGTAGATTCTATTATGCTTGATTTATTCCTATTGCAACCTAAATTACGAATCCTCCATTATTTCTAATATTCTCAATATTCATGATTAGTAGTATTTTTGTGTTATGTATGTACTGTTATTTTCTACATTAGTTCACCAATAGATAATAAACTTTCATTCATCGATGCTGTTATTTCTGGATCAATATAGAACTTCCTTTTCTTTTTCTTTTTTGGTCCACTACAACTAGTGGAGCTGCTACTAGTAATATTTGCATCACCATGCTTATTTTTCTTGATGTAATTTGTCGAACTTTCGTTCCGAAATCTCTCCCTCATCATTTCTTCCAATTCCCTTCCTGTTTCTGGGTGTTTTCGCATCTCGCCAATTTCATCGCACAAATCACTGAACAACTCTCGTCCTTCCTCCATCCATCCATTTCTGCTTCCACTGTCTGAATCGTAGAATTTTTTTTTTGTCGCGGAATTGTAGCATCACCCTTTCGTTGCTGCTGGTTCACCCATACATGATGATCATTGTAGATCACTGTCAATGCAAATGCTTCATCCGCTACAGAGAATATATCACTCAGCAAGTGCTTCTCCTTCCGTTGTTTGAAATTGGAATTTGTCGGATTGATTGCCGACATGATTCTTGTAACAAAATAATAAAAATCTTCATCTTCCGCGTCTTTGTATTTCCTGTATTGACGGTTTAAAATACCTGTGTCCTCATAATCTGTGTCTTGAATAACTGCAACAGTACCAGGGAAGGTGATAGGGACTCGACCTTTGCTGTAATCAGCTGTACGGAAGTATCATCAGTATCAACGGGCAGCATGTTAGTGTTATCGGACCAAAAATAGATTCCAAAATTCCTAATTTCAACAACCAATTCTCCCAACCTGTATTTACCTATCCAGTTTTTTCTCGCTAATGTTTGTGAGTTGTGCCTCAATGCAGTCAGTACTGTCCCTACTCGTTTCCTATAAAAGAAAGAGAATGACGCCATTGGAATATTTTGTGGCACCTTAACCGCATTTGATTTAACAGCTCTTTGTATTACATGCGCCGTTACCTTGTCATTGATAGGGAACTTCATGTTGGGGTACCAATGTTTTTTGATGTAATCCCTTAGCTGCTTGTCCACTGTTTCAGTCATATTACTCAAAGCCTTAAGCATATCGTTGTCTGTCATATGCCCATATTTGTCTGTAATTGTACTTACTGTTCGTTCTCTTGTGTCGCCGGCATTGTAACTCCCCTCTCCCTGCATGGTTGCCTCCGTTTGTTTAGGTACCATTACTACCTTTCCCACCCCTATATGTGGTTCCCTTTCTATTTGCCGCAAGTGTTTTGCCACTTCCTGTTCCTCTGTATCGAAGCATTCTCCGTTGGAAGTTTTCTCTACCACATTGGTTTTTGTTCCTTCTTTCTGTTTGTTCATTACTGTAGTGGTGGTTGTGTTGGTAATGCTCAGTGCTGCTTCGTTACTCTGGTTGATGGTGTTGTGTTCTTCCATGTTTGTAGTAGTAGAAATTGTGTTGTCGGTATCATTTTTTTCACTGTTGCCGTTTGTTTCGTTCATAGTTGTGGTATTACTGTTACACACTTTGTTAGTAGTAATTGCCGTGTTTGTTTTAACTCTTCTTTTTTTCTTACCGTTGTTGTCCCCTGTAGTTTGATGATCACTGTGCCGGATGGTTTTGTTGTTTTGAAGTGTCCTTCCCTCAGATTTTTTGCTTCGTCGTGTCTTTCTGATAGCATTCATATTTTTTTATTTTATTTTCTGAATAGGGTGTCGATCAAGAATCATGTGTTTCTTTTTGTGTGGTTTTGTGTGTGTACTAATAATTTTTTCGGGTTCTTTCTTGTGCGTGTACAGTGTTTCCTTTGTTTACGGTTTTTTTCAATTTTCGTGTGTGTGTGTGTGTGTGTGTGTGTGTGTACGGTGTTTTGTGTTTCGTGTGTGTGTGTGTGTGTGTGTGTGTGTACAGTGTTTCGGGTAGTATGTGTACGATGTTTTGTGTGTAGAGTTTTTCCGTTGGTTCTGTACTATGATGTTTGCCCTAACTTCTTTTGTGTGTTGTTTGTCTTGGGCGCGCCCTTATATATTTGTAGAAGGAGATCACGTACCTGTGCAAGCCATCCCTCCCGCGCCATAATTTTTTCAAAAGGGAAACTTTTGATAACACTAAGGTTATGTATTTCAATCCTCTAGTCACATGTAGAATCTCGTAGACTGCACCTAACATACCGTACTATCTTGTGTGCCATTTGTATCTACAAACCACAACATTTTCTGTACTGTGTGTGCCAAAGTTGTTCCCAATATGCATTTGAAAGTTGTTCCCAACATGCATTTGATGAGTCATGTGATATGCATTCATGGCCTGGTACGCAAACTTTGGTAGTCATTACCAAATGAGACTGGTTGTGCCCTGTATTTCCCCCCAAAACACCCTCATGTTTGCCATTTGGAGTGTGAAACCCCAACATTTCCAGCATTCTGTGTGACAAAGTTGTTCCCAATATGCATTTGATGAGTCATGATAAATGTATTCATAGCTTTGACCGGATACTTTTGGAGTCATTACCCGTGGTGCCCTGGAATTTGACCAAAAATTATCCTCATTTCTGCCATTTGGAGAGTCAAACCACAACATTTCCGGCATTCTGTGTGACAAAGTTGTTCCCAATATTCATTTGATGAGTCATGATAAATGTATTCATGGCTTGGACCGGATACTTTTTGAGTCATTACCCATTAATACAGTTTGTGGTGCCCTGGAATTTGACCAAAAAATATCCTCATTTCTGCCATTTGGAGAGTGAAACCACAACATTTCCGGGATTCTGTGTGACAAAGTTGTTCCCAATATTCATTTGATGAGTCATGATAAATGTATTCATAGTTTGGACCGGATATTTTTGGAGTCATTACCCAATATGTCAGTTTGTGTCCTGGAATTTTTGCACCCAAAATACCCTCATGTTTGCCATTTGGAGAGTCAAACCACAACATTTCCGGCATTCTGTGTGACAAAGTTGTTCCCAATATGCATTTGATGGGTCATGATAAATCTATTCATGGCTTGGACCGTATACTTTTGGAGTCATTATCCAATATGTCAGTTTGTGCCCAGGAATTGAACCAAAAATACCCCCATGTTTGCCATTTGGAGAGTCAAACCACAACATTTCGGGCATTCTGTGTGACAAAGTTGTTCCCAATATGCATTTGATGGGTCATGATAAATGTATTCATGGCTTGGACCGGATGCTTTTTGAAGTCATTACCCAAAAAGTAAGTTTGTGCCCAGGAATTGAACCAAAAATACCCCCATATTTGCCATTTGGAGAGTCAAACCACAACATTTCCAGCATTCTGTGTGACAAAGTTGTTCCCAATATTCATTTGATGAGTCATGATGAATGTATTCATGGCTTGGACCGGATGCTTTTTGAGTCATCACCTAATAAGTTAGTTTGTGCCCTGGAATTGCACCAAAAATACCCCCATGTTTGCCATTTGGAGAGTCAAACCACAACATTTTGGGCATTCTGTGTGACAAAGTTGTTCCCAATATGCATTTGATGGGTCATGATGAATGTATTCCTGTCTTGGACTGAATATTTTTGGAGTCATTGCCCAATAAGTAAGTTTGTGCCCTGAAATTGCACCAAAAATACCCCCATGTTTGCCATTTGGAGAGTCAAACCACAACATTTTGGGCATTCTGTGTGACAAAGTTGTTCCCAATATGCATTTGATGAGTCATGACGAATGTATTCATCGCTTTGACCAGAATCTTTTTGAGTCATTACCCAATAAGTTAGTTTGTGCCCTGGAATTGCACCAAAAGTACCCTCATGTTTGCCATTTGGAGAGTCAAATCACAACATTTCCGGCATTCTGTGTGACAAAGTTGTTCCCAATATGCATTTGATGGGTCATGATGAATGTATTCATGGCTTGGACTGAATATTTTTGAAGTCATTACCCAATTAGTAAGTTTGTGCCCTGGAATTGCACCAAAAATACCCCCATGTTTGCCATTTGGAGAGTCAAACCTCATTATTTTGGGCATTCTGTGTGACAAAGTTGTTCTCAATATTCATTTGATGAGTCATGATGAATGTATTCATTGCTTGGACTGGATACTTTTGGAGTCATTATCCAATAAGTCAGTTTGTGCACTGGAATTGAACCAAGAATACCCCAATGTTTGCCACTTTGAGAGTCAAACCACAACATTTTGGGCATTATGTGTGACAAAGTTGTTCCCAATATGCATTTGATGGGTCATGATGAATGTATTCATGGCTTGGACCAGATACTTTTGTAGTCATTACCCAATAAGTTAGTTTGTGCCCTGGAATTGCACCAAAAATACCCCCATGTTTGCCATTTGGAGAGTCAAACCACAACATTTTGGGCATTCTGTGGGGCAAAGTTGTTCCCAATATGCATTTGATGAGTCATGATAAATGTATTCATAGTTTGGACCGGATACTTTTGGAGTCATTACTCAATAAGTTAGTTTGTGCCCTGGAATTGCACCAAAAATACCCTCATGTTTGCCATTTGGAGAGTCAAACCACAACATTTCGGGCATTCTGTGGGGCAAAGTTGTTCCCAATATGCATTTGATGATTCATGATGAAGAATGTACTCATGGCTTGGACCAGATACTTTTGTAGTCATTACCCAATAAGTTTTATCTAGTACAACAAGCAACTTGTAATCTACTCGCGTAGAAACCTACGCGGATTCAGTACTAGTATGTGTCTAGTATAAAAAGAGTGTATTAATCTACTCGCGTAGAAACCTACGCGGATTCAATACTACTATGTATATTGTACAACAACTTGTAATCTACTTGCGTAGAAACCTACGCGGATCCACTACTAGTATGTATCTAGTACAACAAGCGTGTAGTAATCTACTCGCGTAGAAACCTACACGGATCCACTACTAGTATGTATCTAGTACAACAAGCGTGTAGTAGTCTACACGTGTAGAAACCTACACGGATCCACTACTAGTATGTATCTAGTACAACAAGCGTGTAGTAATCCACTGTTTAGAGGGCTCTGAAAAATGGAGGTGAAACAGTCGGTATGTTGGTTTTAACTTGTTGGTTATTACATGAAAGTGTTACTTGAAATTGTGAGTAGAAAACTGCTCTTTTACTAAATTCACCATATTGGTGCATCGGCCCGCTAATACTCCAATGCACACACTAAATCACTAATAATCACATCGACCCGCTAATACTCCGATGTGTTGCACGTGCCCTTGTACCAATTGGCTGTAGGCATCTACCTTGTGCCCCGTAGAATTGGTACATAAGGGCCTATTTTTAGTAAGAAGGAGAACCGGAGCCGGTAAGTGGTAAATTCTCATTCCCACTTCCATTCATGTTGGTCCATTCCTGTAGAAGCAAGATTCATCGTACGATCGATTCTTATCTCATTCGTGTCTCATTCATTCAGTCGCGCGTCATTCGTGTCTCATTCCACTCATTCATTTGGTAGCGCGCGCTCGTTCGATCGACTTCAAACACACTCCCCTGCTTCAAAGGATAAATGGACTTGTCAATCGATGACACTGCTCCAGAACTTCCTGTAGGCTTCATGCGCTTCCTCTGCCTTGGATATTATTTTCCTTCTGAATCCGGTCCGTTGAAGGTCTGATTCAAAGGCTTCTGAAGAACAGCAACGCTGCGTTAGTGTGTTAGTAGACGAACGATTGTACTCTATGTGTGACAATTGTGTTGGATACTTTCGGCAACGGATAATCGGACTACAGGCGAAGCTAGGGAAACACCAGATCTCTTCTTGCTGTGACTTGTTCAGATTGCAGCGAGACAGACCTTAGTATGTAGATTACAAGTAGTTGGTAGCAACTAGTGTGAATTTTGGGATATAAATCAGTTGAATGTTAAAAGTATGAGATAAAGTGAAATCTTGCCGAAATGCAAGATATCTCTTTTATTGAGATGAATACGTTGCAACTGCTGTTGCGTAGTGATGAGATTACTCGCTGATTATTTCCGTACATGTATTGGTCGTTGACCATATATATCTGTATGCATGTATATGTATTGTGTGAGAATCACACGCCAACGGTTTTCTTCTCTTGTTTCGTTAGGAAGACTCCATGGATTGTTTATCATTAAGGTCAAGAATTGCTCCCGTAGCTCGTGTGATATTTTATGAAGTCAGAGTTTGCTCACCGAAGAACGATGGCAATACTGTAAAACAGGGATTGCTCACCGTTGATGCGCGATGGGAATCGATGCGCCGTGGGAATCGATATGCCGTGGGAATCGATATGCCGTGGGAATCGATTACTTTGATTGATACGGGACTCATGGATTCGTACGAATAAGGTATCTACCATCTGGTAGCTTTGGTACTTCTGGTCACGAAAGGAATTTAATACTCCCCATGTCTCCTTGTGAAAGGTCATCACGCTCTACATGATGCTTCCATCATCTTGGAGAAGGTCACCCGTATTACCACAGAAGTGGAAGATGGGCTTGAGCAGTGGATACACAACTGAGTGTCCCCAATGCTTGGTGAGAATGTCTGCACAGTTATCCTTACCTGGGATGTGCATCATTAAAATGAAACCTCTTGCTATCATGCTCCGTACGTAGTGAGACGATAGAATGTTATGATGCTTGTGCAACCTTGCGTAAGGGAAGGTCGACGTTTGGATCATCTTTTCGTTGTCACCCCAAGAGTAGGAGATATCATGGACTCGTGTTCCGAGGTATCAGAATGAGTGGCGTAGATCAACGATCTGTTCGATGCAAGTTCTTCCTGCAACAAATTCAGCTCCAAAGGTGGCTGTTTCCGTAGTAGACTGTTTCTTCGAGAACCACATCATGGGAGTCTTGTTCACGAAATGAAGAATGCCGGTTACAGCCTTACCACTAAGAATATCATGCATGAGGTTGGCATCATAGAAATGTGTCAACACTACTGTCTTCCCAAGCGGTGCAGGAACGTCGTCGGGTAGCTCTTCAGAATGCTCCCCATAGACGGTGTTGGACCAGTCGATGGTGTCGGGTTTAGTCAATATAAAATCGGGTGGTTCCACGCGGAATCTGATTTTAAAATGTCTAAACTTGGAGATATATCCATAGATACGTTTGGCACGTTTGAGATGCCCATCTCGTAGTTGAGCTCTGAAACTGGAGAGTGTCATCACGGCTGTTTGTACATCGAAACGGCCAATAGCGATGATCCATTGGAGTGAACCGATCATACTTTGGTATTTCTGTATACCAGTTTCTTTGAGAAAGGCTGAGGAGTCCAATTCGGGATGATCGTTCTCTGCAATGGGTGATTGGAACCTAGTGCTAGGTTTGCATCCGAACATTTGTTCGTAAGACGCTTCCATCTTTTCGATGAACTTTATGGGATTCATGCAGAGAACACCATGCGCGTCGCGCTCAAATCCGCAACCTAGGTGAAAGTTCATAGGTCCGGATCCCTTCAGTTTGAAGTTATATGGTGACGACTGCAATATCTTCAAGAAGGAATTGGGATCTGCCATGCAGAGGCATAGGTCATCGACATATGTGCATATAAGTTCATATACACGTTCACCATGCTTGTTCGTTCCAGGCTTGAGGAATCTTTCCGGTTCTGCGTGGGATCGTTCGAAGCCGAGTTCGATGAGACAAGCTGCAAGTAAGTCTCCAAAGCACTTGCCTGAAGATCTGAGGCCATATAGGGCTTTGTAAATGATCAACAGGTGATCTTCCAGCAATCCGAATTCGGGACCTGCCTTGATGCATACTTTCTCGCAGGTAACTGCTTCTAGGTAGGCATTACCTATGTCGGTACCCCATGCTTCCAGGTCGTTCAGTTCAGCTAGGAATAGGCACATACGTAGGCCGCGGAGAGATACGACACCTGCGTAAACACTGTGGATAGGGGCCTCAGTGAGATTACCGTTAGCAACGAGGCGAGCCTTGTGTCTACCGTCGTGCTTGACAGCATATATCATGTGTACCTTGATCTGTTGGAATCTGGGGGGAATGGAGCTTGTCTTGTACACGCCTTTATCAATGAGTGTATTGTATTCATTGAGTTGTGCCATTTCCAGAGTGGTGGCATCTTCCCATTTGGTGTTTCCGTTGGCTTGATCAAATCGGAGGGCTTCTTCGTGGTTACGAGGTACTTTGAATCCGTATTGGTACTGCGGAGTTGTACGGAAAGAACGAAGTTTGGCTTGGTGCACGAGTCGATCAAGTTTCTTGGTTCATCGTGCTAGGTTGGTGATTCGCTTAAGGCGTTTCCAACCCGGGAGGTCAAGCAAGTTGTTGTCTTTCCCATATTTTGCAACGGTGACAGGGTCATCAGCCGCAATGTTGGCCAGAGGTTCATATGTTCGTTCCATATTTTCCCATTCGATCCAAAGGTTATACTTGGAGCCTTTGTATTGGGGATGCTTGTTATCCAGCGGACCTTGGTGTCCTAGGATGCGGCAAAATGACCAAAGTTTGCCGTCTTCTTGTGTTGAATCACGATGGATGTAATTCATGACATCATTGTATGCAATGATATCATTAAGTTCGTCATCAGAGTGTTTGCACTTGAACTTGATGAATTCTTTGTTGCGTTCAAGACTGTCTTCTACATCGACGATGGTAAGACGCTTCCGGGTGCCATCGGGGTTGGTTACAAGGAAGGATTGTCCTTGTAGATCGGCAATCGGGACCGTAGGAATGGTAATGGGTTTACCATCATCGTCAAATTGTGCGTTACCTTCTTTGTCGGTAACAACTACCTGTGATGGGTCTACTGAAGGAGTAGCGGGGTTGGTGTGTAGAGTTGTGACGTCACTAACATCAAAGTATGCTAATTCCGGTGGATCAAAATCATCTTCAGTAAGGAGAACGCCATCGGATGTCTTGCTGAAGATGTGTGTTGTAGGAGGACCATCAAAACTCTCTCCATAGTTGTTAGGGAGTGGAGAAGGTGACCAGCTCGGGCTGTCATCGACCTTCTTATAAAGAAAGCTCGGTAACAAGGGGTGGGCGGGTGGTTGAAGAATAGTTTGAGTGCCAGATGCGTGAGGCAAAGTACCTGGTTGTTCGTTGGGCACAGATGGGATGGTGTCATCGGCAGTGTCAGAATCAGCGGGTGAAACGCTAGGGGGAATTGAGTTGCCCAGTTTTGTAGACGCGTCAACGGGGTCACTCTGAGTGGTATGCTCCCCATGTTTGAATGCTGGAGCGTCTCCAGTGGCGTATAAACGGGGCAAGGAATCCTTGGCGTTACGCCATTTGATGAAACCATCATCAGTGAATAGGCCTGCGCGTTTGTTATGGGACTCAGGCGTAAGAGCAGAGCGGACGCCGGACCGGTCAAGTAACTTGTTGGTAACGGGATCCCAGATTCGGAAGCAGAGTCCATTGCCAACGTGTTTGGCGATGCCGACGAAGTGACCTAGGCGTTCGGTAGACTGGGTACCGAAAGGGGAGTCATTGGTCTTGAAATACACAGGTTCAAACCAGAAGAAACTGGTGTATGCGCTGATATCGCCAAGTGTACCGGTAGCAATGAAGACCGGTTGTTTATCTGACAGCGTAGGATCAGAAATAATATTGAGGAGACCAGCGACGTATGTCATGCACAGTAGCCATAGATGTGGTGTGCCTGTACGGTCCATGACGCGATTGACAATGCGCTTGAACGTTTGGTATCGACGTTCGAATTGATTCTGGTGTTGGTGATAAGGTTCACTTTGCCAGAGTCCAATCCATAGCATTTTGAGATAACCGACGACCTTCTTACTAGATTGATAGTTACCGTGGTTGCAAAGGAGGCAAATGCGCCTGCCCCATTTTCGAACAAAGTTCTGGAAGCAAGATAGGAAGTCGCCGGTGGTACGCATTTCTTCATTGTGTATAATATGTGACTTTCGGCCGAAGAAGATCTGAGCAATCTTGGAGCCACCATCAATCGCCGGGACATCCAAATAGACAGCATCAGACATAACATCGTCATTGAAGGGTCAAACGTTCATGGCCGGTTGTGGGGAATGGAAACGTTTGAAAATGTTTCCATCAGGGCTAACCGCCAATGAACCATATTGGGTTGAGTTTTCAAACGTGGCTTTGATGTGATCTGTGGAAACCCAACAAAAGAAAGGTTTCAGGGATAGGTAGTCATGTTCGTTGGGGTATCGCTCACGGGGCGTAGCTGCAATACGTGTAGTATCACTGGCAGTACAATCCGTCGGAAACGCAGTGACTGTCCCAGAGGCTTCAGGTAAAGTGCAGCATTTGAGGCGTTCTTGGTGAATGTAGTCGGTGGAAGTAAGCCAAAATGAGCAATCGGTGGTTCTATGATCATCAATAGGAAGGAAGGGAGATCGAGTGGATTGGCTGGAATATGAACTGAGGGATGTGACCGTGGAGGACCCAGGGGATACAGAGATATCTAATCCTTCAAGACAACGTGGGTTTCCATATTCGTCGTAATCGGCATATGGGAGTTGCTGCGGCTGAGGAGGATATTTCTGGAGAAATTGTTCATCTTTCGCACTGATCGTGGTATCAAGAACGGATGGGTCCCAATGTTTATTGGATGTCATGATAACATGTGGGAGCGTGTCAAACTCAATAGTCGTGTACTTTCGCATCGCAAGATATGGTAAACCGTGTCGTATGCTAAGAGGGAGTGCATATCCATCGGAGGTGGTGATGACCTGACCACCGCCCGCTTTGATGGATGTGTCGTCGACAGTGGAAAAATATGCTTCCATCTGGCCGGAGGACAATATAGAAGGGTGTCGTCCTGTATAGGCACATTCATTGAAAATGAGGATGACGGGGCCTCTGTTCAATATGGAATAAGCTCCGCATGTAGCAATGGGGATATTCTGTACCTGGTGATTGTTAATGCCGGTGACATAGACATATTGTGGTGGGATATCCTTGGAGATGAGGCATGCATCGTTGCCGATGATGCAACCATTTGCGCCGCGATCGACCATGGCAAAACCAGGGCTAGTAACCTGTAGTTTTGTGTATGCGGTATGTGTAAGACGTTACTGGACTATCGTTAGGAAAGGTCAGATCTTCGTCAGGATTATACCACTGGTGAAAATTGGCGGAATAGGAGGATGTTCCTACAGGTATTTGGGTGTCACCGTCCTTTTTGTACCAAATGTCAGGGTTTTCGGAAAGGAATCGAGCGGGATGCGCGGGTGACACGGAAGACTTGAGAGGTCGTTGGTCCTTGGATGAAGAGGTTGTTGATTTGTATACACCTAATGATGCATGGAAAACACCTCTACGATCATTTTCTACAGCAGGATGTAGATCTGCTGCGGAATTGGTATGTTCATCTTTGTTCGAAGTATCGTCTTCTCGGAATGATACCGAATGTCCGTGTTGATATGCCTTCCGGGTAATGGGTTTGACATTGTTGGGGTCAGGTTGGTCCTTGTGGAGTAAGTCGTGTCGTAACGATGCGAGCACGATTTTCTTGCCTTCCGGAGAAAAACTAAGCCAACTCTTCATGTCCTGATGTGACAGGGCCTTCCATATGTTTGTAGGCAGCCGCGTGGTAGGGTCAGGGGTACGTCCAGCCTTAAATACCGCATAGTCTTGATAGTCTCCTTCAAATTCGATAGGAAGAGCATAGTCATCATGGTTTTGGCTTTGGTCAGATGAGAAGTCATGAACGTGTGCACGTACAGTCGACCGAGGGGCAGCCATCGCGGACTGTGAATCGAGTCGAGTTGCTTCAAGTAAAAGCGTGATTTTAAGTTCGTGAATAGCAGCTGCTTCAGCGGCTGCATCTGTCACGGTGCTATTCGCCCCACCTGGATCCTTGACTTTAGCAAACTGTTTGTTGTCGGCCAAAAAATACGGACATTGTCGGCATCAAATTCGATTGGAAAAGCCGACAAAACAATACGACCGAGGTGCAGAATATTAACACGGAGTAACCACAGAGATACGATTATTTCGATGATCGTGTCTTAGAATCAAACGCACCTCCACTACATGAAAATCCCTAAGTGGTGAAAACAATATCACTTAGGACTACAAACAAAAGACGGTAATCGGTTAGAAACAAGACATATCCAAAGACCTGACCGATAAGTGAACATTTGGAATCCATAAGTACATTCGGAAGAGTGTACTTGGTACCCCGTGAGGAAATTACTTATTGCAATCAAGAAAATCAATACCGATTCCGGATGGGCCTCATATCTAGCATATATACCATGAATAAGCATACGCCCCATCGAACAGAATACTTAACCCAGAAAATGACCAATACCATCGAATGACCGATACAGTAAGACCAATACGACGCTAATACAGCAACAGCAACAGAAGAATCGGTACGACGGTAAAGAAGACAGTAACAAATAACCGGGGAAGATCTCTACCATGAAAATACAGAGAGCCCCGATACACAGTGAAAATACGTAGTAAAATAAGAGCCTCTCTCTGAGCTCACTTCTCTTTAAATTTAAACAATTCGTTATACCTATCCGGTCGATTTTTAGAGTTACAACAGGTTATAGAGCCCTTATAACTTACACTTGTGTCCTGCAAGAGCACCAGTGTTTACCTTAAGCTACCTATCTCCGGCCGTTCAGCACCTCCACTGTCGGTTAAATCCAGAGGAAATTCTGTGCTTAGCTCCCTGTGCGGCACATTCTCGGCCTCCCCACGTCTCATTCTTCCTCTCTCTTTTCCTTTCTCCCTGCTCGTGCATCAAGGGGTGTGAGACAGATCCTACCGGCATCTTCTTTTGTAATCCACGACCAAGCATCGACAATCAATTGTTTCTCCGAACATTGTCCCCAAGAATCTTCTTCCGTAACGACGATCGTTCCTTTTCTACCATCAACGATCGACGCCGACACGGTTCTTTTCTCCGACAAACATTCCACGGTTAATTCCTTTCTATCCACAAACACCAACGATTCTTATCAAGGTTAATTTGTTTCAGGTTAATTCCATCCCAAGAACGAAGAATCGCACATCCAAGAACAAACCAATCAACGGACGATCGCACAAACAAGCGCAACTCCGACAACACCGGTTAATCGATTTTTTTTCTCCGACGGTTTTCTACGACGACGACAACACCAACAACGATTATTCGCCGATTAACAACAAACAAATTGAACCATGCCAACAGCTCCATTTGACTGGACTCCAATTTTTGGAATTGAATTCCGATTTGCAAGTGCTAGCAACCCCACTGCGGCCACATCCCTAAACAAAGCCTACTCTGAAATCATCGGCAAAGATGAACTCTCAGAATTCTTTGTGACCCGCGAGGATGAAGAAGAAGAAGAAGGACCACTAGAAATAGCTCCGGATCCACAACTCCACATCCTCAATTGCATTGCAAAGGCCATTGCCATCAACCTAGTGGAACCACCGCCGGATGAAATAACAAAAGGCCACATTGCAAATCTCCTCGACAAATGCGTTATCAAACATGTCAGAAATGGCGGATCTACAAAACGAATGAGATACAAAACAGAATTTGACGCTGCTGCGAAGCATGCCATTCGGACCAACACAGATGACGAACCAATTGTTCTAATCGAAATCACAATTACCCATTGGCGTTTCAAGAAAAATTGGCGCCCAGACCTATTCATGGAAGCCTACACTGGAGACCCACCATCAGATGACGAGGCAGACGTTCCAGATACACCCGCCGCAACAGCTGCAACTGTCTCCCCTACTGAGATGGGACAAATTACGACCCTACTACAACAACTGGTCAACAATGGCAACAGCAACAACAATAACAATGCCGGCGCCAACCACCAAGCGTCACTTGACTTACCATGGAATCCAGCAACCTTACCGCCACCTGTCAAGGACCGATACTACAAGAGAGATGAATTCCTCACCAGAGATGATATGAAGGACTTCCCAATCACCTACACCGACTCATCCGGAAATGAAACGGTCATCAGACAAAACTACTACCTACACAACCTAGGCAGTGGTAGAAACGACCAACGTCTGATCACTAGAAGTGGTGACTGTTTTGATTTGACCAGAGCCTCAGACAAGTCCAAGGAAGCTGCTAGAGACAAACTGTTCCTCTCAGGATTCCCACAACTAAAGGACGCAACGGACCCCCAGGTTAGAAAATGGTACCGAGAAATCACAGCTCATTCCCAGCAACATCATATTTATGTGCACCCATACTATCTATTCAGACGTGAAGCTGACCACCTCAGAGGATTCACAATTGGTGATGACCTTCCGCACGACCTACCTTCTAGATATGAATTGGCTATCAATGAATGGGGAAATCTCCTTTACACTGCACTAAGAACTGATAAAATCATCCCTGACTCATGTGCAAGTATGAAGGCCACTATCCAGAGCTTTGAAGGCGGACAGGGATATGAAGCGCTATACACAGTTATTGCTCAAACACTTCCCAACTCAAAGAGGCCATCCAACGCCAGCAGAATGGTCAGAAACCCTCCCAACCAAGATCCAAATGAATCCCTTGAAGAATACTACTTCCGGTACAAGGATTATCTGAGACTTAGAGTGTTCCTCCAAAACCAACCCAGCACTATCAGTTCAACAGAAGAGGTCAGCAACCTAATTGCAGGAACCACCCTCTCAGAAGAGCTCTTCAAAAAGACAGAAGATGAACGCGACTCTGATGATCAATTCAAAAGAGACAAATACAAGGCAGGTAGGCTTCTACAAACCCTTCAAACCTATGAACAAGAGATCAAGGCTGAACAAAAGTACAAGAGGAACACCTCCAGATCAATCCAGCCCAAGCAACTGCCAGTCTCAGGTACCAGACCAGGTCACCGGCGCAATGATAAATTTCAAAAGCACGCTAGCAACAGCACTGTTAGAACACCTTCTACTCTGACCTCTCACTCAATCAGCCTGATTGAATCACTTGGCTACCCGGAGATGGACGAAGAATCTGACGATCCCTTCCTCCACCAAGCATACTGCAATGCAATCACGGCATTCGATAAACAACCTAGTCTTTTTGACACATCCAGAAAATGTATTGTTTGCCACATGACCGGTCACAATTTCGATAATTGTCCTGCATTGCAAGATATTGAGTCCCTGAAGAAACATAGGATTGCTGCGGCTGTTTTTCTGAACAAATCCAATAAACAGACCCAACAACTCTTAGATTCCACCCAACAAATCTCTCAGATCAACATTGGCAATGAAGATCAAGATGAGGTTTCACCTGATGCTACAGTAGAAACCCAAAATTTTTGCAATGGCCAAGAATAGAAAGTCTTTCTTGGAGCCATACTATGACATCATCTCAAGATGATCCTCAAGGATTTGACAACGTCACAGCGTCCCAAGTGAACAGCTTATGCCCCTCTTTGGACTCCAGCAGTGTCAGCTCCTATGAATCTGTCATAATTGGTGCCGTCAATCTCCTTCCCAAGGACAGCCTCCAGTCATCAATCCCAATTGATGTCTACTGTGATATGGACTCACTCGGGGTTACGACTCCTACATTGGAATCACACCTGAAGACCAATGAGGATCCCAATTTCGATAGAGACAACCCTACGCCAGTTGACACATACAATGTACAATCTCTAGTCCCACCGGACCCTATTGCAGCTACAGCCTACTTCCAACAGGGTATCAGGGCTCAAATTGACACCGGCGCAAAAGTTTCCTGCACAAGTCTCAAACACATCCTGCACGGTTACAAACCTTACACCAGGATAAGAAAATGTCCTGTCAGGCTTACAGCAGCAATAGGAGGAACAGCAGCTACCTGCATCCCTGAAGGCTCAGGATATTTGCATATCCCAGCACCGAATCACATTGGATATATCAAAGTCTTCTTCTACTATTCTCCCTCCCTGTCAACGACATTACTGAGTGAGAACGATCTCTGTGGAATGACATCTCGCATGCGATGTCAGTTCAGTGGACAGTCCATCCATAAATCATTCACTGACAACCTTGACTCATCTGCTCCACAAAATGGCAACCTCACCATTATTTGTCATCACAAGCAGAACACTGCCTGCAGCATTGTCCTCCATGGGAGCATCATTGATGGTCAATGCTATACACACCCAGTACTGATCCCAGATGTTGATATTGCCTCTCCATATGCCAATTGTGCAACATCGTCCGCTTATGCCTTAGCGACTGACATGCAGTTCAAGGAAGCTTGTGAACTGGCCTCCAAAGCAGCCATTAGCAACTACAGGTATGATATATACACAAATCTTGTCAATCTGCAGAAATGCACTGAAGCCGCGAAAGCTCAGTCTGATACCAGTGACATGATAAGGTTTGATGCCAAACTGTTTTTCACCAAGATTGTGGACAAAAATATCCCAATCCAAGCCATCAAAACCAAGACATCGAAACTCCTGTGGCACCAAAGGTTGGGACACCCATGCGATGATTTTCTGTATCAAGCTCATAAGCACATCATTGGAGTCCCAAAGTTCAAACGGCAAACCAGTATTCTTGACCAATGTCCAACTTGCATACAATGTAAGCAAACCAAAGCACCTGCTGGCTCACATTCCACACGAAAGGCCACACAACCGTTTCAAGGTTTATCTATTGATTTTGCATTCTCAGGTACCAAATCCTCCAACAGCAAACGCAAGCGCGACTATGAAGGCATCCATGGAGAAACTGCTTGGATTCTCATCACAGACCACTATACTGGTATGAAACATGGCGACACGCGAATCTCTAAAGCAGCGCCACTACACTGGTTAGAGCATTTCTTCGCCCAGCACAACCCAACTTGTGCCAACAAGTATGTTTCAGTTGATCAAGGTGGAGAACTCTATCACAATCCTGACATCAGAAACCTCTTCTCTGCGTTTGGATATTCAATCTTTCCAACCGGTGCGGATGCTTCACACCAGAATGGTACAGTTGAAAGAGCTCACCGAACTCTTGCTAACTCCATGAGGACAATGCTGTCTGGTGCTAATTTGCCCATCAAGTTCTGGCCCTTTGCGTTCTACCATGCACTTCGGTTGTCCAATGCATTCCCTGAAGGCAACCAACTACATTCACCATTGGAATTGGCAACTGGCCGTAAGGAAAACCTTGCTGATTTCTGAACCTTTGGTTGTAGAGTTTGGGTTAGACCCCCAGGCAAAAGATCTGTTAAACTCAAACCCAATGCCCGAAAAGGCATCTTCCTGGGTTTCGTCCCATACACTACAAGAAACATTCTTTGGTATGACACTGAAACGCATCGAGTCAAGATCGCCACTCATGTCAGATTTGACGAAGGGATGAATGACTTACCTCTTGCAGATCTTCCAACCAATGTCAAGCACCTGCTCCGGACTGATGACAACACTCCACTTCCTGCAGAAACCCGTGAGGTCTCATCCAGTGATTTCCAATTCTCAATTTCCCCCTTTGCAGACCTCACCAATCTACGACTCACTGTCTCTCCATCTTGTGCTGATCCCACGTTTGGCCTTCGCTATGCCAATGACTCACTGATTGGCAGAGCTTACATCACTGACATCCTTCCCAAAAGTCCTGCTTCCAAGCTTTTCTCCTCCTACAAGAAGACTCTCTCCAAGCTCCGCGGCGCTTATATTGTATCTATCAATCACAATCGTGTCTTTACTGCTGCTGATGTTACTACAGCCTTACAGGAAAATCACGATCGAGGGGTGCGGGATTCTTCAATAGATACACCAATCACCTTTGCCCTTGAAGAGAAATTGTCTATGAAGGAGGTCAGGAAACACTCCAATGAATATGGTTTATTTGCTCCCAATACCTCCTGGAAGGAACTCACTGCTGAAGAAGATCCACCATTCTTGGACCGGATTTCATCCATCAAGACTATCAAGAAAATTGGCACCAAATACAAGCAGCTGATACAATCAAGAATCAACCAGGTCAATAGCACTGAAGCACTCCATGCCTCCATCCAAAAACACTTGGCGCCAATTGAAGACGATATGGAGGTTGTCATTCCTACTATTGATATTGCATCCCTCAGAGCTATCACCAAACTTCATAAACCAGGAAATCAAGCATTACCACTAGATGCAGATTCACTGTCCACTGAAGAAATTGAACTTTTCATCCAGGCCATCAATTCCAAGGCAACTACACCTGAAGAACAAGCACTAGGGCACTTCACTCGAAGGAATCTCAAGCCTTTATCTACATGGCCTGAATGGCAAGCTGGGGAGCGAAAACAGCTCGACCAGTTTGAAGATTTGGAAATGTTTGGATCACCCATTCAATACCCTAAAGACCCAGACGCTATTATTCTCAGGCCTCATTGGCAATACAGTGTAAAAAGGAATGGTGTCAGAAGAGCCAGGCAATGTTGCAATGGAAGCAAATATGCAGCCCCAACCCTGCATGCCATAGCAATGTCATACTCATCATGTGTTGAACATCCCATTCAAAGGTTATTCTTTGCTATTGCTGCAAGCCTCAATCTCAAAGTGTACGGGGGTGATGCTGCAGACGCCTACGCCCATTCTCCAGGGCCCAACATCCCTACATACATGACTATTGATGATGCATATGCAGAATGGTACAGACACAAGCATGGAAAGGACATAGACCAACGATTGGTACTTCCAGTCCTTCGAGCACTTCAAGGCCACCCAGAATCAGGTAGACTATGGGAGACCCACATCAACAAGATCTTGAAAGGTCCCGATCTCAACTTCAAGACCACCACGCATGACAGAACAATCTATACAACAGTTTTTGAAGGTGAAACAGTCTACATGCTGAGACAAGTTGACGATTTTGCACTGGCTTGCACATCAGAATCCATATCTGACAAGATCTATGACATAATTGGCGCAAAGCTGAAGCTCCCTAGAGAAGATGCTGTCCCCTTCACCAAAATGGGTTTGCTTGAAGACTTCAATGGAATTGATGTCAAACAGACAGCTGACTACATTGAACTGTCCTGCGCCAATTACATTGACCGGATCATGACATCCCATGGTTGGGAGACTGATTCTAAGATGAAACCCCACTCCAAGCCATCGGCGCCGTTATCGACTGAAGTACTGAGCCAACTGCAATCACATACTGATGGTCCATTAGAAGGCACCAAGGAACATGCTGAATTACAATCCACATCTGGTATCTCCTACAGAACGCTTTTAGGTGAAATGATGTTCGCATATGTCAGTTGCCAGCCAGACATAGGCTATGCAGTGACTCTGATGTCAAAGTACAGTTCCAACCCCACTGCTTTCCACTATTCCAGCCTGAAGAATATAGCCCGCTATCTCAGGACCACCAGATCTTGGGGTATCAGATTCTACAGGCCAAATGCTGAGCCATCTCTTCCACCAGGAGAACCATACAGCGATGCAGTCCAAGATGTGTCACTCCCAAAATTCCCGGAAGACATCAAGCAAGCCAAACTGATGTGTTTTGTGGACGCCGCATATGGAAATGATCCAAAACACCGAAGGTCCACCACAGGCTACGTCTTCACTTATGCCGGTGGAGCGATTGTTTACAGATCCAAAGCTCAGTCCCTTACCGCACAGAGTTCTACAGAAGCAGAATTCATTGCTGCAGTCACAGCAGCCAAAACAGCCAGATACCTCAGATCCGTACTCAAAGAATTAGGATTTGCTCAAGCTGGTCCAACCCCTATCTATGAAGACAATGCATCAGCAATTGAGATCATCAACGCTCAGAAGCCAACTGAAAGAACCAGGCACATTGAAATCAGGTTCTTTGCAATTCAAGCATGGAAAGAAAACGGTGAAATCAAAATGATACATATCCCTGGAATTATCAATCCGGCTGATGATCTAACCAAACCATTGGGATGGATCTTGCACGCCTGACACGCAAGATACATCATGGGACACTACCCAGGTTAAATCATTCAACGGTGCGCGCTTCGACAATTGCTACGATTGATTCAATCCGAATCAGCAAGATTGATCGGGATGCCGATTCGATTCGATCCGAATGTTTGATCTACCAGTCAATAAAACTCTGATAAGCTTCCAGCATATATAACCGACCCAGATCTACTCCGACAGTAATCCAACATTGAAGGTAACATGTTGGATCAAGGGGTGTGTTGTCGGCCAAAAAATACGGACATTGTCGGCATCAAATTCGATTGGAAAAGCCGACAAAACAATACGACCGAGGTGCAGAATATTAACACGGAGTAACCACAGAGATACGATTATTTCGATGATCGTGTCTTAGAATCAAACGCACCTCCACTACATGAAAATCCCTAAGTGGTGAAAACAATATCACTTAGGACTACAAACAAAAGACGGTAATCGGTTAGAAACAAGACATATCCAAAGACCTGACCGATAAGTGAACATTTGGAATCCATAAGTACATTCGGAAGAGTGTACTTGGTACCCCGTGAGGAAATTACTTATTGCAATCAAGAAAATCAATACCGATTCCGGATGGGCCTCATATCTAGCATATATACCACGAATAAGCATACGCCCCATCGAACAGAATACTTAACCCAGAAAATGACCAATACCATCGAATGACCGATACAGTAAGACCAATACGACGCTAATACAGCAACAGCAACAGAAGAATCGGTACGACGGTAAAGAAGACAGTAACAAATAACCGGGGAAGATCTCTACCATGAAAATACAGAGAGCCCCGATACACAGTGAAAATACGTAGTAAAATAAGAGCCTCTCTCTGAGCTCACTTCTCTTTAAATTTAAACAATTCGTTATACCTATCCGGTCGATTTTTAGAGTTACAACACTGTTCACTTAGCTGAAAGCTGGAATAGCATGCCTGACATAATGCTGATTTTGCAGTATGGTACTCAAGGGGCTTGTTGGGAGGACGGAGCTTATTGAGGTGATTTAATTCATCAAACCAATGTGTAATGAATTTCACTTTGGATTCTTTCCAATTGCTGAGATTCAACTTTAGCAACGCTTGTAGCTGAGTCGAATTGTCATATACCTTGGCTTTTGATTTGCTGTGAAGGTTTACAAAATCGAAGTATGCCTTACGTCCATCACGGGTGGTAGAATGACTGTGTACACACGATGCAGAAAGATCGCTTTTGAAGACTTCCAACATTAGTACCCAGAAGAAGGCACACTGTTTGACGAAGAGATCACGGGTATAACCCAGAAGCGTAGCTGGAGGCCAAGTTTCATCAAGGAATGTTTCTGTGTCGATGTCGTATGCCTCGAGTTTAGCTTTGAAACCTACGAGCCAGTGTTCGAATCTTGAGTCATTCGTGAGGGGCGTAAAAGACTTTTCATCCCGTGCTTTTCGGCACCATGATTCGTACTTTACCTGCTGAGGTGACTTTTTGTTACTTCCCGCCGGAGGAGGTGGGGGGTTCAGAGCAGATTCGTTACGCTTGCATTGGGCTTGCTCTTCGCGGAATGGTTGGAATTCCTTATATGTATATGATTTCACATCCTTCCAATTTCTCTCTTCTTCTTGTAGATTGACATTGTCTTCTTGTAGATCGATAGCGAAATCCGCAAGTGCTTCTATGCTCCTTTGAATGGATTGAGGGATATGCGTTGGTAGTCCTCCCTCAGTATAGGTAAGTTCGCGTGCAAAATCCGGTTCGATAAGTGCGTCGAGGAATGCATTCCACTCGCATAATCCGCCTTCCTTGAGAGCTAAACATAACTTACTATTAGCTTCACTTGTTACGTTGAGTAGGGATACGAGTATCTTCTTCATATCAGTATCAAAACTGGGAAAGTGGTTGGCAGTAGTAACTTCGCCATCATTCTTCTCCTCGCCCCCAAATACATTGCTGGGCATCGTCGGTATGTTCGGCATTTGTGACGGTTCCGATCCTTGGAGAGAATTGCGCGGTGACTGAGAATGAGAACTGCTTCGTGTACGGTGTGCGACTGGCATATGCCAGCGTAGAGATTGTATTCAATTCCGTTCCTGTTCCTTTTTGTGTGCAAGCCGCCTTAGAGCTTGCGACTGTTAATCTATTATTTTCCTTCTGAATCCGGTCCGTTGAAGGTCTGATTCAAAGGCTTCTGAAGAACAGCAACGCTGCGTTAGTGTGTTAGTAGACGAACGATTGTACTCTACGCGTGACAATTGTGTTGGATACTTTCGGCAACGGATAATCGGACTACAGGCGAAGCTAGGGAAACACCAGATCTCTTCTTGCTGTGACTTGTTCAGATTGCAGCGAGACAGACCTTAGTATGTAGATTACAAGTAGTTGGTAGCAACTAGTGTGAATTTTGGGATATAAATCAGTTGAATGTTAAAAGTATGAGATAAAGTGAAATCTTGCCGAAATGCAAGATATCTCTTTTATTGAGATGAATACGTTGCAACTGCTGTTGCGTAGTGATGAGATTACTCGCTGATTATTTCCGTACATGTATTGGTCGTTGACCATATATATCTGTATGCATGTATATGTATTGTGTGAGAATCACACGCCAATGGTTTTCTTCTCTTGTTCCGTTAGGAAGACTCCATGGATTGTTTATCATTAAGGTCAAGAATTGCTCCCGTAGCTCGTGTGATATTTTATGAAGTCAGAGTTTGCTCACCGAAGAACGATGGCAATACTGTAAAACAGGGATTGCTCACCGTTGATGCGCGATGGGAATCGATGCGCCGTGGGAATCGATATGCCGTGGGAATCGATTACTTTGATTGATACGGGACTCATGGATTCGTACGAATAAGGTATCTACCATCTGGTAGCTTTGGTACTTCTGGTCACGAAAGGAATTTAATATTGGAGTCTACGGTCGAGAAGCTCATGTCCTTGTTGCATTTGGCTTTTGTGGAGTACTCATCTTTTCCATAGAACTTGGAACCATGCTTTTCAAATAGGGCTCCAGTAAGATTCTTGGTAAAGATGTCACTTGTCATTTCATCGCCTGTCTTCCACATCACCTTGATGATGCCCATTTCCTTCAGCTCTCGCAGGAAATACTGTTTGACTTCAATATGCCTGGTGCGACCTGCTATGGACCAATTGTTGCAAAAATCAACTGCACCCTTGTTGTCCACATATATCACCATGGGTAGCTTGATTTGCAATCCGAGACACATCATGACTCTCCAAACGTACAGCATGTCTTGCACACATAGTACAGCTGCATACAGTTTGGCTTCCATCACTGACAGTGCAATGATTTGTTGTTACTCTAAAAATCGACCGGATAGGTATAACGAATTGTTTAAATTTAAAGAGATGTGAGCTCAAAGAGAGGCTCTTATTTTTACTGGGTATTTTCACTGTATCGGGGCTCTCTGCTGTATTTTACATGGTAGAGATCTTCCCCGGTTATTTGTTACCATTCTTGTACCGATACTGTCGTTGCTGTTGCTGTATTAGCGTCGTGTCGGTCTTACTGTATCGGTCATTTGACGGTATTGGTCATTCATGTTGTTAAGTAATCTGTTCGATGGGGCGTATGCTTGTTCGTGGTATATATGCTAGATATGAGGCCCATCTGAAATCGGTACTGATTTTCTTGATTGCAATAAGTAATTTCCTCACGGGATATCAAGTATATTCTTTTGAATGTACTTATGGATTCCAGGTGTTTACTTACTGTTCAGGTCTTTGGATATTTCTTGTTTCTAACCGATTATTCCTTTTTGTTTGTAGCCTTAGGTGATATCGTTTTTACCACTTAAGGATTCCAAGTAGTGGAGGTGCGTTCGATTCTACCGCTTAATCATAGGAGTACTCGTATCTCGTATTCCGCACCTCGGTCGTCGTTTCATTTTGTCAGCTTTTCCAATCGAATTTGATGCCAACAAAGTCCGTATTTTTTTTTGCCGACAACATGATTGGCATCATCCTTGATCTTGCTGTGACATTAGCACCATTCAGCCAAGTCGACCAGCCATTGACGCTGTGGCGTGACTCGTCTTTGGCATACTCCGAGTCACTGAATCCAATCAGCTCAAAAATGAAATTCCTGGTACCATCCCACACTGCATTGGGGGCTATTGCGAGACCTCGCTTGGGTGTTCCAGCACAATACTCCATCACTCGCTTTAGTGCCTTCATGTGGGACTTCCTTGCTTCAGTCATGAACCTGGACAGCTCCCAGACAGCATTATGTGTTTCAATTCACGACCATCTCATCATGTGCAATAGGATGGCTGTTCCGGACCTGTACTTGGTTTGGGCTTCCTTGGTGAGAACACTATCAGATGGTCCCTCACCTTCTTTCTTCAGCACTGATCCTGGCTCTGCTGGAGTCATGGGATTGCCTCTGCATTCATCAAGCTCGAACTCATCAACAAATCTTTTGATCTTGACTGGTTGGGTCAGTCGCAGAGTCCTGTTCTTCTTGTCCCGCTCAATGTGACATCCAACATATTCGTCCATCTCGCCAACATCCTTGCATTCAAATAGGGACTTGAGTTGCTCTTTGTGCTTCAGAACTTCTGCTTCTTCACTTATGATGCAAAAGTCATCGACCCACAGCAACATCAAAAGTAGTTTATTGTTGATCCACCTGAAAAATAGGCATGCGTCGGCCTTGCACCTCTCCATCTGCATGGTATGCATTGCTCGTCGCGCTTCTCTCCAGAATTGTATGGCGGCTTGAATTGTGCCATAAAGGGTTTTCTGCATGTTCTGTCTTTTCTTGAAAACAGCACACTTAACAAGAGATTGCATGCGCGAACCTCTAGTGTGTGTTCTTCTTTGATTACTAAGTATCGGACTTCGATCGTAAGAATGACTGTTGTCCGATCACTAAGTATCGAATGTGGGTGTCAGAATGACGATTGCACCTCTGGTTCGATCGTATTCCAATCTCACATAGAGAAAGAGGTCTCATTATTCCAAACACTAAAGGTGCGTATGACTTGATCGTTTGTATCTTCGACTCGTATTATCGTATCATTCCAACTGCAGTACTGTAAGTTACGTAGAAATATACGTACATAATTTAGAGTACTGTAGTTCTCGCGTACGTGCAAAAGGAATTTAATACTGCAGTTGGAGGAGTACATATGATGGGTAGAACTTCTGATAGCCCTCTGGAATCTTGGTGAATATTTTCTCTCCATTCTGAAATTTGCCATTCAGAAATGCTCCTTCCACATCCACAATGTACGCCATAAAATTTGCCATGACCATCAATATCATTGCAATTCGGATTGAGATATCACTGACAACAGGTGAAGACTTGTCTTGGCCATCATAGTGCTCGCCATCTAGCTGCTTGAATCCTCGGATGGCATTCCTGCATCTTACTGTGCCATCAGGTTTCATCTTGTTGGCCCAAGTGGTATCCATGATTTTGGTGCCCGGTGGGATATTGGCTTCATCGATCTCTTCAAAAACTCCATATTTGACCATCTTCTCATGTTCAGCATCAACACCCTCTGTAAACTTGTCTCGCATTGGACTGGCCATAGATTCCTTGTAATTCATGGTCTTTAGCTCATTGGTGTTGTCAAAAGCACTCCCAGCTGCGCCAACTAGACTGAGTTCACTCATAGCGCCTTCCTGAGATGGAATAGAGACTGACAGAAGATTGAATTCTTTCAGCTCAGTCATTGCCTTGTGGAACTGGATTTCAGCATCAGTGAATTGAGCTGCATAGCTTGCCATATCTCCATAGCGTATATCCGGATTGAGATGAGAGTTTCTCACGACACACGACCATATCTTGTGGTTGTTACAACATGTAGATCCTCTGCTACAGTGTCTTCATTGCTGTTGTAGTCCTCATCATCGCTTTCATATTCGATCTTGGTTTCTTTAATGGTATCGGTGTAGTCATCATCATAACTATCGAAGGCAGGCTCCTCTGGTGCGGTTTCAGATTCAGGTTGGAAGGGAATTGCTGGTGCTGTGGCTCCCCCACTTTCATCCTGAAACTGCACGCGGTGCCGTGGTCTGGTGGTGGTGCGCAAAATGGAGAGAGGGTGTGTAGGGGTGGCGTTGATTGGGAGGTCCATGTGGCCACCTTCAAGGAAATCAGCATGAAAATTAAGATGCTCGCCCGCTGGTGCCGTTGGGGGAAAATACATTTGCTTCAACCAGTAGATATCGCGGGTAACTGTAAAGGTGTTCTTCAACGGATCATACATCACATAGCAATCTCCTGGCCGGTCAGTGCAATATCCAGCAAAGAAAGCTGGATTGCCTCGATAATTGAGTTTTGGACTTGTAGACCGCTTGACACAAACTACGCCAGCTTCCCCAAAGGTTCTGAGATGGGCGCTGAAAGCAGGGACCTTGCCAGAGAGATGCTGGATCTTGGGCAAAGTGTTGCCGTTTACCGTGACAGCCTCCAACCAGTCCAACTGAACACCACACCTCATGGCCAGGGGGAAGAATCTAAACCTGTATTCTCTAGGCACATTCGCTTGAGAGCAAAGAGCCATGGTGCGGCAAACGGATCGATAGATTGCTGTTTCGACCACACTGTTCTGTTGTGGAGTATCCACAGAGGTATACTCGAACTTGCAAGAAAATTTCCAAGCTGCTGAGGCCAGTCGAGCGCCAAGTGCTGTATTTTCACCAGCTTTATCACATCGTATGTGCTTCAAAATTTGGCCTTTGGATCACCATTGGTTGAGCAATGCGCAAGTTGGTTCAACCATTCCGTCCTTGGTGGCAAAGAAATTGACAAACCGGCATGAGGAGTACTCATCAACAATCATGTGAAAATGGGGCTTGGTAATGAATGGGGCCGTCAACTTGTTACTTTTTGCAGCTTTGGGTGCTTTAACGGAGGACATGTCCACAAAGAGTCTTTCTCCAGGCTTGGTGGCTGCAACATGTTCACTTTCCGTAGGAAGCACTTTTCGTTTGGCTTTGGCCTCGGCACAATCTGCACATGGGAGCAGTGGACCCCGAGTAATGGTCCAACCAAGCGTTTCAGCAGTGCGGCGCGTCCTGCTCTCATCCATGTGTCCCAGGAGCCGGTGGGCTTTGTTGATGTTCATCTTGGTCCCTTCATCCGTAGTAGTAGTAGCAGTTGCTGCATTGATGTCAATGTTGTTGGTGGGATTGGCAATGCGATCAAAATAGCCAACCCAAACACAGCTTGTGTAGGTGGGGATCTGAATATCAAAATTCACTTGGAGTGTCCCTTTCTTGAGTGACCATCCGGTTGTGTCGCTTCCTGTGGCTATCCAACCATTCTGTAAAGCCAAGTTGGCTGAGAACAGATTGAATGCAAAATTTGGATTGAAATTCACACCCTGCAACAATGTCTGAAACTCCTTCTTGCCATCCTTGTCAATCTTCTGACATGGAATATCCCCAACTTGACATCCTTTTAATTCGTCTCCACTTTGGGTGGTAATAGTGGCACCACTGGCCCTCAAATTGGTGGCACACCGCATGCTGTTGGAACTGTGGCTTGTGGCGCCTGTGTAAAAAACAAAGACATTGTCATCATACAGCAGATCAAATCCTTCGGGCACAACATCTCCTTTGGTAGCTCGCTTCTGGGCATTGAGAAGTTGCAGGGACGTGGTAGAGGTAGAGGTTTGCATTGCTGAGAGACAGAAATTGTAGTCAATTGTTGCTCCCTAGACATCCTTCAGCTTGGATTTCCAACCATTCGGGCGTCTGGCAGCATTCTTCTCATCTTCAAAACAGACAGCTGTTCCATGATTGCCACCGCAGAGTCCACATTTGCGCCGTCTGCCTCTGTGGCCATTCCACCTGTTGTTGCGATTGCTGCGGTTGTTGCCGTTGTTGCCATTGCCATTGTTGCCATTGTTGCCATTGCAGTTGTTGCCATTGTTGCCGTTGTTGTTATTGCCGTTGTTGCCGATGTTGTCGACACGCGGGTGGCCTGCTGCTCGTTTAGGACAGTTGAAAGCTTTGTGACCTTGCTCTCTGCACCAATAACAAACTGCGTTGGTGGACCACTTAACAACCGGCAAATCGTGTTGTTAAGTAAAAACAAGATATAACCGTTACGTGCGGTTAAATATGAACCAATAAGGAAACAGATCGACGCGCGTATTACATGAATGAGATGAGCGGCGAAATGAACAACATACGTTCTTACGAACAATGAATACATTGAGGAAGTGAGACGAAATTAATGATGGATCGACACTCAGGCATATGAAGACCAAACAAGGCAATATAGGCACCGAAGGAAATCTATCACAGAAAACAAACTGATGGTCACGATGACTGAATAAATGAGTCACGATTGAATGAATAGATCATTGATAGAAGAATCGGACACAGCGAAATATCACAAGAAAGTAGTACACGAAAATTCAGAGGTTTAGGATCCAATACTAAGTATGTCAATGATATACATGTGTATGTCAGTGAAATATGGGAAATATCAATGACATACGAAATGGATACGCGAAGCCCGAATATGTCACAAACAAACAAAATGAGACATGTTACTCCGACAAATTCACTGAGGAAATATTAGTTAATCTACAACACGAGAATGCACGTGCAGTCTCAGGATGGAGAATCGCTTAACACAGGATTGCATGTGAAATCTGATTAAGTATTCGAAAAACAGAAAATAGATTAATTAACTCATAATCCGGAATTACAGTTGTTGATTAACAGTCGCAAGATTCATACGAAGTCTATATAACAAACATACCTACGAGTTACAATCCATTCCGGAGTATCCCTACGAGCCTTATACGAGAAAATTTTCTCGAAGTTTCTACTAGAAATTCCCTACTAACAAAATCAATCTTAGAATTTATCGATCGCGAACTTCAGAAAATTCTATTCGGTTGGTACTACTGACTCAAAACTAACATACTGGTACGAAACCACTGAAATAAACAATTATCTTGGACGGGAGCTATAGAATACTACTAATATTTGGCTAGAACAACAAAGAAGAAGAACACCAAAATACAACATACATAACAAGAAACAAAAATAAAAATACGTAACAACCGAAAAGAAAAATACACGACAAAAAATACACGACAAAATGCAAACCTTTACAAACAGATTTTTTCAAACCCTGGGTGCAGTCACTTACCGGGCTTTCTATATTATGAGAAACAACGATTGGTGGAGACAAAATGAAGATGTATCACAGGATACATCCGAGGACGAGGATAACCAGATTCCATCGACAGCAAACAGCAGCTCTTTGACCCGACGCCACCGACAACGACGTTCAAGACGGGTCAACTACAATCAAGAATTATCATCATCATCGCCGTCTTCATCTTCATCATCTTCCTCATCATCAGAAAGTGATGAGGATGATAGTGGCTCAAGACCTGGCAGACGCAGAAATGCAGAACTGGTTAACCTCCGAAGACAAGCAGCAGAAGCTAAATGTCGAATGGAAGAAATCAATGCCCTCAGGGAAGAGATGAGAGCTGCAAGAGCACGAGGACGAGAAAAAGAAAGAAGATATGAAGCGGAGATGAATGCTCTGAGACAAACAATTCAAGAATCACGCAACAAGGACGATGAGATGGAAGCGCTTAGACAAGAAGTTAGGTCGGCCAAAGAAAAAGCAACGGGCCAGCAGCTACTCAAGGCAAAACCAATCCATGACTTTGATGGCCAACAGGAAAACTGGACAAAGTGGAAATCCGATGCGATAGCTACGTTTGCGGCCACAGGACATGAGGAGATTATGAATGATGCAGAGGCAGCCCGGAATGCACCGAGCAAAAACAAGGCACTTTGGGGAACATTGTTGTCGGCATGCAGTGGCGGTAGTGCTCATTCAAAAATCATCAAGCATGAAGATACATTTGATGGTCATGCGGCATGGCAAGAACTATTGGGCTGGTATGATTCTGACAACCGGCGAGAATCTTATGCCGAGACACTGAAGCTTCGTCTACGATACAACCTGTTACACCCTAATGGCAATATTTCTGAGTATATTAACACATTTGAATTGACCTACCATAAACTCCGGAAAATTCCACCATACCATATGACTGAATGGGATGCAAAAAGTATCTTTGCCCGCAATATTCGAGACCCAAATCTGGAGAGATTCAAAGAAGAATTACTGGAACACAAAACTGACAGGACCCTAGAAGAGATGATTATTAAGCTTCGCATCCATGATGAAGAACTTACCCGCACCGCGTACGATAGCAACAGAGGAGGCCACAAACGCGTTCGCCGCACCCCTGATGGTCCTAACAAACGACAACGTACGGGTTCTTACGGCACAGGCACTCTTACAGGGACTATTCACCCTAACCTCAAGGGTATTATCCGAATCCCTCCTGAAACATGGCAAGAGCTTTCTCAACCGTATCGCGATTGGGTACTCAAATACAACCAAGCCATCCGCCACAGTGACACTCCACCTACCACTCCAGAAGGGGTTATTGTTGGGCCTCCACAAGATGATGGATTGAATCATTTTATTCCCAAATCAAGTCGTCAACGTCGAGTCCGTCGTGTAATGACACCCATCACCGGAACGGACGCACCGGCATCGCCGCCCACATCAGCCGAAAACACTAAGTCCTCAACTCCGGATGTTGATAGTGACCAGGATAGCATTGGAACAATTGATGAAACTGAATTATTCCCTCCAGGCTCCACTGCTCTCAAAACAGTACGATTTCATCTCCATTCTGGGGGGGACGATAGTGCGCATCAGGCAATTCAGAATGCAGCGAACAATAGTGCGGATCAGGTAACGCAGAATGCAGCAAATTCTACACCAAGAAGAAATGCATCCTCTTATTTTTACACAACACGAAGAAACAAGATGGAAATAAAACCCGATGAAAGTGAAAATGAGGAAAATGAGGATTGTGATGGAGAAGACGTACCCGATCTTGTTGCAAGAACGGCGCCCGACTCGGACGATGAAAGTGAATCGAATGAGGAACGACGGGATCGAAGAACAGGAAACAGGAAAATACATCAAGAAAGAAGACCGCGAAGAGCATCAAGAAATCCAACAATTACCAATATACATCGATATAGAGAGGTTCAACAAAATGACAATATTGCAGTGATCGACAGTGGTGGAGGAAGAAGACCAACGGTTACAGAACAAGCATGGCTCCGAATTGGAGGAGAAACTGGAATGACGTCTGCAATGAGGCCGTACATGAGTAATGATACAAATGCCTATGTGGAGCATCCGGTTTGCAGTGCTGTAACGAAGGCTTTTATTCCAGGAAGAGAAGATCCAGTACTTCTAATGGTCCACTATGCAACTTTTGTGACCAAGGATAAAGACCAAACTGATGGTGAATCACTATTGACAACGATCGATATGGGTGATCATGGAGTGCTGGTGAATGGGGTGCAACCACAGTTGTGCAAATGTGGCATTACAATTGGAACGACATTCCTACCATTTTCATATGACGATGAAAAAGTTTATTTTCATATTACCAAACCAACAGAAGGAGAGGTTGATACATTGGAAAAATTTGAACTGAACAGTCCTGCACCTCCAGATATGCGCAAATATCCAATGTTGAGAAGGAAGAGAGCAAGAGAAACATTCAAATTTGCAAAACTCCCAATGCTGGAACTACGAAAACGGTTTGCTATGTTACCAGAATTGACTGTTTTGAAAACATTGGAGAATACTACACAACACTACGAAGAAATAGAAGAAGAAAATCGAGAAGTCCCCAGGAAACATTACAGAAAAAGATTCAAGGCATTCCATTACAGAAGACAAAATGAAACAGTGAGCACTGATTACACATATTTTTCGAAGAAGACATCTCAAGGACATAACGGGGGACAATTCTTTAGTGGCACCAAGACAAAGCTTTGGTCTTTCCATCCTCTGAAAACAGAATCACAATGTACCAATGCCCTACAGGATTATCTTCGCGAACATGGAGCACCGGATACTATTCTCAGTGATAATGCAAGATCTGAAACGGGGGTAAAGTGGACTCAAATTCTTCGAGAGAATATGATCAAAACAAGAACGAGTGAACCACACCACAGCCATCAGAACCTGTGTGAAGCAGAATGGGGAAGATTGTCCAAAATGGTACAAAACAGTCTACGTATGTTTCAGGCGCCAGTCAGTTTAGCACATTGGTGTGCAAAATGGTGCGTGTCAGTTAACAATTTGGCAGCCCGAAAGTCCCTGAATTGGAAAGTACCTCTCGAATTGCACCAAGGCTGGACACCTGATATTTCCCACCTGAGATTTCATTTTTATGAGCCAGTGTGGTATTTTGAGCCAAGATTCAAGAGTCCCAAAAACAACATGTTGAAAGGGAGATTCCTGGGTTTTGCGGAATCAACGGGTGATGCAATGACTTATTATATTCTGACTGAACCAGATACACCAAAGCAGAAACGACAAGTGTTGATGAGATCGGTAGTTAGAACAAGACGCAAGGAAATTGGCACCAAAGATGAATATGTGAATGACAACCCGGAGGCAGAGAAGTTTATCCTTTCCTTGTCAGAACATCAGCAGAACATGGAAGATATCAAGAGTACTGACGAAGTCCCATTGTTATCTTCAGGGGAGAAATTTGTCGCGAGCTCTGAAGGAATGGAAAATTCTACTAGCACCAATCCAATGGAAGCCCGTGATGAAAATGACAATACAACTTCAGGGGAGATTGATGCTGATGAAGAGGAAAACACGTTGGACATGGAAGAAGAGATGTTACCAAGTGATATAGATGGATGCAACAATGCTGAAACACATCAGGATATCTTGGAAAGCACAGAAGTAAATTTGGATATGGATTTCCGGAAGATTTTGGACCATTTCTGGGAAAATGGGATTTTGGTATTCAAGGCGCAATACATCGATGAGCTGCAAGGAAATACAGTCTTGAATACCCCATTCCCACAATTGAAGAAAGATCAACCACTGGCATGTGCAAAGTATATCAAGGAGTACATTGTTGAAAGCAGGAGAGGAAATAACAGACCATTGAATGTATGGGCAGAGCAAGTCATAAAACAACAATCTAGCATTGTCAGAAGAATACGATTTATGAAGTCCTTGATACACAAGAGTGTTCAACGCGCAGTCAACAAGAAGAAACCATCCAGGAATCAAAGAATGGCAAAGAAGAAGAATCGTGAAAAGTTTGGACAGAAGATTCCAAATACCTATGAAGAATGTATGCAATTCGATGCGGAAGCTGGCAATACAAAATGGAAAGAATCAATTCAGAAAGAGATGGATAATTTGGAACGACTAAAATGTTTCAAATATCACTCAGCAGAAAAAGAATTTTCAAAAGAAGAAGGTTGGCAACAAGCAAGATTGCAGATGATTTGGGACATCAAGAGCGAGGACGGCAGGTACAAGAGCCGATTAGTAGCAGGTGGCCACAGGGTTGACTCGAGTGAATACAACACATACTCCAGTCAGATCAATAGTTTATCGGTGTACTTACTATTTCTAATTGCCCAACACCAACAACTGGATTTGATGACAGCAGATGTGGGAAATGCGTTCCCAACTGCGCCGGTTCAGGAAAAGGTATGGGTGTGGGCTGGAGACGAGTTTGGTGAAAAGAAAGGATGCAAAGTAGAAATACAAAGAGCGCTGTATGGACTGGCGGGTAGCGGTAGAGCTTTCATGGATTTTCTGGCTGATACACTCATGAATTTGGGTTTTCGACCGTCAAGAGCAGATCCAGATTTATGGTTACAGAAAGAAGGAGAAAGCTACACATATATTGGTACGCATGTTGATGACCTTATGGTAATAGGAAAGAAACCACAAGATTGGATCGCCAGAATTGAACAAGAATTTGTGCTGAGAAATGTTGAATCAGAACCTCAGTATTACCTTGGTACAAGTCTTACAAGAATCAAAGATGGACGATTGTTGATGAACTCTACAAAATATATCAGTGAGGTGATTCGGAAATATCAAGAGAAATACTCAGTGACACTCAAGAAAGAAAATCTGCCAATGAAAACCGATTGCCACCCTGAACTGGATGATTCGTCATTACTGTCAGTATCTGAACATAAGGAATTCCAACATATTATTGGTCTAGGACAGTGGTTGGTATTGTCTGGAAGAATTGATATTGCATTTGCAGTATCATCTCTCTCAAGATTTGCAGCCGGACCGCGAGAAGGTCATTTGCAGATGGCTAGACACATCCTGGGATATTTGAAGAAGTACAAGAAGAAAGGAATTCTAGTGGATTCAAGATCTCCAAGGATCAGTTCAAATGGTGATGTCAAGCTCAAATACGAAGAATTTACACATCACTACAAATATTACAAAGAAGAATTGGATCCAATGTTCCCCGTGCCTCTAATTCCTGAAATGGATTTGAACATATTCTGCGATAGTGACCATGCACACGACTTGGTTACTGGAAGGAGTATCACTGGATTGATTGCATTCGTTGGGTGTATGCCAGTCTACTGGAAGTCTAAGAGACAGACATCAGTTCACACAAGTACATTTGGAGCTGAATTTACTGCTTTGAAAGACGCGGTTGCATTAGCCATCATGCTCAGATACCACCTTAGATCGATGGGAGTTGTAGTCACCAAACCAGCGGAGATCTATGTGGATAACAAAAGTGTAGTAATCAATTCCACTAACCCTGCAAGTTCACTCAACAAGAAATCAATCGCACTGGCCTACCATTTTGTCAGACAACACCAAGCTGGAAAAGTCGTATCTATCAGCCATATTAACTCACAGGACAACTATGCCGATATATTGACCAAGCCGCTAAACAGTAATGCATTCAGGAACCTTCTAAATGAATTCATGACAATGTAAAAACAAAGTTAAGTACCACAATTCAGTAATAAAACAACCACACTAAAAATCCATGCCTAAAAAATTATGTTGTATGCTTCCCTCTACAAATCCGATAGGAATCTAAACCAAGAACATGGATTTAGGGGAGAACAACCGGCAAATCGTGTTGTTAAGTAAAAACAAGATATAACCGTTACGTGCGGTTAAATATGAACCAATAAGGAAACAGATCGACGCGCGTATTACATGAATGAGATGAGCGGCGAAATGAACAACATACGTTCTTACGAACAATGAATACATTGAGGAAGTGAGACGAAATTAATGATGGATCGACACTCAGGCATATGAAGACCAAACAAGGCAATATAGGCACCGAAGGAAATCTATCACAGAAAACAAACTGATGGTCACGATGACTGAATAAATGAGTCACGATTGAATGAATAGATCATTGATAGAAGAATCGGACACAGCGAAATATCACAAGAAAGTAGTACACGAAAATTCAGAGGTTTAGGATCCAATACTAAGTATGTCAATGATATACATGTGTATGTCAGTGAAATATGGGAAATATCAATGACATACGAAATGGATACGCGAAGCCCGAATATGTCACAAACAAACAAAATGAGACATGTTACTCCGACAAATTCACTGAGGAAATATTAGTTAATCTACAACACGAGAATGCACGTGCAGTCTCAGGATGGAGAATCGCTTAACACAGGATTGCATGTGAAATCTGATTAAGTATTCGAAAAACAGAAAATAGATTAATTAACTCATAATCCGGAATTACAGTTGTTACCACTTGTCCCTTGGATCAGCAAAATCAGTCATTTCAGCACCAAACAGACTCATTTCCTTGGCTTTACCACCCCGGCTTTGGATACTTCGAGCTGACTCGTACAAACTTTTGGCTCGGACGTTGATAGCCTCCCAAAAATCCAATTCAGAGGTTCCATCAGCTTGCAGCGCATCCATGAAGGGGGTAAGCTGCATCAGTAGGTAGGCCGGTAGGGCTGCTTTGAATGCCACAATGAGTTGCGTCAAAGTGGGCATGACTGACTTGTATTGGTATTTCCTTTGCAAATTGTAGATGTCCTCAATCAAATCCTGTGGAGGGGCTCCAATGGTCAACTTTAAACTTCTCAGATCAATATCCAATTGCTCTTGGTCGTGAGATTTGTTCATTTGCCTGTATTCCTTCATGAGTTCTTCAATCACTCGATGTACTCTACCTCGGGGCCACTGTGACCGGAGCTCTGCATTTGTTTCAACTGATGCCCCCCGATCAATCTTGGACTTCTCCATGATGGCTAGGCCTGTCCTGTTGTCGGCAAAAACCTTGTACAGATCGTTCAGAGCTTTGTTATGGTACTTGTAAGCCCTTTTCTGTGCTGTACTCATCTCCTCTCGAGGTGTAAGCTCTCCTTCTGGAGGTAGGTCCTTGTGTGGCTTGGTAGACAACATATCCCGGTATTTCCGACTATCCGCAAATGCTTCAAACTGAGTGTACCAATCTTCAAATTTGCCCGCATCCCCCTTGGCCAACTTGGGCACTTGGCTATCCACATACTCCACCATCTTGTATTTGTATTTCTTCTTCGTGGATCCCTCTATGCTGCTAGTGCTGCTCGCGCGACTTCTCGATGCGGTACTGCTCTCGGAGCTCGATAGTACACTGCTCTCTTCTTCTTCTGACGTTGCTGTAGAAAAGGCGATCTCTATCTCTTGATGCCGGGTTGGTTGATCCTCCTCCATCCGTTAGAGCGTAAGTAAATTGTTGTATTCCGATGCGTATTCCGATCCGTATTCCGATATCAAACGTAAGTAAATTGTCGAATTCCGGTGCGTATTCCAATGCGTATTCCTATCCAAACGTAAGTAAATTGCCGTATTTCGTTCGACGTAAACTGCGCCAACGTAGATACGTAAGTAAATTGCTGTATTTCGTTCGACGTAAATAAATTGTAATTGGCCCTATTGATTCGTCGATACCAATCCTGCTGTTGAAAAATGCCACTGGCTCCGATGGTTAGCCAGCCTGCAGTCCGATCTTTGGACAAAAATAAGAATCGCTGAGCTCCAATTGTTAGCCAGCCTGCAGTCCGATCTTGTGGACAAAAGAAATGAAAGTCGCTGACTCCAAGTGTTAGCCAGCCTGCAGTCCGATCTTGGTGGACAAGAGTAAATAAATCGCTGACTCCAAGTGTTAGCCAGCCTGCAGTCCGTTCTTGGACAAAGTAATATTCCGCTGAAAACACCCGGATGGAAAGGTAGATAAATGGCTGACTCCAATTGTTAGCCAGCCTGCAGTCCGTTCTTGGACAAAAAGTAAATGAATCGCTGCGCTCCAATTGTTAGCCAGCCTGCAGTCCGATCTTGGTGGACAAAGAGTATTCCGCTGGAAAACGCGCGGATGAAAAAAGGTAGATAGATCGCTGACTCCGATTGTTAGCCAGCCTGCTGTAGATAAGAATATTTCTTTCTTCTTTGACCAAGTTCCAACCTCGGGAGCGCTCCATAATTCTTCGAAGAATGTTTGGAGGGCTCTGAAAAATGGAGGTGAAACAGTCGGTATGTTGGTTTTAACTTGTTGGTTATTACATGAAAGTGTTACTTGAAATTGTGAGCAGAAAACTGCTCTTTTACTAAATTCACCATATTGGTGCATCGGCCCGCTAATACTCCAATGCACACACTAAATCACTAATAATCACATCGACCCGCTAATACTCCGATGTGTTGCACGTGCCCTTGTACCAATGGGCTGTAGGCATCTACCTTGCGCCCCGTAGAATTGGTACATAAGGGCCTATTTTTAGTAAGAAGGAGAACCGGAGCCGGTAAGTGGTAAATTCTCATTCCCACTTCCATTCATGTTGGTCCATTCCTGTAGAAGCAAGATTCATCGTACGATCGATTCTTATCTCATTCGTGTCTCATTCATTCAGTCGCGCGCGTCATTCGTGTCTCATTCCACTCATTCATTTGGTAGCGCGCGCTCGTTCGATCGACTTCAAACATCCACACGCGTAGAAACCCACGCGGATCCACTACTAGTATGTATCTAGTACAACAAGCGTGTAGTAATCTACTATTGGAATACTAAATCAAGCGTGAATTTACGTACGCGCAACATCGTCTTAATATGCGTGATACGTAAGATACATGATACGTAACTTGAGATTCCAAGATGAGCGCGATAAGTAAAAGTGAGACGCGACCAATGTGATGAGTACCATAAGTAAATTATACATAAGCGCTGGTGAGTGTCAAGCGATACTTAAAGCACTGAACAGAGGTACACAATATGGGAATCGAACTCGCGATACAATGGGTGTATCTTCACGCAAAGAAACAACTAATTAGTAAGTGGGAGATCAATATGCTCCAGAAACAATCCGATCATAATCTTATCAATAACTCTTTCCAACACCGTAAAAAGAACAAAATAAAGTAAATACTAAAAGTAACCAAATTAACCAAACGTCGCTTTACAGCTTTGGTCTTATTAGTTATCGATAAGATTACAACACACCCCAATGCCAGAGGGAACACGAACCGAAGGAATCCACAGCCCCACAACGAGAGGAGTTACCCCTGACACCAGCATCGACCATTCCAGAAACACAGGCCCCACCACAATTCGGGATCTGAGAGACCAACTGGTAGAGCTCGAACAGTACAGCCGGGATATACTCGAGTACTCCGAAGAACAAAACACACAATTACAGACGCAGAACCGGTTGCTATACGACTACACCGAGGACAGTGAGGAAAGTGATACTGACGACGAGATGACCAAGAAGAAAGACTACACGACACTCAAGGACCACTTCCTGGATGAGACACAAATAAAGCCAGTCACTGTACCAACGAGCATAGACGTATACGAGTTCAAGAAAGCACTCGCAAATGCATTAGCCGAAGTACCCTCCATTAAGCACATTCAGGGAGGGGGTTACGCCTTCCTATTGGAAACAGAAGCGCAATACCACACGAGGGACCCCCAAGCGCCATTCCCTACGGCACCGAAGGAACCACAAGAACTCGACAGTACAATCGAACTCACGTCAGACGCGTATACAAGCTGTGGAAGCGGAGCCGGGCCCTATATGTAGAATGGAACAAATATGACAGGGAGGCCCTACTAATCACAGACAGGAAATTCCCCAACATGCTTGGGGATCTGAAGGACCCGGGGTCGGAAGCCTTCTCCCGGGGTACCACTGTGCTCGCGGCCTTCCAAGCCATGGAGGAGGACCTAAGTACTACCAACGCGCAGCATCAGCTCACTCGTGAGCTCACCAAGAGAATGAATACATTAACATATACACCAAACCCAATCGGGCCCAAGGAGTACTTCCGAAAACTCACTAAATACCAACATCAAATCAACTTGCTCCCAGAGACAGCAAACGTGACCGACGTACAGATGATCGATTACTCACGAGAGGCGTTCGCACGCAGCAAACACGACCCTATCACACTGCACCAAGTAGACGAGGATTGGAAGAAACACCGGGACACGATGGTTAAGAGTGGATTCACCCAATACAAAAAGTTCTGGGGACAACGCTTGAAGGAACTGTACAGCAGCTACCACAACACAACAAATACAGCAAACCTGGCAGACATTCAGGCTGCACAGCGCTTCACCGAGCTCGAAAACAAACAACGTGAGCTGGCCCATGTATGCCAAGAAATCTACTCCCAGGTCACTGAAACAGCAACTGCGGCTTCGACCATGACCATGTCCAACCAATGGGAAACAGCGATGGCCGTCCTCCAAGCCGATGTGAACCAACTCAAGTCAGCCGACGGAAGCTGCACAAATGGGTCCGCCACACGCCAGCCCGCGCTTCATGAGTGGAAGCAGTACAAATACTGCTGCCACTCATGTGGCGTAAATCTCACCCACGACGGCCGGAGTTGCTACAACCGCCGTAACAAGGCCGAACACCAGGAAGGCGCCACCTACAACAATCAGATGGGTGGGGCCACCAGGAACACAGACCGGTGGTTGAAGTGGAATGGTCCCAACCCCAACGGCAACGGCCGGACCATGATTGTTGATGCTCCCCCGAGATCTTGACGGTGTGGGGGGGAACGCAGTAGTAGCATACATAAATCTAGTAATCACGATTCTCAATTACTCAGTATCCTACGTGATCCCTCACGTGATATCCTACCCCGGCCACCACAGCGTGCAGTTACCTTTGCACCCGACGTCGCTTTCCATATCAGTGCCCCGCCTGGGTATGGGGCCCTGGACTCGGCGGCAACAGACCATTTTGTCCCATCTACTTATCAAGGGGGGGCACATCAAGACACGCCGGGAGCACTGACGGTGGGTTGCGCAAATGGGAGCAAGATGCTCTCTACAGCAACTGACCTGTTAGACCTACCCCGGCTCCCCCTCGAGGCGCGCGGGTGCCACAAATTTGATGAGGTGGAACTGCCGTTAGTCTCAGTGCCTAAACTATGCAGTACCGGTTGCCACGTGGAGTTCTCTAAGGACAACGTGACGGTACTTGGCCCCACCCAACAAGTCATACTCACCGGTCAACGTGACCCCCTAAGGAATCTATACATGGTTCCCCTCCATCAGCCCGACCCTCCAAGGGGGACGGCAAAATCTCCAAGGGGGACCGACCCCCCCCCCCCCCCCCCCCCCGCAAACCGAAAACCGAAAACCGAAAACGAAACCGACAGCAGCGCAACCAGCGCCGTCCAAAATGATACCGAAAGCGAATATTCAATACACACGGGGGCAGGGGCATACCAGATTCAAGCCATCCCCAAGCTAATACGATTCTACCACGCAGCAGCAGGATACCCCACTAAAGAGACATGGGTCTGCGCCATTGAGTGCGGCTCATTTGCCACGTGGCCGGGTCTCACAGTACAACGTGTCAACCGTTACCTCCCGCTCACAGAAGAGACAACAATGGGACACCTACAAATGGTTTGACAAGGCATCCAAAGCACACGCAACCCGAAGAACAAACCAACGAACAAACCGCAGAACAAACCAACAAACGATAAAGAGCCACCCCGCGTCGACCGAAAGAAGATACATAACGTCAGCGTTGACATAGTATCCACGAATGAGATGCAACCAACCATCCACGCAGGGCCACGCGCCAAAGACAAACCAAAGGAACTCATTGCGTGGGACCTACCGGGGAGATACCCAGTCACGTTACGCCGTGGGCACCAGTACATATTCCTCATGTACGACTACGATTCCAATTACATTGACGTGGAGCCCATCCAGTCACACAAGAGTAAAGACCTCCTACAGGGATTCACGGCGTGCTACGCGAGGATGAAAGAAGACAACGTGAGTGCAAAAATAGTACGAATGGACAACGAAACCTCCAAGAAACTAATTGCGTACATCACAAAGAACAACCTCGATTACCAACTAGCGTCACCTGGGGACCACCGGCTCAACCATGCAGAAAGACCAATACAGACCTTCAAGAACCATTTCATAGCGGGATTGAATGGGGTGGATGACCAGTTCCCGGTGGACAACTGGGACCTACTGATACCACAGGCGCTCATTACCCTCAACTTGCTACGCGCTTCACGTATCCAGCCGAAGCTATCAGCATATGAGCTCAGACGCGGGATCTATGACTACAACAAACACCCCCTCGCCCCTATGGGTTGTCGGGTGATCATTCATGACAGAGCTCAAGAACGCAGTGCATGGCAGGATCATGGGACAAGGGGTTACTACATTGGACTGGCCTTAAAACACTACAGGAATTACACGTGCGTCGGGGAGGCCAGCCGCGCTAACAGAATCAGGAACACAGTGGCGTTTTCCCCCAAGACTGATATGCCCCATACCTCATCTACAGACCGACTGCTCATGATCCTCCAAGACCTAAAGGAAGTTACCAGTAAGCCCCATCCACCAATCCCTTATATGGAACAGGGAACCCAAGTAAATGAGGCCCTTCGGTGTATACAAGAGCTTTTGAATATGGGTACACGACAAAAACGAAATGGGCCCAAAGCCACACTTAGTGATACAGCCATAGACCCACGCAAACCTCCAATGGTGTCCAACAGGCCCAATACAAAATCAATCAATGAGCCAGTGAATGCGCGTGAACCTCCAAGGGTGCCGCCTACACAACAACGCAGCGCCCGCCGGGGACACCCCTGGGCCGTGGGCACCATCATTAGGAAGAAGTTCAACTCAGGGTGGTATGAAGGTGAAGTCGTAAACTATGATCAGACCAACCAATACTACAGGGTAAGATTCACCGATGGGGACATGGCCGACTACACACATGGTGAAGTGTCTCGACACTATAAATCCGACCAATACTACTCCAAACCCAAGGTTAAACCCAAGGCACTAATGGGAATTTACCCACGTGACCCGGTTCGTTTTCCCGTCCCAAAACAGGCCCTACAAACAAACAATTTAACGTATAGGCCCCAGTTAGCATGTGGGGGTTCCATATGGGATGATGACTTGAACAAGTGGGCAGCATACCGCGATCTAATCAAGCACCCCAAAGCACAGGTACAAGAATTATGGCTCAAATCAGGTGAAGACAAGTTCGGCCGCTTATTCCAAGGGTTCCAACCCAACGGAGTGGAGGGGATGGATGTATTGGATTGGATCGATAGACACGCGGTGCCAGTACATAAGAAGGTCACTTATCCTTGATACACAGTGGCCATACGCCCCGAGAAATCCGATCCCTACAGAACGCGCATCACAGCAGGAGGTGACCAACTGGAGTACCACGGTGACGTGTCCACCCGGACAGCAAGCATGGAAACCATAAAAACCCATTGGAACAGTGTAGTATCCACTCCAGGGGCCAGGTACTGTACTGGCGACATTTCTAACATGTATTTATGCTCCTCGCTTGATGAAACCGAATACGTAAAATTCCGATGGGACATGATTCCCCCCCGCATCAGAGTGACCTACAGCCTAGATGGACTCAAGCGAGGCAAATACGTCTATGCCAGGATCAAAAAGGCGTGGTATGGACTCAAACAAAGCGGCAAAATTGCACATGATGACTTAGTAGCGCACCTACAATCACATGGATATCGAAAGGCACCCCATACTGAGGGACTATTCCTACACAACGAGAGAGACATAAGCTTCACCCTAGTCGTGGATGACTTTGGGATCAAATACGTCAATCAGGACGACGTGGATCATCTACTGCGACAGGTTGACGATTTTGCACTGGCTTGCGCATCAGAATCCATATCTGACAAGATCTATGACATTATTGGCGCAAAACTGAAGCTACCTAAAGAGGATGTAATCCCCTTCACAAAAATGGGGTTGCTTGAAGACTTCAATGGAATTGATGTCAAACAGACAGCTGACTACATTGAACTGTCCTGTGCAAATTACATTGACAGAATTATGACATCCCATGGTTGGGAAACTGATTCTAAGATGAAACCACACTCCAAGCCATCAGCGCCATTATCCACTGAAGTGCTGAGCCAACTACAATCACATACGGACGGACCATTAGAAGGCACCAAGGAACATGCTGAATTACAATCCACCTTTGGGTTCTCATACAGGACACTCTTAGGTGAAATGATGTTTGCATATGTGAGTTGCCGGCCAGACATTGGTTACGCCGTGACCCTGATGTCAAAGTACAGTTCCAATCCCACTGCATTCCACTATTCCAGTCTGAAGAACATAGCTAGATACCTCAGAACAACCAGATCTTGGGGTATTAGGTTCTACAGACCAAATGCTGAGCCATCTTTGCCATCGGGAGAACCATACACCGACGTAGCCCAAGATGCATCACTCCCAAAATTCCCTGAAGACATCAAGCAAGCCAAACTGATGTGTTTTGTTGATGCCGCGTATGGCAATGATCCAAAACATCGCAGGTCCACCACAGGATATGTTTTCACTTATGCTGGTGGAGCCATTGTTTATCGATCCAAAGCTCAGTTACTTACCGCACAGAGTTCTACAGAAGCTGAGTTCATTGCTGCCGTCACAGCAGCCAAAACAGCCAGATATCTCAGGTCTATACTCAAGGAATTAGGATTCGCCCAAGTTGGTCCAACTCCTATCTATGAGAACAATGCATCAGCAATCGAAATCATCAATGCCCAAAGCCAACTGAAAGAACCAGACATATTGAAATCAGGTTCTTTGCAATTCAAGCTTGGAAAGAAAATGGTGAAATCAAGATGATTCATATTCCTGGAGTTATCAACCCTGCTGATGATCTAACCAAACCATTGGGATGGATCTTGCACGCCTGACATGCAAGATTTATCATGGGACACTACCCAGGTTAAATTGCTTGCGCGTTACGATTTGATCCGAACGTTCGATCTATCAATCGATCAAGCGTCGATACGATTCCATTTGGATGCGATTGAAAAATGAGATCCAACAGTCATCCGAAGCGCTAGAATGATGTAATCCGGCTATTGATAGAAGCCACCAAACAATTGGACAAAGGTTAACTATACCCCGACAGTAATCCAACATCAGGTGAACATGTTGGATCAAGGGGTGTGTTGTCGGCAAAAAATACGGACTGTTGTCGGCATCAAATTCGATCGAAAAAGCCGACAAAACAAAACGACGACCGAGGTGCGATTATTTTGATGATCGAGTCTTAGAATCAAACGCACCTCCACTACATGAAAATTCCTATGTGGTAAAAACGATATCACTTAGGACTACAAACAAAAGACAGTAATCGGTTAGAAACAAGACATATCCAAAGACATGATCAATAAGTGAACACTTGGAATCCATAAGTACATTCAAAAGAATATACTTGATATCCCGTGAGGAAATTACTTATTGCAATCAAGAAAACCAATACCGATTCCAGATGGGCCTCATATCTAGCATATATACCGTGAACAAGCATACGCCCCATCGAACAGATTACTTAACAACATGAATGACCAATACCACCAAATGACCGATACGGTAAGACCGACACAATGCTAATACAGCAACAGCAACAGCAGTATCGGTACAAGAATAATAACAGCACCGGGGAAGATCTCTACCACATGAAATACAGCAGAGAGCCCCGATACACAGTGAAAATACGTAGTAAAAATAAGACCCTCTCTTTGAGCTCACTTCTCTTTAAATTTCAATTATCCTATACCTTTCGGTCGATTTTTAGAGTAACAACAGTGAAGGGGTATGACAAACTGTAGTAGTGGATTCTTCTTTGGCAGATGATGAAAATTCTATTAGGTTGTGGTTTAAATAGAAAGCACGGCAAACAGGTATTGAATCAAGGTGACGTGACAGGCCTCGTGATGCATATCGGTATGATTGGTGTGAAGTGGAATCTTGTCTGCTTCCGATGAATGTCTTCGACTTGCCCTTATGGGACAAGCAGCTACAACAGATAAATGATTTGGGTATTTTTGTATAACATCCACTCTTGAAGTGACGGCAACTTTTACTAGGTTGTGACATATTCTTCTATTGGAAGAAGGGAGGGGAAGAAATGGTTGCGAGGGTGGTGTTAAATGAACATGACGAGAACGAGCATGATGCTATCGGATCGAGCATGAAAAGGCAAGATGGTATGAAAGAAGACACGACGTGACATAGAAACAACGCGGAAACATAGTACAAAGTAGCAAACAAACACTTCTGAAAATAATTTTATTTCATATCTTGGGTTAAGGTTAGGAAGTTGTTTGGCACCGAGATTTCAAATTTAAACATGATTCGAACACAAAAGCATGAAACGCCGTTCCGGTGACTGAATTCTGAAACGCCATTCCATGATTGTTGACATGAATTGTACAAAAAATCATTTCACCACTCAAACAGAAATCGATACTATCATAACTACATTACTACTACTACTAGTACTATCATAATACACTCGGACACATATCTACGAAAAAAGCATTTTTGGAAACAAAATAAAAGAAAGAATGGTGGTGAAATCGTGTAGGAGGAAGGTAGTAGTGCTGTAGAGTTCTACGAAAATTCATTAAAACGAGCATGATGCTATCGGAGCGAGCATTAAAAGGCACGATGGTATGAAAGAAGACACGACGTGACATACCGTAGAAAACAACGCGGAAACATAGCGAACTAACACTTCTGAAACTAATTTTATTTCATATCTTGGGTTAAGGTTAGAAAGTGTGGTAGTGAGAAATAGATTTTTTAAATCAATTTAGTCAAAATGGAGAGATCAATGGACATTTTGAGTCGAATTTTGGTCGCAACCTGAGGGGGGTCAAAAATCTTTACCACAAAAATTGTGAATTTAAAAAAATACCCTTGCACAAACGCAGGGTCCATTTTCTGAAAATAGGGCTTGGGAGTCGTGTGGGGTCGCGTGACAGTTATCGGACGTACCTCAATTATCTCACTCGTGTGTGTCGTACGGTATCTCCGATGTTCGTACGTCATTACGTTTGCTACCGGCGCTTTTCTAGAGTTGCCCCCGTCGCCCTCCGTGATCTTCAAGTTTTTATGCGAACGACGGAGTTGTTTTCGGTGGATTTTCGTTTGAAATATCAAACCAATGAAAACAGATCGAATAAAGGGCAAACTGCACAACCCGAACCAACAGGAGAGTCCCAGGTCTATCCCATCACATTCTTTCCTCGTCGATGCGAAGCAAGATTTTTGTTTGAGCTCGCACTAAAGACACGCCATAGGTTTCCACGCTCAGAGAAGGGCGGAATGAACTCACGGCGGCAAAACTCTCTATACTTCTTTCCCGGGAGGATTGTCAGCCACGCTCATATTACGCCGGTACCGCTGAAAAGAACTAACGCAGTTGTCACAATCCGAAACAAAACGATTCTTTCCTTCGTTCCCACCATATTCTGATTTCGTCGCTGCGATTCGTAATATTGTTTGCTCCATCATGGGTAAGTAGTGCTGGCAACACCCGCAACAGTCACGGCGTCTTCTACAACCGCCCGTTCGCGTTAAGATCCGTTCCATCCTGCTTCGCTAAGCTTCGTTTAGCTTGTTTTTCTTCGTGTAGCTCGATCGGTCTTATCAGTTGCATGGTTTTTACCAACCCTTTCCCCCTCACATTATTCATTGTCCACTCTTGACATCGCATTACATAGTGAAAGCATCACCCAAGAAGACGCAAAAGGTCGCCGTTTCCAAGGCGAGCAGTCATAGTGACCTTAACTCCAAAAAAGAATTGATTCTCCAGACGATTTCCAAATTGAAGGCCGCTGGAATGGGTCAACCCAGCCGCAAAAATGTCCAGCTCTTTTCGGGAAATTTCAAGACCAAAGCCGGGTTTGACAAGAACTTGAGCCATCTCAAGAAGGGAGGTTATGTCGAGTATGGATCGGGAGGGACTCTGATCCTTACAGAGAAAGGGACCGAGTGCTCGAACGGTAACGGTAGCGATGCGTCTTTGTCCTCGTTGACCAACGAGTCGATCCAGGAAAATATGAAGGACACGTTGTTGGCACCGAAGGCCCGCCTCATCTTTGACAGTTTGTTGGATGGAAAGGAGCACGATCGCAAGACGACCGCCATAGCGCTCGGGTATGACATGGGCAAACTGTCCGGATACCAGAAAGACGTCAGCAAGATGAAGACCCTGGGCTTGTTGGACTATCCTACCAAGACCACTATCCAATTGACCGACACGTGCTTTCCATTGGGCCGTCCTTGACTCTGAATAGCCCTCTTGGTACAACTAATCCACCATCGTTGCTTCGTGTTAGATGACCAGGGACAAATTCTGTTCCATTGACAGTTTGGCGTTTTCTGTGATTCTTACACTTGGTCTTTTCTAAATGTTCATGAATGAATGAATGAATAAATAAATCAACTAAGGCGCGTGGGGTAAATCGTATCAGTCATTAAGTAAAAAATTTATCATTATATTCTCACACTGCGACGCTATGCATCTAGCATCTGTATGCTGTGCAACAAAAGTCGCTCGGTTCTACTTACTGTCAAAGTGAAGATAACTAGACACGGAAACACCGTCATCTAATCCATTCGTGTTTGGGTTGAGGGACAAGGTGCGAGGGACTAGAGAGGTGAGAGGCTAGGAACGTAACGGATGGGTACAAAGTATGATCCACGTGTCCACCAGGGAGAGACGAAAAATTTGAATAGTTACAAACTGACAAAGTTGTTTTCTGACAGAGAGGGGTGTTACAATATTCTACGTAGCATAGAAGACGGAATCCTTGACGTAGAAGCTATTGTTTGTCACAATAGATACCGGTTGCACCAATCAACCACGGTAGGTTTGGGTTGTTGGGCTTCAAACGAAGATGCCGATTAGATTAAGGCGCAATTATTAACGTCTTCGTTCATTAGCGTATATAACTTTATTCTATGATCCACTCACACCGTACAATCACTACAAAACAACTACTACTCCATCAGGCCGCCACAGTGAGAACTAACTGCTTCACGATCCTGTACAAGCAATATTGAGAAAGCGTCAAAGTCGCGTCAGGACAAATGCTCACTTTTTTGTTGAACGCAACAAACACACACCGAACCTGTAAGGCATACGTACAGTACCGTACGGTAATACTGACTACGGTATTATCATCCTATCAGACCAGAGAGTAATAATTAAAAATTATTTTCCCGGTATCGTACTGTAATTGCATGGTTTACTGTTTGCGCCATGCCGTGCACCACACCACACGATCTTGTTCTACTTATGTTGGTTTTCGGGTGATGGATAATTGCTCATTTATTTGTTAAATGCCACATGTCATCGAGTCATAAAAAAATCCTCATCGAAAAATACGCTTAAGCAAAAGTCTTGCACATAAATCCTATCAGTTCTGAATTAACGATCATTTTCTTTGTACCGGTCGAATTGTATCGTTTGAAGTTAATATGAAGTAGTTGTTCTGTTTTCTGTAATGTCGTAAGATAAGAAAACACTCTGCTTGTGTTTTGTTCTATGATCTATCCAAAATCTAAAAACACGTGCAGTCTCTGTTTCACGGGCTAAGGTTGTCAACACGCGACTAATGAAACGAACTTTTTGATCGAAATTGATTGAAGGAAACTGGGCCCCCCATCTGTCTGAGAGGACTGTGCATCACTGTTGTGTGCTGAATTACGTCTCATTCCATTGTTCCTTCACGTAGCTCCGTCAGATCTAATAACAACTTCGGTATTCATGAAATTAATCTCCGATACGCTTTAACCGGCTGTTGCGTCTGAATTGTTAGCATTAACGAATCTACAGGACCCAGTAAGATATCTGAAAGTGCGTGTGCGTGTTAGCCGCATACATACGGCAATATTAACTCACTGTTACTTACTTCCTACCGATCGGTGATTCATTTCGATACTCTATACATCAATGATCTCGGGACCGGTCTTGTGTACATACGGAATAAAGTATCATGTCGGCGGAACAGGAACGCAATCGTCGGGCCTTGGCAAACTCCGAATTCTCCAGAGTTTTCGAACAGCTCAATAACAATGGCCTTGGTTCGGCAGCTGTAGCTCCTGTTCCAGCAAATCATCAACATTCCCTACAACCACCTTTCAACAACAATAAAAACGCAAACGCATATCATTCGTGGATGATGGGGCAGTTGGGGTTTTCCGGAGTTGTCAATCCAGCTGCAATTGCAGCTGCAACTCTAGAGCGACAGCAACAACAACTGCAGCAGCAGCAACAACTGCAATTGCATCTACAACTACAACAACAGCTATTGGCGATCACAGCGCTTGGGGTCCCAACGCAACAACCGCAATCGCAATCGCAATCAATAGCACTAGCACAATCGCAAGCAACAACCACCATTGCCGATGATACGAATGCGCTGCCACTGCCACCTCTGAAACTCACGGACCTCAAGCCCTCAATTTTAGCGATATTGAAGCGATTGGTCAAGGAGCGCGCGCTCGAATACGAAACCCTGGTGTCCAAGCAGTCTTACGATCACAAACGGCAGCTACTCTCCTTGGGAGATTATACCGCAACGGTGATCGATCAAATCTACCGTACACTGCACGGATTCTGTGAACCCTATCCGAACCTCATTGCCGAATTTCCGTCGAGGGAACGGCTTTCCGAGCTGATCAAGTCCTCGCTCGAATTTACGCTAGAGCTCCAGAGGAACGAGCGCGAACGCGATTTTCCAACTAGCAGCGAGCCAGCGCCATCTGCCATGTGTGCCGGTACGGATGGGCAGGAGAACACCGGTACCGCTATGAGAGCTGCAATCTCGGGGCCTCTTCCACCTACCGTATCTGTGGCACAGAATTCTGCCACTCAAGCACTTTCTAAGGCTTCTGCACCAACTAGAACGTCAGATACAGATGCAGACACAGACACCGATACAGATACAAATACCAAAGCGCGGACGAGAAAAAGTGTCCCAAAGGCAAAGGATGTGAGAAAATATGCCAGTGGTACACGTAGGAATAATGAAACGATAGCGAAGGCTTCAACGGTTCCGATCATGGAGGTTGCCGTCACGCGGAGGCACCAACACCAACACAAATCCGTTTCCAACAAAGCAAATGAAAGTGACGAAGAACAATCGGTGATCGAACGACAGAGTATCGAAGCATCGATAGCTACAGCATCAACAGAGTCATTGAAAAATGCTCCAATGACATCCACTCCGGCACAAACTGCCATGTCTCCAACGAATCCAACTGCAGTGGCAACGGGAGCGCAACTCGAAGTAGCTGCATTGCTGCATCGTCAACAGCAAGGGTACAACACGACAACAGAAGACTCCTTGCACATTCCCACACCCAACATCAATGTCATGGCTCGGTACCGGGAAGCCTTAGCGGCAGTCAACGGTTCGACTTTGTCCAATACCGCCAAGTCACGAACACAGCAGCAACCACAGACGCCGGCGACGGCTAGCGCGACAGCGACAGCAACATTCCATCAGTCTCTTGTAGCGTTGCCCACAACGAACTCTCGCCAAGAATCTGGATTGCCCCCAACTCCCTTGTCCGGCCTATTGCCAGCAAGCTTCGTAGCGCCAACCATCATTCCCCCAAAGGCATTGCGCAACGCTTCTGCACCGCTATCGGCAGAAGCTTTTTCCCGAGTCCTCAACGGCTTGGATCCATTCTCGTCGAACGTTCGACAACTGAAAGCAGCACCAGGCAGCACGCGCAACACCGGAGCAACAGCACCCGCAACAGCGGCAGGATCTCTGCCGGTGGAGATTCAATTACGGATGCGTTTGCAATTGCAATTGCAATTGCAATTGCAAAACGCAGTGGTGAACATGATCCTTCCCAATTCTGCCGCTTCTGCGGTCGCTGCTGCGAACATTGCCAACGCTTCGAGCAATACAAGGTTCACACACCTCCAAGACAATGAACACCTCGGCAATCCACTAAGTCAGTCCTCGGTCATGGATCGGTCCAGAGCCTATGACGAATGGATGATGGAGGCGGTGCTTCTGCAACGCCAACTCGGAACCACGAGGGTACAACAAGCAGTTCAGATTTCGGGTGCGCAGACATCCCCGACGGGTCTTGGGATTCGGCACCAACCGTCTCACCTTCTGGGAATGACGGCAATGGCGAACACGAACACGAACACGAATAAACCTTCTCTGAACTTGATCTGGCAAGGAACCCCGGGCAACAGTAGCACGGTGCCTCCGCATGGTCTAAGTTCTTTGGAAGGCGCTTCCAAGATTCCAGCCACAACGCCCGGGGCAGGCTCCCCGCCGGTTGCAGCTACAGCCGAGTCTACTGGGAAAGCCAGTGCAAATAACAATAAACCCGGAGTCTCCAGCTTCCGCCTCCCCGCCATCCTCTTTCATGAGATGGATACACGCTTCTTGAACGAATTCGAGTGTGCTCTGAGAAAGGAGTTGATCATTTTCGAGGCAGAAGCTGTGGACGTGGAACGCTATTCGAAACTTATCAACTCCGATCGCAACAACGGAACAGGGCCTAGATCGATAGCTGTCGGGCAGGTCGGGATTCGTTGTCGCCATTGCGCAAAACACGCAAGGTACGTTGATCGTGCGACCTGGTATCCAGCCTGCCTGGAGGAAGTGGATACCTACGATGTGAGAGTCTACGAAGAACACTTTCGGTCCAAGTGTTGTATGATATCCAGCGAACTTCTCAATCAGTTCAAGAGGCTGGAACGAACGCGCAACATTTTCCCCATCCACGACGACAATCCTTTCGAAGACAAGTATTGGTCCGAAATGATGTCGAACATGGGTGTATATGTGGACGAAACAAATGCCATTCTTCGTGTCGATCGTGAAAAGTGGAAAAATTATGTCTTTTCTGCGCCTGCTACCGCCGTCACTGAAAAACCATCTATTGCGATCCATGCTTCCACCGACCAAGCCGTGGATCGTGCCGCTCCTGCGGTGAAATCGCCAAGTGGAAAACTCGGTGCAGAGTCACTAGACTCTATTATCTCATCTTCGGAAAGCTCGAGTAATGAAGTAGAAAAAGCAAAGGATGAAAATCCAACCTCAACCAATGACTCGTCATCGGTCCGTCCAGAGGACATCGACAATGAGGGCAGAAATGCTAAATCGAGGTCTGCGCCCAATGCTCGGAGAGGTCGTTCATCATCTATTACCATCAATCGCAATCTCCCGAAGGGCGCACAACGAAGCCTCAAGAAGGGCGCCCCGTACAACAATACCGTAAAAGAAACGAAACTCGGTGCGACTTCGAGAGCGAACGACAGCAGACCGAAACGGAGATCCTCGAACCCCACTTCAAGTATTCCACGAACATCATCCCAAGAATGTCCTTCCGAGTCGAGAACCACCACCCCAAAACGGAAACAAGCAAAGGAAGCACTGCAAAAATCATTATCGTCGAAGGCCCACGGTGCTCGAAGAAAGACATCCAGTGTCTCTGCCCCGAGATCGGACACTCGGGGCAATCACAAAAACGAAACAAAAGCATCTAGCCGCCGAGAAGAAAATATCGCGTCGCCAAGATCGTCCAAACGCATATTTACTGAAAATGCTGTCGGCGAATCCAAAACCAAGAAACGAGCACCGGCAACAACTGCCAATGCCGTTCGCAAAATCAAAAACAACAACAGCAACAGCAATAGCAAAAGTAACAACGATGACAGCAAGAGGAAAGGCAACCCGGGCCGAAAACGAAAACGGATCGAACGGAAACGATCGGCGTCCAAAGCCTTCCAGGAACGCAGCACACACATTAGAGCAGAAGTAGAAGTAGACGAAGACGAAGACAACTACGAGGAAGATGACTTTTTATCGCTGACTAAAAATGACAAGCTCGACTCATCCGTTCAAGAGACCCTTCCAAAGTCTGTCCAACGCGCTCTTGCACGACTTGCTCCGTTCAACTCACCCGGGAATGAAACAGAGGGCGAAAATGCGTTCATTCTCAACAATGCACTGTTGTCATCTAACTCATCGCGACGACAGACGCGTTATAGGAATAGCCTTTGATCGAGAGCAAGCGAACACGAGCAGCCCTGGCCCCGGGACAAACTTGTGAAATGTTGCGTTTTGTTTGGTGCAAAGAAAACTACTTCGGATACGATTCTAACGTAATGCGTACACGTGTAATTTCGCAAAAACAAAAACTCGACCAAACACCACTAGAACCGGTACCGGTACGTTTCGGAAGTTTCAAGAAGGCTCGTACCGTACTCTTATCGGACCATCGCATTATTGTTTATGCCCTTCCTTTTCCTTTGCGTGCGAACATACAGGCAGAATTTCAGTCACACTTTCAAAATTGTTCAGACAAGTCAGTCGCGGATTGCCTTCACGATTGAATTCCCACGATTCATAAAAATCTGAATTGCTAAGCCTAATGTCAGACCAAATGACATGCCAAATTCAACGCCTTTCAACTGTTTTGGCAAATACACAAGCTCAACTCTTCGGACTAGTTTACAGAGCTTGCTCACAATCTTAGTTTAGTTCAATTTTAACTCATACTCCGGTACATACCTACACATTGCATTACTACATTACCACATTACCTTCTTGCTGTCGGTCAAAAATACACGTACGCTACTTACGTACGTTCTACAGGAATTATATCCATTCTACACTTGAAAAGTTACTTATACTCCTCCAGAGATAAAAATGACTTCAAGTATCCAGACATTTAGGTCATATCATGTGTTCTCTGTCTTATGACGAATTGCACATGATCGACAACCGGTTTAGACATCCCTACATACAACACGAACACAGGGATACTGGTTGAATACAGTAAAATGCACAGTAACAGAGCAGTCTCACGATATGCTCACATCTCTTTAAATTTCAATGATCCTATACCTTTCGGTCGATTTTTAGAGTAACAACAGGTTATAGAGCCCTCTATCTCCGCCCGTTCAGCACCTCAACTGTTTGGTTTCCGCCAGAGGACACTTGTAGTGACGCCCATCCGTGTGCTACTCTTAGGTCTCCACTCCAGGTTTCCCCGGGCTTGTTGCGTGCGACACCTCCCTTGAGGGCCGCACCCTTGTTCCTTGCGGCGCCTTCCTCCTTAGGGCCGCACCCTGGACGTACATCTTCCTTCTGTTCCCTGCTTGTGGATCAGGGGGTGTACTCGCTATCACAAGCCTTGTAACCCACAACCAGCTCTCTGGATTACAGTTACAATTATGAACTAAAGACCACCGCCATCTTTAATGAAAGCCCAGCATTGCACCGGACACGCCGATTCCAATCACCCATCCACACTTTTCCTTCCGCGTCCATCATCCCCATAAAGGACCATCGACGCCCATTTGATTGTGCTAAGCACCAATTCAAACAAACTAACAGACTGCAACTCATCCTACGATAGTTGCTTTATTCACTACCTTTCACACCGCCGTTTGTTCCTCCTTCCGAAAATTCCTTCGGTCTCCCCTTTGACACGACCGCACCTTCGTTCGGTCATTTCAATATTTCGATCCCCCACCTACTGTATCTACAGATCCTTCTACCAAGAATCTTCTTAAGTAATACACGACCAAGAAGCATACGTATCAAGGGGCGCACCTACAGAACATTCTACCAAGAATCTCCTTCTGTAACTACACCGCAACACCGACGGTCGATATTTCTTCGGTTATTTCCGCACCTTCGCGGATCCTTCCTTCGGTCATCCCCTTCGACACGGCCGCACCTTCGTTCGGTCATTTCGTTCACCGCGCCTTTTCGACATCTCGATATATCGAATACTCCTTTTCTCCTTCTGCCATTTCTTTTGACTAAGACGACAGTTTTTTCGGTTATTTCTGCACCTCCGAGCTCTGGATATTTCAATTTCAATCATGCCAATTGCTCTGCGCAGCGCCGAGCAATTCCAATCATACAACAACCTCTATCCCTTTTACCTCCACGGCCTAAAACAACGACATTAAATCGATCCTTCAATTTACTTTGATTGTTCCTCCGACGAACGTTCCTTCGGTCCTTTCTTCAGTTCCTTTTTCGGAACATCCCTCCGAGTCATCCGGAAAAATTCCAACGGCAATTGACTTCTACAATCCATTTCCCCTGATCTCCATGGCGTACTACCAATCCTCCTACCAGAATTTTTTTTCTGCTTACCATCGATTGTTTCCTCGGCGAACGCTCTGGACAAGGTTGGTTAATTCACCTTTGACTCCTTGTTATCTTTCACAAGATAAGACCACGAGTCGCCACGCCGTCAAACGATCCCACAACTTGGATTGAGCGAAAATACGCGTTCCCTTTTACCTCCACGGCCTACATCGTCGATCCCTGTCTCCGGCTACTTCTGTCGGTCGTCCCTTCCACACGGCCGACGCACCTTTCTTTGGCCCTTTCCTTCCTCTCCTCCGATCTGTCCTTGATTTTCCACCATGGCACAACGAACCGACCAGAACTATGACAACTGGAGTGACTGGAACTATGTCGAAGCCATACAGTTCTCATTCGGAAAACCAGTAGGAGCTGGCAAGAACAATGCCGCCCAAAACCTACTCAACGCGGCATACTCCCAGAAAGTGACTAATATTAACAGCATACTCGCTGTCGACAATCATGGTGCTGAGACCCTCAAGCCGGACGCCATTTCCCAAATCAAATCCCTTGTCACCACAGCCATCATAGAAAATCTCCCTCTATCCGAAGTATCTCCCAAATGTAAAAAACACATTAGAATGCTCCTGGAACACTCTACCATTTGGTACCTTGACACGGATACGACAAGGAGACCCGTTCATGACTATCACGCACTTGCTCCTGCAGCAAACGCGGCAAAGCTGAACTATCATCAGTATAAAGATCCTACCATCCAATTGGAATTCAGCATCCAACATTGGGGGTTTGATAAAGGATGGTATCCATACAAATTTGCCAAGGTTTACGATAGAAACAGTGAAGCAACAGCTTCTGAGAAATCCAAGCCTCTGAAACCATTGCCCACCGTCGCGTCATACAACAATCGAGTGGCAAATATCCTGAAATTCTCCAGAAGAACCATCTCCCGCGAAAATGAATTTTTCTTTGATCTACCAGATCCCTATTTTGAGTACGTTGCGTTTAAACAAATCTACCGCATGGCCTTTCCTCCCAGTTACACATGGACATGGAAATACTCCCCCAACAGTGACTCCGTCTCCTTTCGGCGAGTCCGATCCAACTCCATCTCCTTCCAACGTGCCACTTCCTCAGGTCCTCCTGTCCAACGTGAGGACAGGTCCACTGTAACCTCACTACCTGTAACGCCATCTACATTACCCCGCTCAGACCATCATTCTGCTCCGCCTTGGAAACCAACCAGCTTCGTATGGACCTTCAATCCTCAGAATGAAATTGCAACATTCCGATGTGTGCCAACAACATCTGTTCCCACATCACAGCCTCCGATGTGCCATCAACTGCTACCGTCTGCGACACTCGCCAACGACACTGACCATCCACACGCCGCTCCTGCATACATGCAATCATTGCAATCTCCATGCCATAATCCAATTTCATCCAGACCGAATCATCCGCTTGTCCTTTGACTCTCCAAACGCCATCGGGATGCCCTCAAGGTCAATCTGTATCATCTATATGCCAACGTCTTGTCGATGAATTGGCTTTACGACACCTTTGACTGAACATTGCAACCGACTGCAACTTCCCCATCCAAAGGCAGTTGCTTTACTCCCTTCCAATCTCCCTCCATTGTTCCTCTGACAAACGTTCCTTCGGTCCTACTGATCGCCCGTTCCGTTACCATGTGATCGTAGCAACCAATTCTGGAATCGATAGCGCTCCCTCCCAAGCTTCTTGCTCACCTTCGATCTGGGCGCATGATCCTAAAATCTACGTTTGATACGAAGTTCTACATTCACACCATCGATTCGATTCTATGGTCACCCAATCCTAAGATTCGTTTACATCTAGGACTCATTATACGGCCCATCCATCGTCTTACATCTAGCTTTACGCTTCGCTCCACGATAAAAATCAAAACTACTGGTGATCCATCTCTACGATTACCGTATCGCACACTCCCCATCCTCCAATCAAAGCATTATCTCCTCCACTCTGAATATTTGACAGTCTCCTCCGACGGTCGATATTTCTTGGGTTCCGTCTTTGCAACATTCTTTCGCACCTTCATGGATCATTCCGATGGTTTTTGACGAAGCTGACGCCACATCCATTTCAATCTCCCTCGTTTGGTCATTTCTTTGGTTCACTCTTCGGAACATTCTTTCGGTCCTCCCACGATCCCGCACTCAGTCTTTTCCTGGTGTCCCTTCCTGCAAACGCTATTCTGGACATCCGTAAACGACAAACATTCCGACGGTCTTTTTTCAGCTACCGTAATTCATCGCCGGTCTTTCTGTAATTTCTTTTGACGCCGACACGTCCATATTTTCCTTGTCTCACCATCGACGAACATATCACACCGACGTCGACGCACAAATCTGAACACAGAACGATTAATTTACAGCCTACCCAATAACTCCTCGACAATTGCTTAGTGCAACGCCCTGCAATTGTGACCCAACCGACGATTACTTCTTCACATCGCGTCTTTCATTTTGGATCGTTCTCCGACGTCAATGCCACATACAACACCCGCTAATTTTTCTCTCGCATCTTCGACAGCAGTCTTCTCCGACAGTTGATATCTTTCTTCGGGTAATTCTCTGGTCATCGACGCTTCTACTGCCGACACCGGTTATTTCTTTCCTGTTTCTCCGGTCATCGATCCCTCCCGGTTCAAACCCCCTTCGCACCTTCGGCGGTCCACTCTGATCGTTGGTCTTCTTCCGATCGTCGGTTATTTCTTAGCACGTTAGCCTGCTATTGAGCGACCCCTTCACAACTTCGATTGTTTTCCGACAAACGGTCTTTCGGTCCTTCCTCCGCTGGTTAATAACATCTCCGCTAACTCCCCGGCAACTTGGTGGAGATTGCTGGCGACAACATCAACGCCGTCGCTCATCTATACGCCGTTCGATACACCCATATCTCCTCGTCTTCCCATTGCCAAAAATATGACTCCCGGTTAATTCTTTGTCTCCCTCCGGTCATCGTTCCTTCTACCGACGCCGGCTCCGCCGTCACTTCTGTTCTTCCCCTCCTGCTTGTGAATCAGGGGGTGTATCCACTGTCTCTACACACAGTTCTTTGATAATCCACAAGCAAGCATGGTTGACCAATTTGATTGGACCGCTATTGACGGCATACTATTCCGATTCAAAGGCAACAGCCCCTATGATGCACAATTGAACAACCTCTACTCCATGATAATGGATGACATCGCCATGGAAGACTTATTCGTGGAGAATCCAGACGCCAAGGTTCATCACCTCATGGAGGTTCGCACCAACCTGGAAGGCACAACTCTTCGACAAAGTGTATGCCATTCCTATACCCGTCCCTTCCGCCTGTGTGGGCATTCCTCCTGTCAAGCCCAGAGCATCCCTGGTCGAACTGACTATCCAAGAAGCTCCTGCACAAGCAAACAATTCTATTATTAACACACCTGCTCCTTCCAACTTAGTCCCCGCTACGTACACTTCTAGCCCCATTGTCAACGCAACCGTTCCTTCCCCTTGCGAGGCCATTCCTTCTGATAATACCAAAATGGTTGAACGCTCTCTCAGGGACGCCAGCCAACTTCCGACGGACATGTAATCCTCAGAGTCAATCTGTGGTGTTCCACCGCTTGCCACAACCAGTTTCCCTACACGAGTCTCCTGGCGCTTCTTCACTGCAACCCCTATGGTCCAAGAGTCATAAGGGTCGTCACGCAATTTGCCACCATCCAAACCCAACTGTCTTGCGAATCACCAAACGACATCGCGATGCCTTGAAGATAAAGATGTATCACTTGTATGCTAACATCTTGTCGATGAATTGGTTCTACGATGCTTTTGACTGAACGTGGCAATCGACTGCAACTTCCTCATCATAGTTAGTTGCCTTAAACCATCACTCTCCCTCCTTCCGTCGCAATTTGCTCATCACCGTTTCAATCTCCGACCACTCAATCACCAAACGACACTGTGATGCCCTGCAGATAATGATGCATCACTTGTACGCCAACGTCCTGTCGCCGAATTGGTTTTATGATACTTTTGACTGAGACTTGCAACCGACCGCAACTTCCCCATCCGTCGTTAGTTGCATTAAACCATCACTCTTCTCCCACGTCATCCCACCGATGTGACGTTCCCTGCGCTTCCACAACATGGCTCGTCTATCTACTCCCTCTCTCTTCCAGATCGATAATTTGCCATCTCCACTCGATGGAATACTCGATTGATCGTTCTATCGAAGCACCAAGTTGCTTTTACGTTCGATCATGGAATAACCATTAATAAAGAAAAAAATAAATCTGTCTTAGATCAAGTTAACTTTACCAGATGAGAGAGTTCGGTAGAGGTGCACAATATACGGTCGTTGTCGGCAGCAAATTCGATCGAAAAAGACGCGACGATGGTCCTTGTCTCGCAAATTCAAAACAAACGGAGTTAATTTTCGTTGCTCCCCTAAGATATGAACTCAAAGCCGTTTGACATAATCGATACCGCCTTGTCATTGCGGACATTTTGGTACCAGTTTGGTCCCCTAGCTCCCAATATTCAGGGAGATATCATTTTTTTACTGTCACCATTCTTGGTTTCATTGACGATGACAACAATGACGACGACAACTGAAATCAATTTTCGTTGCTCCCCTAAGCTAAGAACGCAAAGCCGTTTGACATAATCGATACCGCCTTGTCATTGCGAACATTTTGGTACCAGTTTGGTTCCCTAGCTCCCAATATTCAGAGAGATATCAATTTTTTACTGTCACCATTCTTGTTGGTCTCGTTGTTGATTTGTTTGGTGTGCTTCTTGCTTCTTTTTGTTTTCGTTTTCGTTTTTGAAGAAGGTTCCCTGTGAAGGTGCTAATCGTTTTCTGATGTTTTTAGTACCGAGCTCAATGAAAAGAATTCACCGTGTAACGCGTACTGTACGAAAAGTCATAAGGGCAAATAACCTTATTCGTAAGGTTATTTAACTCGAGTGAATAATCGTCGGCGTTTCCATGTGGTTTGTCTCTTTACCAAATTTCCCCATCAGCTCACTCTTCGAAGAATTAACAACTCTAAAACACTATCATGCCCTAAAATCTATGTACAAACTAGTACTAATTCTACGTAATAAGGTACAAGCAATGTGATATTCCAATGAGAATATCACGGTGAATTATACAGTTAAAAGACCGATCGAAGATGGTTTTGCGTGTGTTTTGCGTCTTATTTATGTGTGCTTTGTATGCTAAGAATATGCCGTATAACCGACACGATGGTTTGACGATACGATGAGTAATTAACCTGTCGTCCGCTAAGGCCGAATGAACTGTAACAATGATTACTCTTGCTCACTAAATCAATCGATCGTAAGACCGATTGCATTTGCGTTTGTTTGTTACGACACACTTTTTCTAGTTTATCAGACCCACAGCACTCTACGAGCTGTGGAGGACGAATGGCGTTTCCATCGAAACGCAGTTGAGCTCGAAGACTAATCCGGACTAGCCTGATCAGCTACCGGCATCAACCCTCAAGGATGTAAAAGAGGCAATTGCCTGTGGAGCCCTGGAATAGACCGACACCAGGGCGGTCTCCCTGAAAGAAGAGACCAAAGAATCGAACCGAGGTGGTGGCTCCACCGGGTTTCGAGATCCAGAAAAAACAGGCAAGGGAAAAGAAGCTGGACGGCTCAGTCGAAAGGGCCGCCCAGGTTGGCATCAGTTGAAAGGAATCAATATCCAATCTGAGAACACTGATCTTTCACTGAAAACAAGAATGACGCGAGCTAGAAGATTGAGCCGCAAGTATTCTGTGGTGGAAAACAAAGACCGGAATGAACAGATTGCAAAGAGCATCTGCCCGCAAGAAGGAACAGATTGCAAAGAGCATCTGGCACGAAAACGAAAATCCAAAGATATGAGAACACCAATCCCCGAAGATCGGAAAGATCCAAAAATGAAAAGGAGAACACTAAATCCTCAAGAAACAATCTTTCAATCTTTCACCACAGAAATACAGAATGAGCAAAAAATCCCAAGAAAGGATAGGAAAGCTCACAATCTTAATTTGCAACAAAAGCAAAAGCTCACACAAATACAGACGACCGGAACGAAAATTCGATCCGAACAAAAGTATACAAACCAGATCGAAAATTCGATCCGGATAAATACAAATCACTCGGCAGTCACAAACGATTGACATCCATCTCTCACATCCAACCCTCGATTCTTACACTCTTCCACCACATACCACCATCGATCGAATATTCAATATTCCATCGAATATCATCTATCGAATACTCCGAATAATCCGAAAACTCTCTTCAAAGTGACCATCCGACCATTAGAATACACAATTCACCACCATGGTACGAACTAGAGCGGACGGCGACATGGAAGAAACAAAAATGGAAGTGGATGAGGACGATCCACAGAATTCTAATGAAAACAATGGAAGAGGTATGCAAGAAAAGGAAGATTTGGAAGATAAAATCATGGAAGTCATGGAAAGGGCCTTTGAGGACCCAGAAACAAACTCAACCATGAAGAGAATCATCGACCAAGAAATAAAGAAGAGAGTCAGGGCAATGAGAGATGCAGAAAGAAGGGGTGTGAATCCAGATGACGCGGATAGTGAAAATGAAGAGGACGGACGAAATGATGCTGACCAAAATGCAGAGAACGCAAGAGCTGAACGACTGGGAAGAAGGTCGTCCCAACCCAGGATAAAAATCAGGGGATTCAACAATGGTAGATTTCTGAACCCAGAACAGCTTGCTTTCAGGAGCAGCCTAATGGATTTTGGTATCAACTATGAATCAGCTGAAGAAATTATGAGGGGAGGGATGTCTAATATTCGTGAAATTACAGACCTCAACAAGGAAAGCATTAAATCGTTCATGCATGGATTGAAATCTATCAGTCCGGACTGTCCTAATCCAAAAAGTATCCACTATGGTAACAGGCTATCATCAAGGCTCCTAACTTGGGCAAATTGGGCCCGGTATCAACCATTGATTGGAGTCAAGCCAAGGGCTATCGACTGGAACGCAAACCCAAACAACCTGGAACTGCAGCAATTCAGAATCAAGATGATGGAATCAAGTGTGAAATCACAGGAAAAGGCAACTCCACCCGAGCTAAAGGATCTCACAAAATTCAGGGAATGGGAGGAAGGCTTCCGACAAAACCTGAGATACAGATTCAACTCCGAGGGATTTCCAATCTTGTATGTCATAAGACCCCAAGAAAAGGAAGAAGTTACTGACGAAGCCAGGGCTGGAACAGTTGGGCAAAGTACAACAGTTACTTATCCAACTTGGAGTGATTACAATGAAAGATGTGGCGTTCTGTCAGGTCACCAGTACGATGAGGACAACAACGTCGTCTGGAGGTTGCTGTGTGATGCAACAAGAAAAGGTCCTGGTTGGGAATATGTGGCACATTTCCAAAACACTGCACTGAATTCTGGTAATGCCAGAAATGCTTTCATTTCTCTCATGCAACATGCTTACACTGATACCAATATCACTATGGTTCTGAATAAGACATATCAGGATATGAAAGATTCACACTACACTGGAGATTCCAAGGGTTATGACTGGAACAAGCACAAGCGAAATTGGACTGCTTTTCATGGGACAATTCTGAGATTTGAAAAGAATCATAACGAAAGAAGATTTGTTTGGGATTTTATCAATTCAATCAGTGATGAGCGACTTGATGCTGCAAAAGCAGATGCAATTGATGAGAGCAAAGACTATCGTGACAACTTCAATGAATGTTTGATTCTATTCACCAATCGTCTTGGATTGAAAAAGCTTGCAACCGGGAAGAGTAAAAGAGGTTCCAGAAGTTTGTATTCTATGGGCACAACCAGCAACAAAAAGCAAAAGACAACTGGAACCTTTACAGGAAAAGTTGAGTGCAAGCCTTACCCAACAAGTGTTTATAAAACAATGTCAAAAGAACAGCGCCAGGAGCTTTACCAGATGAGACAGGCTAAAAAGAAAAGAAATCTCAAAGCTGCTGAGACTAAAAAGAAAGAAACTGAAAATGAAGGCGCGGGTGACAGTTTTGGATCAAAATCTAAGAAATGACATAATAACCGGACACTATCACTAGAACACAAATTGTTAAAAATGGTGAGCCGGTCATTATACCAGATGAATGTCCCTGTAGGTTTTGATGATGGGGAAAATGAAGAAGGATATTGTGAGTTAGACTCACATGCAGATACTACCGCAGCAGGAAGCAATATGGTATTGCTGAATCCTGACCAAATCACAACACACGTTGATGTTGCACCCTTTTCTGAAGAATACAAGCCCATCAAGAAAATCCCCATTGGAAGCTGTGCGACTGCATGGACGAATCCAACATCAGGCCAAGTATATATCATAGTGTTCCATCAAGCACTGTACTTTGGGGACAAATTGAAAAACAGCTTGATATGCCCAAATCAAGTGAGGGACTGCAATTTCAACTCTGTTGAAGAGACACCTCGCCAATTTGATCCAAGATCCAAGCATGGAATTACAATTCAAACTCCACTGGAGGATGATGATCCGAAGAAAGTTTTTATCAAACTGAGTATGAGAAACGTGATCTCATATTTCCCCACAAGAAAGCCCACAAGAATTGAGCTTGACGAATGTCAACATTTGATAGCAACAAATGATACCCCCTGGGATCCACATTCACTGAAGTTCAGGATGGCCGAGCTAGCCATTGACAATGGAGATCCAATTTCAGGGGACCAATTCAGCCTTCAAGCTATGTCGACCGAAGAGGACCAAGCAATGGAGGAAAGTTCTGTTGTAACAGAACCTGCTAGTAATGTTACAAATAAACTTCCCAAGACCAGCTTAGGAAAAGAACGGCATCCAAGTGTCATGCAGCAATGCAAACTGATGAGGGTCCATCAAGTATCCACAAGGAGAATGCTAACTGAATGCCAGATTGCAACAGATGGAAATATTGCTCATCGGATTTCTTCAGTAAGGAATATTTCAAGCGCGCGAAGGGTAGACCAATTTTTGTTTGATGATACAGAATTTGACTTTATGGAAGCTCCTGAAGCAGAATCAAAACAGGCCCCTAGCTTGCAAGAAATTGACAATACACTAGAAAGAAGGTCTCTTGACAGAAGAAATCAATGGGGGCCATCAGTGATAACGATTGAAGGTCCAAACAAAGTTGACTGTGAACGCCTAGCCAAAACTTGGAACATTAGTTTTAAGAAAGCTGAGCAGACATTGAAAGTCACGACGCAGAAGGCACTCAGGAATTTGCAATCACCATTGATGAAGCGGCTGCCTACTCAGCGCTTCAGGAACAAGAGAGTCGCACAAGGAACCTGGTACACTGATACATGGCATGCAAGAACCACGAGTATTATGAGGCAAGAAAAATGTGCACAGATCTTTACAAATGGAAATGGGTTTGAAGTATTTATACCAATACAGGACAAATCACAAGCCCACCAAGGACTGAAGACATTCATTCATGAAATTGGAATTCCAGAGCATTTGATTTCTGATGGTGCGCCAGAACAAGGATCCCCAAGAACCTACAAAACACACTGGAATTCAATTGTAAAGCGCAACCATATCCATCAGACATTCATCCAGCCGCATTGCCCATTCCAAAATCGGGCAGAACAAGCAATTGGCCATCTTGGTAGTGCAATCACAACCAAGTCTGCAAAGAAGAAGTCACCGAGAAGATTATGGTCATTTTGTGGTGAACTATGTGCTAATATCAGGCAGCGAACAGCCTCCAACAACCCTTCTTCAATGGGGAGAACCCCATTTGAATTGGTCCATGGCTATAGACCGGATATTACATTATATACTTCATCAGAATGGTATGATTTTGTGTTTTATTATGAAAAAGGTGATTCTTCCACCCGAGGTGTTGAAAGGCTGGCGCGATGGTTGGGTCCCTGTGGAAATAGGGTAGGTGGGGGGGATTGTTTTTGGCTACTGCCCGAGTCGGCAATACCAATATCTACAAATTCAATAAGACCCGTCAAGGAATTTGAATGGCGGGACAGAGATATCCTCAGAAGAATGGAAGCAGTTGACAAATCAATTGAATCCAAGATTGGAGATGAAGTAAAGGATAGCGCATCATTCTTCCAGGAAAACTACCCAGAGCCCCAAATAGAGCTATTTGAGAATCAACCAGTAGAAACACCGGATATGAAACTTGAAATGGCTGAGCCAGAAGCATCGGTAGAAGATGTTGATGAACCAGATGAATATCTGGGAAATGAAGTAATCATTGAAAGAGGTGATGAAAGACTCAGGTGCGTTGTCAAGGACAGGGTTCGCGACTTGCAAAACAGACCAATAGGAATCAGAAATGAGAATCCCATACTAGACACGAGGCTGTATAAATTGCAACTACCTGATGGCACCATGGAGGAATACACGGCAAATATTGTTGCAGAAAGTCTATACAGCTCTGTTGATGATGACGGGAGGATGTTCACTCTACTAGATGAGCTCATTGACCACGAATGCGACAACACTGCACTAACTGATGATGAAGCCACGACCATAGCAAAAAATGGCAGGAAAACCCATAAGCCGACAACTAGGGGTTGGAGAATTTTAGCCAGTTGGAAGGATGGCACTGAATCATGGTGTAAGTTAAGTGATGTGAAAGAATCATTTCCAGTGCAATTAGCCGAGTATGCAGTTAACAATAATCTTGAAAAATCACCAGCTTTCAGATGGTGGGTGCACAAAATTTTGAGGAGGAAGGATCGAATCCTTAAAGCGGCCAAAACAGCAAAGTATTGGTTGAAGACTCACAAATATGGAGTTGAATTGCCACATTCAATCAAACAAGCGCTGGCTATTGATAAGAAAACAGGGACCGACCACTGGGAAAGAGCAATTCATAAAGAAATGACAAATAATATGGCAGCGTTTGAATTTTCTGATGATGATGTTATTCCAGTTGGCCATAAGCAGATAACAACTCATATGATTTTTGATATCAAGCTTGGATCCCTAACAAGGAAGGCCAGGTTGGTAGGGGACGGTCACAAAGTCCCTGCAGTGGCCAAAGAAAATACTTATTCATCGGTTCCCAGTCGAGACTCAGTAAGAATATTCTTTCTGCTGGCAGCGCTGAATGATTTGAAGGTTCTATCAGCTGATATTCAAAATGCATACTTGACAGCCCCAATTAAAGAGAAATACTTTCTAAAAGCGAGAGCAGAAGATGGTGGTTTTCCACCTCACCTTGCAGGAAGGCCTTGCAAGATTGTCCGCGCATTGTATGGACTGCCGGTTGCTGGTGCATCTTTCAGGTCATACCTCACCCAGCACTTGAGAGATCTTGGATATTCACCTTGCAAGGCAGATCCGGATGTGCACTTAAGAATTGAAACCAGGAAAGATGGATCCAGATACTGGGCAATGCTCATTGCATACGTAGACGATATCTTATGTTCTGGCGAAGATCCAAAGTTCCAGCTTGAAAACATTGAACGAAAGTTCAAATTGAAGGATGATACGATTGAAGAGCCAACTCTGTATTTGGGAGCTGATATTGGGAAATTCTACTTTGAAGGTGATTCAAAGCCAAGATGGTCATTATCAAGCACTAAGTATACAGCGAAAGCTGTTGCAGCAGTCGAACAAGAGTTAGGAACTGAAAAATATGGCTACAAGTATCTACCAAAATCAGCATCCAGTCCACTGTCACATGATTACCGACCGGAAATTGATATATCAGAAGAATTGAACCCTGAATTGCAAAATTACTATCAAGGTTTAATTGGAGTTCTCAGGTGGATATGTGAACTAGGAAGACTTGACATAGTAATGCCAGTCTCACTGATGTCAAGGTATTTGGCACAGGCGAGGATCGGGCATTTGAATCAGTTGTTTCACATATTTGCATATTTGAAAAAGTACAACAGGTCAAAACTGGTTTTTGATGATACTGTACCAAGTGTTGATGAAAGTAGATTTCAAAAATGTGACTGGTCTGAATTTTATCCTGGTGCCGCTGAAGTCATACCAACAGATATGCCTGAAGCCTTGGGAAAGCATGTAACTATGAGCTGTTTTGTTGACGCCGACCATGCCGGATGCAAGGCGACGAGAAGGTCTCATACTGGTGTTATTATCTTCATTAATAATGCACCGATCATTTGGTTTTCCAAAAGACAAACAACAGTTGAGACATCAACTTTTGGATCTGAAATCATTGCTTTGAAAATTGCAATCGAATTGGTTGAAGGTCTAAGGTACAAGTTGAGAATGATGGGTGTTCCAATTGATGGGAGCACAAATGTGTATTGTGATAATGATTCAGTTGTCACAAATGTTACACGACCTGAAAGCCCATGTAAGAAGAAGCACAACAGCATTGCATACCACAAAGCGCGTGAATCTATTGCAGCAGGAATTATCAGAGTTGCAAAGGAACCAGGTTCAACAAATATTGCTGATTTGTTTACAAAGCTAATGAGCGGCGCTGTTTTCCGGGAACATTGTTCTCGTTGCATGTGGTAAAGTAAAGAATCAATCATTCGGTGGAATGTTCGATCGATTGTTCGATTGAAGTAACAAGTTGATTTTATGTTCGATCTGCAATGAGCATTTCGAAGATGGATAATTTGATCCATGAATACAATATATCAAACTGGCAAGGATCAGGGCAAAATGCCATGATACAAGCCAGAATGAAAGGCAAAACGCCGCCCCATTTCTTTTTGATAGGGCCTCTGATGGTAGACTGGATACAGTTTGGTATTCAACTCACGATGAACATATTAAGCCATAGAATCCAGCCGCTTAACGGTTGGAGGATTTATGACTGAAGGGGACTGAAAAGAATTCACCGTGTAACGCGTACTGTACGAAAAGTCATAAGGGCAAATAACCTTATTCGTAAGGTTATTTAACTCGAGTGAATAATCGTCGGCGTTTCCATGTGGTTTGTCTCTTTACCAAATTTCCCCATCAGCTCACTCTTCGAAGAATTAACAACTCTAAAACACTATCATGCCCTAAAATCTATGTACAAACTAGTACTAATTCTACGTAATAAGGTACAAGCAATGTGATATTCCAATGAGAATATCACGGTGAATTATACAGTTAAAAGACCGATCGAAGATGGTTTTGCGTGTGTTTTGCGTCTTATTTATGTGTGCTTTGTATGCTAAGAATATGCCGTATAACCGACACGATGGTTTGACGATACGATGAGTAATTAACCTGTCGTCCGCTAAGGCCAAATGAACTGTAACAATGATTACTCTTGCTCACTAAATCAATCGATCGTAAGACCGATTGCATTTGCGTTTGTTTGTTACGACACACTTTTTCTATCAATGGACTACAAAATTGGATTACTTTTTTTAGGGAGATCTTCAGTAGGATTACAGATTGGATTACTTTTTATAGGGAGCTCTTAAGTAGATGAGAAGCGTTGATTTCTACTGTCACTAGATCACTTGGTAAGATCGGTATGAACATATGTAGCTTGCTTGCTTGTACTAGTTTTCAACTGCGCATTTTAAAGGAAAATCTCGCGCGAATGACGTCATTTGATTGGTAGTATAGATTGATTGGTAAGATCAGTATGAAGGTAGCTAACTACAGTATGAGTATGTATGGATTGGGGGGCGGCGGGGGGGGGGGCTAATATTTAAAAAAAGTTTCCTTAACATTCACCCCCTCAAAAGTGAACTATGACTCAAGCATGGTATGTAGTATGAGTATGTACTGGATCTAAGAACAAATCTTTTGAAACTGAGTTATATTTTGGTCGGGGATTGGCAGGATTTGCACTGTCTTCAAGTTTGGTGGGTTTTTGGGTTGATGATTGAGTAAATTTTAGGTTGGGGATGGGCAGGATTTGCACTGTCTTCAAATCTGGTGAGTTTTTGGGTTGATGACTGAGATAGTTTGGTCGGGAATTGGCAGGATTTGCACTGTCTTCAAATCTGGTGGGCTTTTGGGTTGATGACCGAGTTATAGTTTGATCGAGGATTGGCAAGATTTGCACTGTCTTCAAATCTTGTGAGTTTTGGATTGATGACTGACTTATATTTTGGTCACCGATGAGCAAGATTTGCACTGTCTTCAAATATGGTGGGTTTTTGGGTTGATGACTGCGTTATAGTTTGGTCGGGGATTGGCAGAATTTGCACTGTCTTTAAATCTAAGTGGTTTTTTGGGTTGATGATTGAGTAAATTTTTGGTTGGGGATGGGCAGGATTTGCACTGTCTTCAAATCTGGTTAGTTTTTTGGTTGATGAATAAGTTATAGTTTGGTCGGGGATTGGCAGGATTTGCACTGTCTACAAATCTGGTGGGTTTATGGGTTGATGACTGAGGTATAGTTTGGTTTGGCAAGATTTGCACTGTCTTCAAATCTGATTGATTTCTGGGTTGATGATGGAGTTAATTTTAGATTGGGGATGGGCAGGATTTGCACTGTCTTCAAATCTGGTGGGTTTATGGGTTGATGACTGAGTAATAGTTTGGTCGGGGATTGGCAGAATTTGCACTGTCTTCAAATCTGGTGGGTTTATGGGTTGATGATTGAGTTCATTTTAGGTTGGGGATGGGCAGGATTTGCACTGTCTTCAAATCTTGTGAGTTTTGGATTGATGACTGACTTATATTTTGGTCACCGATGAGCAAGATTTGCACTGTCTTCAAATATGGTGGGTTTTTGGGTTGATGACTGTGTTATAGTTTGGTCGGGGATTGGCAGAATTTGCACTGTCTTTAAATCTAAGTGGTTTTTTGGGTTGATGATTGAGTAAATTTTTGGTTGGGGATTGGCAGGATTTGCACTGTCTTCAAACCTGGTTAGTTTTTTGGTTGATGAATAAGTTATAGTTTGGTCGGGGATTGGCAGGATTTGCACTGTCTACAAATCTGGTGGGTTTATGGGTTGATGACTGAGGTATAGTTTGGTTTGGCAAGATTTGCACTGTCTTCAAATCTGGTTGATTTCTGGGTTGATGATGGAGTTAATTTTAGATTGGGGATGGGCAGGATTTGCACTGTCTTCAAATCTGGTGGGTTTATGGGTTGATGACTGAGTAATAGTTTGGTCGGGGATTGGCAGAATTTGCACTGTCTTCAAATCTGGTGGGTTTATGGGTTGATGATTGAGTTCATTTTAGGTTGGGGATGGGCAGGATTTGCACTGTCTTCAAATCTTGTGAGTTTTGGATTGATGACTGACTTATATTTTGGTCACCGATGAGCAAGATTTGCACTGTCTTCAAATATGGTGGGTTTTTGGGTTGATGACTGCGTTATAGTTTGGTCGGGGATTGGCAGAATTTGCACTGTCTTTAAATCTAAGTGGTTTTTTGGGTTGATGATTGAGTAAATTTTTGGTTGTGGATGGGCAGGATTTGCACTGTCTTCAAATCTGGTTAGTTTTTTGGTTGATGAATAAGTTATAGTTTGGTCGGGGATTGGCAGGATTTGCACTGTCTACAAATCTGGTGGGTTTATGGGTTGATGACTGAGGTATAGTTTGGTTTGGCAAGATTTGCACTGTCTTCAAATCTGGTTGATTTCTGGGTTGATGATGGAGTTAATTTTAGATTGGGGATGGGCAGGATTTGCACTGTCTTCAAATCTGGTGGGTTTATGGGTTGATGACTGAGTAATAGTTTGGTCGGGGATTGGCAGAATTTGCACTGTCTTCAAATCTGGTGGGTTTATGGGTTGATGATTGAGTTCATTTTAGGTTGGGGATGGGCAGGATTTGCACTGTCTTCAAGTTTGGTGGGTTGATGGGTTGATGACCGAGTTATAGTTTGGTCGGGGACTGGCAGAATTTGCACTGTCTTCAAATCTGGTGGGTTTGTGGGTTGATGATTGAGTTATAACTTCGTCGGGGAATGGCAAGATTTGCACTGTCTTCAAATCTGGTGAGTTTTTGGGTTGATGACTGAGTTATAGTTTGGTCGGGGATTGGCAGGATTTGCACTGTCTTCAATTCTGTTGAGTTTTTGGGTTGATGACCGAGTTATAGTTTGGTCGGGGATAGGCAAGATCTGCACTGTCTTCAAATCTGGTGAGTTTTTGGGTTGATGACTGAGTTATAGTTTGGTGGGGGATCGGCAAGATTTGCACTGTCTTCAAATCTGGTGAGTTTTTGGGTTGATGACTGAGTTATAGTTTGGTCGGGGATCGGCAAGATTTGCACTGTCTTCAAATCTGTTGAGTTTTTGGGTTGATGACTGAGTTATAGTTTGGGTAGGGATTGGCAGGATTTGCACTGTCTTCAAGTTTGGTGGGTTTTTGGGGTGATGATTGAGTTAATTTTATGTTGGGGATGGGCAGGTTTTGCACTGTCTTCAAATCTGGTGAGTTTTTGGGTTGATGACTGAGTTATGACTGAGTTATAGTTTGGTCGGGGATTGGCAAGACTTGCACTCTCTACAAATCTGATGGTTTTTTTATTGATGATTGAGTTATATTTTGGCTGGGGATTTTCAAGATTTGCACTGTCTTCAAATCTGGTGAGTTTTTGGGTTGATGACTGAATTATAGATTGATCGGGGATGGGCATGATTTGCACTATCTTCAAATATGGTGGGTTTTTGGGTTGATGACTGAGTTATAGTTTGGTCGCGGATTGGCAAGATTTGCACTGTCCTCAAATTTGGTGGGTTTTTGGGTTGATGATTGAGTTCATTTTAGGTTTGGAATGGGGAGGATTTGCACTGTCTTCAAATCTGGTGGGTTTATGGGTTGATGACTGAGTTATAGTTGGGTTTGGGATTGGTAGGATTTGCACTGTCTTCAAGTTTGGTTGGTTTTTGGGTTGATGATTGAATTGATTGTAGGTTGGGGATGGGCAGGATTTGCACTGTCTTCACATCTGGTGGGTTTTTGTGTTGATGACTGAGATAGTTATTTGGTCGAGGATTGGCAGAGTTTGCACTGTCTTCAAATCTGGTGGGTTTTTGGGTTGATGACTGAGTTATAGTTTGGTTTGGGATTGGCAGGATTTGCACTGTCTTCAAGTTTGGTGGCATTTTGGGTTGATGATTGAGTTGATTTTAGGTTTGGGATGGGCAGGATTTGCACTGTCTTCAAATCTGGTGGGCTTTTGGGTTGATGACTGAGATAGTTTGGTCGAGGATTGGTAGAATTTGCACTGTCTTCAAATCTGGTTGGTTTTTGGGTTGATGATTGAGTTATTGTTTGGTCGGGGATTGGCAAGATTTGCACTGTCTTCAAATCTGGTGGGGTTTTTGGTCGACGATTGAGTAAACTTTAGGTTGGGGATGGGCAGTATTTGCACTGTCTTCAAACCTGGTTAGTTTTTTGGTTGATGACTAAGTTATAGTTTGGTCGGGGATTGGCAGGATTTCCACTGTCTTCAAATCTGGTGGGTTTTTGGGTTGATGATTGTGTTATAGTTTGGTTGGGGAATGGCAAGATTTGCACTGTCTTCAAATCTTGTGAGTTATTGGGTTGATGACCAAGTTATAGTTTGATCGGGGATAGGCAAGAGTTGCACTGTCTTCAAATCTGGTGAGTTTTTGTGTTGATGAATGAGTTATAATTTGGTCAGGGATTGGCAGGATTTGCACTGTCTTCAAGTCTGGTGGGTTTTTTGGTTGATGATTGAGTTAGTTTTAGGTTGGGGACGGGCAGGTTTTGCACTGTCTTCAAATCTGGTGAGTTTTTGGGTTGATGAATGAGTTATATTTTGGTCAGGGATTGGCAGGATGTGCACTTTCTTCAAATCTGGTGAGTTTTTGGATTGATGACTGACTTATATTTTAGTTGAGGACTGGCAAGATTTGCACTGTCTTCAAATCTGCTGAGTTTTTTGGTTGATGACTAAGTTATAGTTTGGTCGGGAATTGGCAGGATTTGCACTGTCTTCAAATCTGGTGGGTTTTTGGGTTGATGACCGAGTTATAGTTTGGTCGGGGATTGGAAAGATTTGCACTGTCTTCAAATCTGGTGAGTTTTTGGATTGATGACTGACTTTTATTTTGGTCGGGGATCGGCAAGATTTGCACTGTCTTCAAATCTGTTGAGTTTTTGGGTTGATGACTGAGTTATAGTTTGGTCAGGAATTGGCAGGATTTGCACTGTCATCAAGTCTGGTGGGTTTTTGGGTTGATGATTGAGTAAATTTTAGGTTGGGGATGGGCAGGGTTTGCACTGTCTTCAAATCTGGTGAGTTTTTGGGTTGATGAATGAGTAATATTTTGGTCAGGGATTTGCAGGATTTGAACTGTCTTCAAATCTGGTGGGTTTTTTGGTTGATGATTGAGTAAATTTTATGTTGGGGATGGGCAGGATTTGCACTGTCTTCAAGTTTGGTGGTTTTTTTGGTTGATGACTGACTTATATTTTGGTCGGGGATGGGCAGGATTTGCACTGTCTTCAAATCTGGTTAGTTTTTTGGTTGATGAATGAGTTTTATTTTGGTCGGGGATTGGCAGGATTTGCACTGTCTTCAAATCTGGTGAGTTTTTGGGTTGATGATTGAGTTAATGTAAGGTTGGGGATGGGCAGGATTTGCACTGTCTTCAAATCTGGTTAGGTTTTTGGTTGATGAATGAGTTTTATTTTGGTCGGGGATTGGCAGGATTTGCACTGTCTTCAAATCTGGTGAGTTTTTGGGTTGATGATTGAGTTAATGTAAGGTTGGGGATGGTCAGGATTTGCACTGTCTTCAAATAATTGGTATGATTGGGAAGAACATAGACAAGACAGCTTGCTTGTAGATCTGGTAGCTAGTAATTACCGGTAGCTACTACAGCTTGCTTGTTTGAATCTAACCCCATTCCTATGAACAGAGATACCTTGCTTATAGCTTACACGTAAATTTTGTTGGTTGGCTAATTGTAGAAAGTGGTACTGGTAAGAATTGGTACAGATCAGAACACCTTTGTTAATTCTGATCTTACTTGATGCACACTACTAGTAGAAATTGTACGCGTTATCGTTCGAGTACTTCTTACCATAACTTTACTGACACATACTTACAATACATACAATAACTACGTATTCAACAACTCCACAGGGCCCCTGCAAAGCACTAATCCAACACTCCTTCACCAAGTGTTGCTTCAGGGGACGATCAATCAGACGATCAATCACACATGGATCTCTTCCTTGACAAATCAATCAACTTCGGTTTGATGGCATCCACAGACCTTCCTCCCAATTCCTTTGTTCGAATTCTCTACTGCCCCACTTCTAATCGATATAAAAGAGTTCAATATGTCCATATCCATCACTCATCGATTACGGTTGGTAATCCCTCCACGATGCATCAATTGTCTTCGATGCCTATCGCTCGACTCCAACCATTTGGTTCTATGATATTGATATACGATCATATTGATTGTCACCGATTCATGTAAACCCACCACAAGCAGATTACAGCAATCTACTTAACATCCAGCATTGCCTCCCTAGACGATTCTGATTCTCCAATCTACCATTCGATCCACTGATCGAACAATACGATTCTGATTCTCCAATCTACCATTTGATCCACTGATTGAACGATATGTTTGATTCCGATTCAATCTGTACGGCTTGCCGTTGGTCCGCCTTCCTCTTCTCCAAGGACACGGACACGTCTCTTCGTGTTTCTACGGCACCACGTCTTGACATGGCATGATCGACGAATCAATGCTATGCTACAATTGATCGATTTCTACGATTGGTTTCACAATCAATTCCTACGATTGATTCTGAATACCCCATCACTTCATCACTCGCTCGATGACCCACATTTTGCGCCATTATCCTCCTACAATACTCAGGCGTTCGAGGATCACTACAACAATTCAATTCCTCCTCTCGGACGACCCTTGGTCATCCCCTCCGTTCGTCTCATCCTCGACTTCTACAATTCCGATTCGATTCTACGATCATATTGATTCCTACGATCTCTCAATCGTATTCTGCACTCCTGGAATCGATAGATCTTCTTCCTACCAAGTCAGAAATGAATCCCCTCCGATTCCATTCGTTTCTACGACACGTTCTCTTTGAGATTCTACGATAAGCCAATCTCATCTTCGCAGATATGACTCCCATCTGTTGAGATCTATAATCGATTATATCGATTCCCGCGATCTCCGATTGAATTATCTCCTCTTTGTATCGATTCCTAATTCTACGATCAAGCGCCTTCCATGATTCGTTATATAATCAATCCGTCTACTCCACATTCGAATCGATTATCAATGTTCCATTTCTTCCTAAGATCAGCACCAATATTTGATTCTACGGTACAGTTGTGAACGAAAAGCCAATTCCTTCTTTCCGACGACATTCAATATCTACTATTCTCCTCATTGATCTCCCCTCCGTTGGGATCCCCTATCGAGCCTTCCTCTCCAGTTCAACCGATTCGCCTCATCTGTCATCATCTCATATCCTTCGTTTTGACAATTGAACCAAGGATATACCTACATCAGCGTTCGATTCAATCTGTACGGCTTGCCGTTGGTCCGTCTTCCTCTTCTCCAAAGACACGTCTCTAGACATTCCTTTTGTCTATACGGCCTCTCTCTACATGATTTTCCGCTTTTCCCAAGACTCGATGCTGATAGATCTCACTTCCAAGTCTCCGGTTCGAATTTCATGCTATGGTCGATCCCTTTGTCGACTGTCGATCCCTTCTCATCTTTGAGCTAATCCTCACACTCAATCAATACACAATCACTCATGGATCTCCCCTCCGTCGAGATCTTCAATTGAGCCTTCTGTCCCAGTTCAATTGATACAGTTGATTCCTCCATACGGATCAATCCTATTCTACAACTAGCTACAATCGAATTACTATTGTCAATCAATCGTCTTTGATGCTGCTCACTTGACTCCTACGAGTGGATTCTCCAATCATATCGATTCCTACTGTCTCCTATGATTTGACGATTCGTTAGCTTCCCGTCAATTTCGCGACCACTACATACTCAAGCACCTTTCCTTCCTCATTGATGTCTCATGCTTCTCCGTTACGTGATATCAATCTTTCAATTCTACGATTACAATCTTCCGATTCAATATCTAAGCCCATACTTAAGTTTTAGAGTTCTACAAGATGGAGAACCGACTTGTAATTCAAAACTCCTTCACTAAGTGTTGAATCAAGGGGTGTGCTGTCGGTCAAAAATACACGTACGCTACTTACGTACATTCTACAGGAATTATATCCATTCTACACTTGAAAAGTTACTTATACTCCTCCTGAGATAAAAATGACTTCAAGTATCCAGACATTTAGGTCATATCATGTGTTCTCTGTCTTATGACGAATTACACATGATCGACAACCGGTTTAGACATCCCTACATACAACACTAACACAGGGATACCGGTCGAATACAGTAAAATACACAGTAATAGAGCAATCTCACGATATGGTCACTTCTCTTTAAATTTCAATTATCCTATACCTTTCGGTCGATTTTTACTACGAATAGAATATCTACCGTCGTGTAGCTTCGGTACTTCTGGACACGAAAGGAATTCAATATTTCAAGCCTCTTCATCATTGATGATGATGGTGTCGAGACTCTCCGCCCGGACCCAATCCCTGTCCTCAAGTCTCTCATTGTAGCAGCCATCATGGATGACCTCCCACCCTCGGAAGTCTCTAAAGCGCACACACGCCATATCTCCTCCTTAATTGCCAAAACCATAATTTTTTGGCATTCAAAAGCCATTGGGGGGAGAATCTGGGTTAGAGACAACCAAGTGTTAGATATAGCCGCTAAACATGCAAAAAGGGGCCACCCAATCATATACTTGGTACTACATATCATCCATTGGCAATTTCACAAAGATTGGTACCCATATGAATTCAACAAGGTTTATACCACTGCAACTGGAATTCCATCAGACGCAACAGGATTGTCTATCAAACCGCCTTCTCGGTCACGATTGGTCAACATTCAAAAATGTGAGCAGATTCTCCGGACGCAATACTCACAAGAAGTATTTGGTAAGGATAAAACAACCAAAACCTTACCTCCCAAAAGGACATACCGATGCAAGCGCCAACACATATCGCCTATCACAGCTCCTAATCCCACCGATACCAACGCAGATGCCGCAGTTATCACTCCGCATTCCTCCGGTCCGAGCGTTCCCCCCAACATGGCCATCTTGACTGTCCCTCTCCAACCCGCTGAATCCGAAGTCCATACGTTATCCAAGTTCCTTCATCCTGCGTGACCTCACCTTCGACTACTACTGACTTGCTTATAAACAAGTTGATTGATTCAGATGTTGTGGTCACTCCTCCCAATACCACAACTAGCGTTCCTCCGGTGACTGCCAACTTTGGTCCCCTCCAGCCAGTTGGTCCAATTGCCAATACTCCTTCCGTTAAAGCTCCCTGTTACATCTGGACCTGGACTTATTCTCCCAACAGTGACTCCGTCTCCTTCAACCAAGTTCGATCCAACTCCATCTCCTTCCGACGCGCCATTTCGTCTTCAAGGTCTCCTGTACAATGTAAGGACAAGTCCACTGTGACTCCAATCCAATGCCAGGACAAGTCCACTGTGACTGCGTCGCATGTAACACCATCAACATTGCCCAGTTCAGACCACCACTCTTCCCCCCCTTGGGGGCCAACCAACTTCGTATGGACCTTCAATCCTCAGAATGAAATTGCAACATTCCGGCGTGTGCCAAAATCTGTTCCCTCGCCCCAGCCTTCGTTGCGCATCCCACTACAACCACCTGAGGCACATGCTGAGGGCACTGACCTTCCAAACGCCGCTCCTGCATACAAACAATCATTGCAAACCCCATGCCCTAACCAGATTTGCTACAAACCAAGTCGTCCGCCTGTCCTACAACTCTCCAAACGACATCGGGATGCCCTGAAGATAAAAATGTATCACTTGCATGCTAACATCTTGTCAATGAATTGGTTTTACAATCCTCTTGACTGAACGTTACAACTGACAGCAACTTCCCCATCAATAGTTAGTTGCCTTAACCCATCAAATTACCTCCCTCATCAAATACAACGAACGACCACCGGTTACCTACGTTCACCACCCGCAATTGTTTCACCCTTCCTCCCTTTGTCGATCGCTCTCCCAACAGCAAACAACTCTTCATTCCAAGATCTACGTTGTATACAACGCTCTCCGATCACCCGTTATGTAGAAGACTTGACTCCATCGACATCAAGCCATATATGATTGATCCCGTTCTAGTGCCCTAATAACTGGTAATTTGAATTATGATCTAATTAGGTTAATCTAAGAATCCGGACCTCTATTGGAGTGTTCCGCGTATTCTCGTGTTAGCCCTTTTTGTTAACACATGCAATCCCTTGTTATTTGCTAATTAAGCGATTGATCGCTTTATGAACCAATCGATCGCTTAATTAAGCGATTCGGATATTCTCCGGATCAATAGTAAAGCGTGTGTGACCAACCAGGCATTAATATCAAGTCTCATTTGTTGGTGATGGATTAATCATGATAGTGCCTTGGCACTTAGTCATGGTAATCCCGTGTCACTCAGTGGGTCGGTACAGTATTTAGCCTTAGCCGGCTGTCCGCGATTACTTTACTTAATGATACTCGACGCCGATGCCAATGACTGATCTGTTTCTTATCATACTCAGTTAGCCACAATGAATCGACGAACACACGATTAAGGTTAAGTATACCTTGGTCGTGTGTTCGTATTCGTGATTACAATTCATAGTGAATCTTGGTTAATCAAATCATCCGACAGCGCCGGTACGGTTATTTACGTACTGATTCTAATCGCGTCGTATTCTCTCATTTATTCTGTACTTCACTTAACAACTCTAATTCCGGTTGTTCTCCCCTAAATCCATGCCACGCTTTGGCATTGCCTTGCCAGATTTTGTGTCTGGTGTAACATTTCAAATTGTTTACAAGCAAAGATATTTTTAGGCATGGATTTGTGTTCGTGGAATTAAGTGGACAGTTATTATTGTTTTACTCGTTTTTATTTTGTACTTAACTTTACATCGTCATGAACTCATTAAGCAGGCTTCTTAGTGCGGTACTGTTGAGTGGTTTTGTTAGTATGTCAGCATAATTCTCGTGAGACTTGATATGGCTGATGGAGATAACTTTGCCTGCTTGGTGTTGTCTGACAAAGTGATATGCTAGTGCGATCAATTTCTTGTTGAGTGCACTTGCTGGATTGGTTGAGTTGATCACCACACTTTTGTTATCCACATGGATTTCAGTTGGCTTGGTAACTTGGATTCCCATGGATCGAAGATGGTACCTCAACATGATGGCTAATGCTACTGCATCTTTGAGCGCTGTGAATTCTGCTCCAAATGTGCTCGTATGAACTGATGTTTGTCGTTTTGATTTCCAGTATACTGGCATTGATCCAACAAATGCAATTAGACCAGTAATGCTCCTTCCTGTTACAAGATCATGTGCATGGTCACTGTCACAGAAGATATTTAAATCTAATTATGCAATTAATGGTGCTGGAAACATCGGATCTAATTCTTCCTTGTAGTACTTGTATTGATGAGTGAATTCTTCATAGTTCACTGTCGCTTCCCCGATTGACTGAATTTTGGGTGATTGTGGGTCCACTAAGATTCCTTTCTTTTTGTATTTCTTCAAATATCCTAGCACATGTCTTGCCATTTGTAGATGCCCTTCTCTTGGTCCGGATGCAAATCTGGATAGTGATGAAATGGCATATGCAATATCTATTCTTCCAGACAATACTATCCATTGTCGTAGACCAATGATATGTTGGAATTCCTTGTGGCCTGATTCATTGAGTAGTTCTGAGTCATCTAATTCTGGGTGGCAGTCTGTTTTCATTGGTAGATTCTCATTTTGTAGAGTAATATTGTATTTGTCTTGATATTTCCTTAGGACTTCTGAGATGTATTTTGTAGAGTTCAATAGTAATCTCCCGTCCTTTATCCTTGTCAAGCTTGTACCCAGATAATATCCAGGTTCAGATTCGATGTTTCTGAGTGCAAATTCTTGTTCGATCAGTGCAATCCAATCCTGAGGCTTCCTTGACACTACCATAAGGTCATCAATGTGTGTTCCAATGTAGTCGTAACTTTTGTTGTCTTCACTCAGTTTCATCCAAAGGTCTGGATCAGCCCTGGAGGGTCTGAATCCTAGATTCATCAGAGTGTCTGCAAAGAAATCAGCGTATGCGCGTCCTGAGCCTGCTAGTCCATAAAGAGCTTGTTGTATTTCCACCTTGCAGCCTTTCTTGTCTCCAAATTCATCCGTGGCCCAGCACCATACTTTTTCTTGAACCGGTGCTGTTGGAAAAGCGTTTCCCACATCTGCAGTCATTAAGTCAAGGTTTTGGTGTTGTGCAATGAGGAATAGTAGGTAAGCAGATAGGCTATTGACTTGGCTGGAATATGTATTATATTTGGTAGAATCCACCAAATGCCCCCCTGCAACCAGCCGGCTCTTGTATCGTTTGTCTTCACTTTTGATATCCCAGATCATATTGAGCCTTGCTTGTTGCCATCCTTCGGACTTGGGGAATTCTTTCTCAGCTGGATGATATTTGAAACACTTGAGCCGATCCAAATTGTCCATCTCTTTTTGAATCGATTCTTGCCATTTAGTGACTCCAGCAGCTTGATCAATGCGAACACAGTCATTGTAGGTATTAGGAATTTGTAGGCCAAATTTTTCTTTGTTTTTCTTCGTGTAATTGCTGTATCTTGCTTGAGGACTGAGCTTGACCAATCCAGTAGGGGGTGGCTTCCCCTTCTTCCACCTGCTTCGATTATGTAGCGTGTTATGTATTTTGCACAGGCAACAGGCTCATCTTTTCGTAGTTGGGGAAATGGAGTGTTCAATACGGTGTTTCCTTCCAGGTCGTCCAAATATTGTGATTTAAGGATCAGTATTCCTTCTTTCCAGAAATGGCCCAGTATTTTTCGAAAGGTAAGGTCCAGATTTGTATCATTACTTTCAAGTATATTATCGTGTGTTTCTGCGTTATTGGTTCCGTCGACTGTACTAGGAAGGGCTTCCTGATCCGAATTTTCGATTTCATGCTCAGTTTCTTCATTTTCTTCTTCTTGCTCCCCTGGATCTGTTTGTTCAGATTCTGGTTTATCAAGTAGATTGTTGCTGGTAGAGTATTCCATTCCAATAGTAGTTGCATCAAATTTGTCGCCTGGCACTAATAATGGGACTTCATCTGTGCTTTGAATATCGGTGAGATTCTGCTGGTGCTCTGAAGTTGATAGTTGAAATTCCGCTGCTTCTGGATCATCATTCACGTATTCATCTTTAGTTCCAATATTTCTTCTTCTTGTTCTCACAACTGATTGCATTGGGACTTGCCGTTTCTTCTTAGGTGATTCTGGTTCAGTCAATATATAATACGTCATCGCATCTCCTGTTGAGTCAGCAAATGCTAAGAATCTTCCTTTTCTCATGTTACTCTTAGGGGATTTGAAACTTGGATTGTACCACCATATTGGCTCGTAGAAGTGGAATCGTAAATGTGATACGTCTGGTGTCCAGCCTTGTGATATTTCTTGTTGGACTTTCCATCCCAATGACTTTCGTGCCGCTAGGTTGTTGATTTGAACACACCACAGGGAGCACCAATTTTCCAATCCGATAGGGGCTTTGAACATTCTCAAGCAATTTTGAATCATTTTTGACAGTCGTGCCCATTCTGATTCTGCTGGATTCTGATGATGATAATGTGGCTCTGAAGTTCTTGTTTTGATCATATTTTGTCGCATAATTTCAGTCCATTTGACTCCCTTTTCTGATTTAGCATTGTCACTGATAATGGTATTGGGCGCCCCTCTTTCACGAAGATAATCCAGCAGGGCATTGGTACATTGTGATTCTGTTTTTAATGGATGGAACGACCACATCTTGGATTTTGTTCCTGCAAAGAATTGACCACCATTATGTCCTTGTGACGTCTTTTGGCTGAAGAAGGTGTAATCAGTACTGACGTCCTCATTTTGCCGCTTGTAGTGGAATGCTTTAAATCTTTTCCTGTAGTGTTTTCTTGGAATGGCCCGATTCTCTTCTTCGATTTCCTCGTAAAATTGGGTGGTATTTTCTAGTGTTTTTCTCACTGTTTCTTCTGGTAGCATTCCAAATCTCTTCCTCAATTCCAATATTGGTAGATTTCCAAAGGCGGATTTTTCCCTCGATCTTTTCCTTCTCAACATTGGGTACTGTCTCATATTCGGTGGTGCCGGCGAGTTTAATTCAAAAACTTCCAATTCCTTTATTTCTTCCTCTGTTGGTTTTGTGATGTGGTAATAGACTTTTTCATCATCGTAACTGAATGGTAAGAATGTATTTTCAATTGTGATGCCGCATTTGTCACTTATTTGGGGTTGCAGTCCATTCACCAATACATTGTGAGAACTCATGTCCATCGTTGTAAGTAGTGATTCCCCATCTGTAAAATCCTTGTCTCGTGAGATAAAGGTTGCGTAGTGTACTAGTAGTATCACTGGTTCCTGGCGTCCTGAAATGAATGCTTTTGTTGCTGCGCTGCATACGGGATATTCCACTAGATCATCATCGTCTTGTGACATGTACGGTTTCATTACTGATGTCATGCCCTGGCCGTAACGGTTGGGCGTTTTCCCCCTCCACTATCAATTACTGTGATATTATCATCCGGTTTTACTTCCCGGTAGCGTCTGAGTGCTTGCAGTTGTTTTTGTCTCCGAGGTGTACCCTGGACAACCTGAGTATTTTTCTTTCTTACAATTGGATTGGGTTTACTCTGTCTTTTCTTGCCGGTGTTGTTGACGCTATTGCTGTCGCTGTCGCTGTCGCTGTAATCGCTTTCACTGTGGCTTTCTGCTTCGTATAAGATTGTGTTCGTCGTTTTCAACCGTCTAGCTGTGGAAAAGAAGGATGCGGCTCTTGCCCTTCGGGCTGGATTTCTTCTAGGTCTAGGTCCCGTATTCTGTTGGTTTGTTGCTTCTGGCGTGCCATCTCCCCCCTCAGAATGCAGGTGAAATTGGAATGTACGAAGTTTGGTGCTCCCTGGGGGAAAAAGAGCAGATTCATCGATGGACCCAATACTTTCTTCTGGATCCTCGTCAGTAGGTGGCAAAGAAGGTGCTAATGAAAGTGGGTGCGCGAAGGGTGCCGGTGTAGAGATTCGTCGGACGCGTCTGGGCTTGTTGCTGGAGCGGTAAATATCTGTATTGTTGAGGCCATCATCCTGTGGAGCGCCAAGAGTAATGTCAGCTGGAGTCGGTGGTGGTGATTCCTGGTGACGCGCAGACCGATTGTAAAGAAGAACCCATTCCTTGTGTGGTTTGCACAAGGTGGCCCATGTTGTGGGCGGGATGCGTAAAATGCCTTTAAGGTTGGGGTGTACCGTAGTGAGAGCGCCGTCAGCAACCGGTGGAGGTGCATGTTGCTGGCGTTTTGTCGGTGGTTCTTGAACTTCTGTAACCCTGCGAATAGATCTTTTATTGTCGTTTTTATCTGCCAGTAAATTCAATTGTAGTTCCTCGTCTCGAATTCTAAGCTTCTGCACCATTTCTACCAGGTTCATCTTGGCTCTGCTTTCTTGGAGCTCCATTTTGAGTTGAGCCAAGTCAGGGTCCAATAGATTCCGCGCAAAAGTATTCTTGGCATCACATTCTCGTATGTTGAAGCGTGGGATTTTACTCCCTTTTTGGTAGATACTCTCAAAATTGTTGATATAGTCGGAAATATTGCCGCCAGGGTGTAGTCTAACCCCTTCCAGTTTTAATTTCATTGTTGCTGCATAGGCCTCTTGTTGGGACTCTGAATCGTACCATTCCAACAGTTCTTTCCATGCTGCATGCCCATCGCTGGCATCCTCGTGTCTAGTGACTTTGGAAGATGCGCTACCTCCACTGCATGCATTCAGTAGTGTACCCCATAGTGCGCTGTTCAATGGATGGTCGTTGTCAGCTGCTTCACGACTTTCCATAATGTCTTGGTGTCCAGTGGCATGGAGTGTTGCTTTGGTGTCGCATCTCCATTTGATCCAGTTATCTTGACTACCATCGAAATCCTGGATTTGTCTTGGCTTGAGGCGCTGACGGGCATCCTTTTTGTACTCCTTCTCTTTTTCCTTGAGTTTAGATAGTTCATGAGTCAATCTCTCGATAGCCCTGTCTCGTTCCTCGCACCTTACTTGGTTAGCCTTCTCTCGGTCATTGCTCTTTGCTTGGTTGGTCATTCTTTCAATCCTTCATTCTTGCTCATCCCATCTTGCTTGGTTTTTGATAGCCTGGACCGTTTGGTTGTTCATGATGTACATGGTTGCTGGCGCAATGATACAACCGCAGGTGACTATGAGGATTTCCGATAAAGAGAGCATTTCCGATGAAGCGAACATGATGATGATTGTTACAAGGTTGTTTTTGTTTTCGGGGTATTTTGTTTTGTAGGATTTTCTATTGGCTTAGCAGATGAATGGTGCTATTTTCAGTGGTGTCTGTTTTATGGTGTACGAGATAAGCCAAAGTTTCAGTAGATTCGGGCTGTGGTGTTAGATTTTGTTTCGGTGGGATGATCTTTCAGTGGAATGGTCTTTCAGGTTGGATTATTTTTGATAGTCGGTCGATCGCGAATAATTTTTGCGTTCGGATAATGAATTATTACCAGTAGGGTATTTTGTGTAGATTTTCTGTGGACTTTGTCGGATTCAGTTCGAATTTGTATGTATGTATGATATATAGCTTTGGTATGAGGCTGCGACTGTTAATCAATAACTGGTAATTTGAATTATGATCTAATTAGGTTAATCTAAGAATCCGGACCTCTATTGGAGTGTTCCGCGTATTCTCGTGTTAGCCCTTTTTGTTAACACATGCAATCCCTTGTTATTTGCTAATTAAGCGATTGATCGCTTTATGAACCAATCGATCGCTTAATTAAGCGATTCGGATATTCTCCGGATCAATAGTAAAGCGTGTGTGACCAACCAGGCATTAATATCAAGTCTCATTTGTTGGTGATGGATTAATCATGATAGTGCCTTGGCACTTAGTCATGGTAATCCCGTGTCACTCAGTGGGTCGGTACAGTATTTAGCCTTAGCCGGCTGTCCGCGATTACTTTACTTAATGATACTCGACGCCGATGCCGATGACTGATCTGTTTCTTATCATACTCAGTTAGCCACAATGAATCGACGAACACACGATTAAGGTTAAGTATACCTTGGTCGTGTGTTCGTATTCGTGATTACAATTCATAGTGAATCTTGGTTAATCATCCGACAACGCCGGTACGGTTATTTACGTACTGATTCTAATCGCGTCGTATTCTCTCATTTATTCTGTACTTCACTTAACAACTCTAATTCCGGTTGTTATGCCCATTGGCCATTGGTTCAGGGATTCTGACGACATACGTCTGGTTGCTTTCAACGATCGAACCTGGGATCCGTTCTACGCTCGAACGATCTACGTCCATCCAGTTTGTATGATCATTTGATTCTACAATCTGATTTGCGATCAACCCTAGTATTCCTACCATTCGTACTCGTTGGTAATTTTGATCAAATGATTGATCCAACTCTACAATTCTCTTGCGTTCTACAATTCGATCGATCATCCAATCTCTCCACCACTTGGCTTCACCTGCATCTACCCTTTTGATGCCGTTCACTTGACCTCTAAGATTTCATCTACAACCGATCTACCTTTTGACACGGTACTACAAATCTATATTCCTACAATTCGTTCTACCATTCAAAGATTCCTACAACGACCGGTGATTGACTACCGTTAATAATATTGAATTGCTAATCGGGGCATGAAGCGTGCGTACGCGTACACACACATACCCAACAATTATATATGCCGACAATCCAAACATTCAGTAGTACGGGTACAACCTACGACCTCAGGGTAAGCGCATTAAGTATCAATATGGACGCGTAAAAACTTAGGCCCATATGTGTGTTACATATGCCAGAATGAATATCAAACCATACTTAATGCACTGAACAGAGGTGTAGGGTGCGTCGATTGAAAGGTCGATTGTCGCCCCGACCCCCCCACAAAATTAAGTAACAAATTAGTGATTGAGGGATGAATATGGTCCAGAAACACTCCGATCATAATCTTATCAATAACTCTTTCCAATAACGTAACAGTAACAGATAAAATAACAGATAATAACAACAGGACGTTTTCTTGGTTCTATTAGTTATTGATAAGATTATAGCAGCAATACAACCAGCCGATGCCAGCGAAAGGGACCAGCTCACCACCAGCCCACCGAGGAGTCACCCCAGACACAAGCATAGACACCGGACACGAAATTCGATACCTGCGCGGGCGCCTAGAAGATCTGACCGAAGACAACTACGACCTAAGAGAATACGCCTTCAACCAATCCACCCAACTACAGACACAGAACCAATTGTTAGCAGAATACGCGGAGGATAGCGACAGCAACGACAGCAAAGACACCATGTCCAAGAAGAGAGGAGACTACTATGACGCGCTGAAGGAACTGATGGAGCCCGCACAACTGAAGCCGATCCAAGTCCCGACCAGCATCAATGTATATGAGTTCAAGAAAGCCCTCACAAACGCACTGGCCGAAGTGACCTCCACAAAGTACATACAGGGGGGAGGATACGCATTTCTCTTAGAGACAGAGGCACAATATTGGGCGCGGGAGAGGAATCCCGCTGCAGTGTATCCCACGGCCCCCATTGAGCCGACTGAGCTTGATAGCACCGTGGAGCTCACCTCCGATACATACAAACTGTGGAAACGACGCAGGGCACTGTTCGTGGAATGGAACAGGTACAATTGGGAGGCCCTCCTGTTGACGGACAAGAAGTTTCCCAGAATGCTCCACAAGTTAAAAGACCCGGGGTTGGAAGCCTTCCCCAGAGGGACCACGGCCCTCGAGGCCTTCCAACACATGGAGGATGAGCTGTGTACAACAGACGTACAACGCAATTTGACAGCGGAAATAGCTAAGAAAATGCGAGAATTGGACTAAACCCCCAGCCCGTTGGGCCCCAAAAGAATACTTCCGTCTCCTCACCAAATACCAGTACCAGATCAACCTCCTGCCGGCTACGGCCAAGGTGACAGCAGCCCAGATGATAGACTACGCCCACATGGCGTTCAAGAGGAGCAAGCACGACCCCATAACACTCCATAGAGTGGAGGACGCATGGAAGGAACACCAGGCGACAGTCGACACGACCAAAGAAGAACAGGAACTGATGCAATACAAGCGCTTTTGGGGACTACGGCTCAAGGAACTATACAGTAGCTACCATGCCACCACCAGGTCGGCCAACAAGGTGTAAATCCAGAATGACCATCGTCTTGCTATCATCAAGGACAACCAACGGGCCCTCATTAGTGTCTGCCAGGATTTCAAGTCCCAGGCAGAGCCGGCAACAGCAGCATCCACCCTCACCATGTCAAACCACCAGTTGGAGTCCGCCCTGTCCACCCTCACGAGGCAAATGGGACTGTTAGTGGCCAGTCAACAAACCCAAAATGGTCCTCCCCCACAGCAGGTCCAACAGACCCACCAACCGCAACATGGGGGACGAAGACAGCACCAGGCTACGAACAAGCCGCCATCCCAGTGGAAACAATACAAACACTACTGTCACTCGTGTGGTGTCAATCTCTCACACAATGGGGGAGATTGCTTCTGGTTCAAGCCGAGCCACCAGGTTGGGGCCACATTTGCCAACAAAAAGGGGGGATCAACCCAACGCGAGGACAGATGGATGAAGTGGAGCCACCCCATCACGCGGGAAACCCACGACAGCCCCTCCCCCTGACGGTGTGGGGAGGTGCACCGTAACATACTTAATCATAGAAGTAATAGCCCCGAGTCAGCGTCATTACTAAGTATCTTACGTGCGCCTTCAAGTCACACATGCCAGCGGCCCACCAGCAAAATCAAACGCGTTACCTTTGCCATGGCCACAATCACATCCCCGGCGCCAGGTTTCAGGGCCCTAGACTCCGCCGCCACCAATCATTTTGTGCCCACCTCATATCAGGGTGGCGCCCATCGAGACACGCCGGGCGCCCTCATCGTAGGCTGTGCAAATGGCAGCACTATGGCCTCTAAAGCCACCAATGTCCTGGACCTCCCAATGCTACCACTTGCAGCGCGGGGTTGCCATAAATTTGACGAAGTGGACCTCCCCCTCGTTTCGGTACCAAAATTGTGTAACAACGAGTGCAGCGTGACATTTACCAAAAATACAGTGGAGGTCGTGGGCCACACCAATCACACAGTGTTGCTCAGCACACGCGATCCCCTCCGGGACCTTTACATGGTCCCCCTCCATCAAACCAATACAGCTACCCCCCCCCCCCCCCCCCCCCTTTCAGATACAGACATTTTCACACGGGGACCGGCTAAATCTCCAAGGGTGACGAACCCCCCCCCCCCCCCCCCCCACCTTTTTCAGACAATCAAATACAGATACACACTGGGGCGGGAGCACATCAGATTCAAGCCGTCCCCAAACTCATAGCATTCTACCACGCGGCAGCAGGCTATCCCACCAAGGAAACGTGGATACGCGCAAACAACTTGGACTACCAATTGGCGTCACCAGGGGACCACCGGCTCAACCACGCCAAGCGGGCAATACAGACCTTTAAGAACCACTTCATAGTCGGATTGAATGGGGTGGATGAGACCTTCCCCATAGATGATTGGGATCTACTAATACCACAAGCAGTCATCACCCTCAACCTCTTACGCGCATCCCGTACACAGCCCAAGCTGTCAGCGTACGAACTACGCCACGGGATCTACGACTACAACAAACACCCAATGGCCCCTTTCGGATGTAGAGTCATCATCCATGATAGGACAGAAGAGCGAGGAGCATGGCAGGACCATGGGACGCGAGGTTTTTACGTAGGCCCGGCGTTAAAGCACTACCGGAACTACACCTGTACTGGGGGAACGACTGTATTGGGGGAACGAGTAGGGTCACCAGAATAAGCAATACAGTGGCATTCTTCCCAAAAGCCCAGATGCCACAAACGTCTTCCACGGATCGATTAATCATGATCCTCCAAGATTTAAAGGAAGTAACTGATAAGCCCCATCCTCCCGGTTCCCTATGTGGAACAAGGGACGCCGATCAATGAGGCCCTACGTCGGGTACAAGACCTACTACACATAGGGGCACGACAACCCTTAAGTGGAGAGCCGGTTCCCCAAGAAAACCTGATCAGGCCCAATACAAAATCAACCAGCCCAACTGGGAATGCGCGCAAACCTCCAAGGGTGCCCATCAATGCCGGAAATGCACGCGAACCTCCAAGGGTGCCAATTGGACACAAAACAAAATCAACCCAACGTCCGGGTACTACACAACGACTCAGCGCCCGACGAGGACACCCATGGGCGATAGGGACTATCATTAGAAAACAGTTTAACTCTGGGTGGTATGAAGGAGAGGTAACCAGCTATGACCAAACCAATCAGTACTACAAGGTCCAGTTCACCAATGGGGACACAGCTGATTACACTCATGGTGAAATATCCCAATTTTACAAATCAGACCAATACTACTCGAAGTCCAAAACTAGGCCCAAGGCCCTCATTGGGACGTACCAGCGCGACCCATTGGGTTTCCCAGTACCGAAGCAGTTGCGCAACATGCAGCCCGAGCCAATGTACACTCCCCAACTAGCGTGTGGAGGCTCCATATGGGCCAAGGACTTAAGCAAGTGGGCTGCCTATCAGGATCTCATCTAGCATCCGAAGGTCCACATACAGGAATTATGGCTCAAATCAGGTGAAGACGAATTTGGGCGTTTATTCCAGGGTTTTCAGAGCAATCAAATAGAAGAAATGGATGTGTTGGATTGGATACGCAGACAAGAAGTGCCCGTACACAAGAAAGTAACATACCCCCGGTACACAGTCGCCACACGCCCCCAAAAAGCCGACCCCTATAGGACAAGAATAACCGCGGGAGGAGACCAACTGGAGTACCATGGCAATGTATCAACCCAAACCGCAAGTATGGAGACCATTAAAACTCATTGGAACAGCGTGATATCCACCCCCGGAGTGAAGTACTGTACGGGCGACATTTCAAACATGTATTTGTGCTCCACACTCGATGAGCCCGAGTTCGTAAAATTCAGGTGGGATATGATTCCCCCACAAATCCGAGTACTAGCCTACAAACTGGAGGAACTCAAACAAGGGGAATACGTCTATGCCCGCATCAAAAAAGCATGGTACGGACTAAAGCAGAGCGGCAAAATTGCACACGATGACTTAGTAAACCACCTGCAACAATACGGCTACCAGAAGGCACCCCACACCGAGGGACTATTTCTCCATGACAAAAGGGACACCAGCTTCACCCTAGTCGTAGACAACTTTGGGATTAAATACACACGACAAGAAGACGTTGATCACCTAGTCAAAGCCATAGGGACCAAATACACCTTCAAGGTCGACTGGTCAGGAAAACAATACATAGGGGTCCACCTACGTTGGGACTACGACAAGCGTGAAGTACAGTTGTCGATGGACGGCTACGTGGAACAAGCCCTAAAGGAATTCGAACATGTGAGACCTTCACGTACGTACGCGGGCCCCTCGCACGCCGACGTACCAGCCTACGGCGCAAAAATACAATATGCAAAACTCGAGGATACTTCCAAATTGACCGACGACGAAATCAAATTCATACAACAAGTCACAGGAAAGTTCCTGTTTTACGCACGGGCAGTCGACAACACAATGCTACACGCGCTCAATGACATTGCCTCAGCCAAGGACAACCAAACAACCCTCTTGGCGACGAAGTATTTCCTCAATTACGCAGCATGCAATCCGAACGCCACCATATCTACAGAGCCAGTGACATGATACTCCAGGTGGATAGCGACGCGGCGTACCTAGTATGCCCAGGGGCCAAGAGCCGAGCAGGGGGATATCACTATCTCGGCGATGTGATGGGAAACACTTTCAATGGGCCAATACTGGTATTGGCAAAGATAATCAAGAATGTAATGGCGTCTGCGGCCAAAGCCGAGGTAGCATCATTTTTCTTGAATGCAAGAGAGGCATTACCAGTCAGACAGTGTCTCATCGAATTGGGACATCCACAACCAGCTACCCCAATGAAGACAGACAATAACACAGCGGAAGGCATATTAAACGGCACGATCAAGCAGAAGAGATCTAAAGCCACTGACATGCGTTTCTATTGGTTAAAAGACAGAGCTGAACAGGGGCAATTTAATATCTTCTGGGAACCGGGAAAACATAACCTGGCGGATTACCCCACCAAACATCATGCTGGAAGCCACCAGAAGAAGGTAAGGCCAATCTATTTGTATGAGACGGACAGTCCGAGGACCATCCAAGGGTGTATTGAATTGCTAATCGGGGCATGAAGCGTGCGTACACGTACACACACATACCCAACAATTATATATGCCGACAATCCAAACATTCAGTAGTACGGGTACAACCTACGACCTCAGGGTGAGCGCATTAAGTATCAATATAAACGCGTAAAAACTTAGGCCCATATGTGTGTTACATATGCCAGAATGAATATCGAACCATACTTAATGCACTGAACAGAGGTGTAGGGTGCGTCGATTGAAAGGTCAATTGTCGCCCCGACCCCCCCACAAAATTAAGTAACAAATTAGTGATTGAGGGATGAATATGGTCCAGAAACACTCCGATCATAATCTTATCAATAACTCTTTCCAATAACGTAACAGTAACAGATAAAATAACAGATAATAACAATAGGACGTTTTCTTGGTTCTATTAAATAACTCTTCGCTACGATCAATTGCTCCTACGATTGTCTCGATCCTCACACTTGAATAGATTTGTTTTCAACGCTTCATCAACCTACAATCAAGCGGCTTTCACGATTCGTTATATGATCCATCCATCTTCTTATGTCGAGTTCTATGACTCGCTCCATGAACAAATGATTGATCCAGCTCTCCGATCAACCGATGCCATCAGCTACGGATCAGGGGGTGTGCACCACATCTTCCTTTCCCAATCTTGAGGCAATGCTCGCGCAATTCTGTAACATACTTTTGCTACAATGCTACGAATCTACGAATCAATATATTCCTACGGTCAACCAATGATTCTGATTCTACGATTGAATATACGACCCGCTCCATCATTCAATGACTGATCCTACTCTACGACTCTATCGTGATCCCCAATTAGCTGGATCAACGATGGAACCGAGTTATCTAAGACACTTGAATCCATCTGCATCAAGTTACGTGCCGCTCTCTCCACCACTATGGTATCGATACACTTTCTTCTATACCAGCCATCCTCCATGCGTCCCGCTTGCCATGATATCATGTTCGTTCCTTTGTCAAATTCACGATGTTCCATTTCACCGCCTCTCAGATTTACCTTCGATTCTCCTTCCTGCGATTAACGGTTCCTTCTTTTCTCCAATGGTCGATTTTCTTTACTTGGAATTGTCTCCTACATTCCGGCCACTACCATTTGCTCAGGATCTCCCCTGCTTGTGAATCAGGGGGTGTATGTCCTATGCCCGACGGCTTATCCGTATAATTCACAACCATGGGATTTGATTCGAATGGCATCCACTAGACCCATATGCGCTATTCTTTTCTTGCGACCCATATAAGTTCATAATATCCTCTTGGACAACGCTACATTCGATTCTCACCTACGGGTGTTGATCTCCTCTTCATCAACATTCACCCATATCCTGAGGCTTGAAGCAATCAATTCTCGACGCCTTATTCTCTGTGATATAATTCAGCAATTGGATCCAAGACTATCTACGACCAAGTCTCGATCGATTAATTTTACAGTCAATCGGTTCCCTCAAGCTTCCAACTCGATCGGTTGAGTTGATTGACAATCCGCTGCATCCTCACGCAACCCTTCGCGATTGCCATCGCAATTAATTCCCCTTCCACAGATCTATGTGTTGATACCACTTTGGCTCCGGATATCGCTTTGGCCTCAATCTTCCATTCCATCGATCCTACGCTTTATCCCCCATTCTCCTTCCTGTGATGCAAGGTTTCTTCCTTTCTATTCCAACACGTATGGAATCGAATTTCATGGTTCAATCCAATTCCATGGGTGACCCCTGATGCATGATCAATCAATCTTCTTCGATTTGAATACATCCCAACAACCCCGGTCTAATCGGTTGAATCTACGATGTCTTGGCTCCTTGTTCAATTTCGACGATTTGATCTACGCTCAAATGGGTTTTTTGGATCAACTTCTCCAATTTGACTGTGTATGATTAAGTCCACCTTTCGCATCCTTCCTTTTGTATCATTCACAACCATGGAATTCTATAGAACCATGACATTCGCCCTAAGGTTTTGTATCCTTCACAACCATGGAATTCGTTTAAACCACAGAATTCAATTCCATAAGTGTTGAATCGAGGGGTGTGCATCTGCATCAAGGGGTGTGCATTGGATCACTGCATGACGCTTAACTTGCACGCGTTTAACTTCCAGCGTTTTCCTCATAAGCCTCCACCAATCTACTTATGCTCCCCGCACCCTCACTTATGCTCCCTGCATGCGACAACGATCCCACTGAAACCACATCAATGAACCGACAAATAATTCAACACTCCTTCACTCCGTGTTAAATCAAGGGGTGTGTAGCCGGTTTGTGTAAATCCAACACAAGAGAATTCAAGGCACTTACAACTTCACGTACAAAAAACATGGCTTAGCGTGCAGCAATATCTGCAATTGATATCTTTTCCAAGTCTTCAATCCATGAATGATACCAAGCATTGTCCAATCAATTCTCTCCATCGACGTCTAATCTAATTTCTATATCATCGTCGAGCGAATTGCTTTGAGACGAACTACGATTACGATTCGCCACTACGATCATATTGATTCCTACAATCTCTCAATCACATTCCGATCTCTCAATCGTACCCCACACTCAACCAATTGCTATTCGATTCTGGAATCAATAGATCTTCTTCTCTCCAATTTTGGATTCCAGTTCAATCGATCCGTCTCCCCTCTCCATCAACGTTCAAGCGCGCAATCACTGATGGATCTCAGCATTTGCCCCCTTCGTCGACATTTGATTCTGCAATCTCTTCTTCTCTTTGATGTCATTCCACGATTGAATCTAAGACCATCTACAATTGAGCTTCTATGAATCGATTCGGATTAGTGCTTTGCAGGGGCCCTGTTGTTTGAAGGGGTCTGAAACTTGCAGGAGAAGATTGGCGTTTTAGCTAACTTCAATTGGTTATTACATTATCTTAACACTAAAATTATGAGCGGACGAATCCACTCTTTCCTAAGATCACTAGAATTGGTGCATCGGTCTGTTAACACTCCAATGCACACACTAAATCACTAATATTTGCACCGGCCCGCTAATACTCCGGTGTGTTGCACGTGCCCTTGTACCAATGGGCTGTAGGGGTCTACCTTGCGCCCCGTAGAATTGGTACATAAGGGTCTATTTTTAGTAAGAAGGAGAACCGGATCGGTAAGTGGTAAAATCTCATTCCCACTTCCACTCCCGTCTTCCATTCATGTTGGTCCATTCCTGTAGAAGCAAGATTCATCGTACGATCGATTCTTATCTCATTCGTGTCTCATTCATTCATTCACGTCTCATTCATTCCATTCATTCGTGTCTCATTCATTCATTCGTGTCTCATTCATTCATTCGTACGAGAAGATTCCTGTAGAAGCAAGATGACTAGTACGATCGAAACCCTCGTTCGATCGACCTCAAACACACTTCCCTGCTTCAAAGGAATCATCCAACTCTCTTCAAATGCTCAGAGATAAAGATCAAACGCGGTGGTGGCCATTTCGATAGTGGCTCCTTGTATGCCTTTCAGTTTTGATTTGTCGCTCTCACTCCTTGTGCCACTTCCGTAAGCCGTTGTATAGTACACTGTTTTGCTGCTGTCGTCACTGTGACTATCACTATCACTATCACTGCCACTGCTGTCGCTTGAGCTGCTGCTGCTGCTTGTACTTGAAACTTCATCGTCGCTATCGTCGGTCTTGTTCCTCTTCTTGTCCTCAACAGTGATATCCGGTTGATCGACAGCATTGTCCAATTGTTCAGCATTGTCCAATTGTTCAACTTCGAGCCCCACGGTGTTTCCCGTACTTAAGCCAAAATTTTCCGGTGGTCCGACAATGTCTTCCGATAATTGGAATTCCCGGTCAACTTCCTGCATCTCAGGTGTAATGTCGGTATCGTCTTCCTTGAACTCCTCTTTACGTTGCTGTTCTGATGCCAACTGTCTTGTTGCGCGACTGTCGGCTCTCTGCTGTCTTCTTGCGCAGCCTTCATTGTTCTGGCTTCTTCTTTGTGCGCGCTCTGCTCTTTCAGTTCTTTGCCTATCTGCGTCTTTGTTGTTCTGTCTCCGTTGTGCTCGCTCTGCTCTTTCAGAGCGGCCTTTGTTGTTCTCCATTTCAAATTCAGGTTGCAAGGGAATAGTGAAGTGTCGGCTCCCCCACTTGCAGACTGAAATTGAACTCTGATTACTGCTTGTTATATATAAAATTGTCGTATTTCTGTATCTGATGCGTATTTCGATGCGTATTTCCGTATTCGATGCGTACGCAAGTAAATTGTCGTATTCCGTTCGACGTAAAAATATGTAATCGGCCCCTATCGATTCTGGTGTGTCGATACCGATCCTGCTGTTGTTTGTTTCTTGATAATAATCGGCCCCTATCGATTCTGGTGTGTCGAATAATCGGCCCTATCGATTCTGGTATGTCGATAGTGTGTATTTGATGTTAATCGGCCCTATCGATTCTGGTGTGTTGAATAATCGGCCCTATCGATTCTGGTATGTCGATAGTGTGTATTTGATGTTAATCGGCCCTATCGATTCTGGTGTGTCGAATAATTGGCCCTATCGATTCTGGTATGTCGATAGTGTGTATTTGATGTTAATCGGCCCTATCGCTTCTGGTGTGGCGATACCGATCCTGCTGTTGTTTTCTTCTGTCCACTCTTGGAGTATTCCGTCGTTTGCTGTTTTCTCTTCGTGGGGATCTTGTATTTGATGTTAATCGGCCCAATCGCTTCTGGTGTGGCGATACCGATCCTGTGTCCGCTCTTGGAGTATTCCGTCTTTGCTGTTGTCTCTTCTTGGGGATCTTTTATTTGATGTTAATCGGCCCAATCGCTTCTGGTGTGGCGATACCAATCCTGCGTCCGCTCTTGGAGTATTCCGTCTTTGCTGTTGTCTCTTCTTGGGGATCTTTTCTTTGTTGTGTTAATCTGCCCGATCGCTTCTGGTGTGGCGATACCGATCCTGCTGTATTTGTGTCGGCTCTTGTTTCGCCGTTGTAGTGCGAATATTTTCTTCCTTGTTACAGAGTATTTCGCCGTTGAATTGCGAATATCTTCTCTTCTTCTTTTTTTTTTTTTTTCTTCTCCTTCTTCCGAGTATTTCGCCGCTGCGAATATCTTGATCTTCTTTGTCTTGCTGGTCTTCTGTCGTCGTCGTTCAAAACAGAAACGCGCTCTTGCTCTCCCTCTACACCTCTTGCCTTTCGCTAGTTACTCCACAACGGACTCCCTTGGTCTTTCGCCGTGTCAGCGGGCTTGCCTCTCGCTTGTTACTCCACAACGGACTCTCTCGGTCTTTCGTCGTGTCAGCGGACTTGATCTTGGGGAAAGGGGCTTGTGATACGTGTTCTCTTCGTTGTCGGACGATGACTGTAAGCCTGCCTGTTGTAATAGCTTGGCACCAACTCCTCACTGGTGGTCCAGATCGCTCCGTAATACTTCGAAGTATGTTTGAAGGGGTCTGAAACTTGCAGGAGAAGATTGGCGTTTTAGCTAACTTCAATTGGTTATTACATTATCTTAACACTAAAATTATGAGCGGACGAATCCACTCTTTCCTAAGATCACTAGAATTGGTGCATCGGTCTGTTAACACTCCAATGCACACACTAAATCACTAATATTTGCACCGGCCCGCTAATACTCCGGTGTGTTGCACGTGCCCTTGTACCAATGGGCTGTAGGGGTCTACCTTGCGCCCCGTAGAATTGGTACATAAGGGTCTATTTTTAGTAAGAAGGAGAACCGGATCGGTAAGTGGTAAAATCTCATTCCCACTTCCACTCCCGTCTTCCATTCATGTTGGTCCATTCCTGTAGAAGCAAGATTCATCGTACGATCGATTCTTATCTCATTCGTGTCTCATTCATTCATTCACGTCTCATTCATTCCATTCATTCGTGTCTCATTCATTCATTCGTGTCTCATTCATTCATTCGTACGAGAAGATTCCTGTAGAAGCAAGATGACTAGTACGATCGAAACCCTCGTTCGATCGACCTCAAACACCTGTGGAGTTGTTGAATACGTAGTTATTGTATGTATTGTAAGTATGTGTCAGTAAAGTTATGGTAAGAAGTACTCGTACGATAACTCGTACAATTTCTACTAGTAGTGTGCATCAAGTAAGATCAGAATTACCAAAGGTGTTCTGATCTGTACCAATTCTTACCAGTACCAATTCTACAATTAGCCAACCAACCAAATTTACGTGTAAGCTATCAGCAAGATATACATTCATAGGGATGGGTTTAGATTCAAACAAGCAAGCTGTAGGAGCTACTGGTAATTACGAGCTATCAGATCTACAAGCAAGCTGTCTATGTTCTTACCAATCATACCAATTGATATATTATTATTCAAGTGATGTCATTCACACAAGCTCTTTTTTAAATTGGAGCAAGCAAGCTGTACGAGTTAACGGTAATTGCGAGCTACCAGATCTACAAGCAAGCTATCTACATTCGTACCGATCATACCAATCAATTTATATTACTATTCAAGTGACGTCATTCGCGCAAGCTCTTTTTTAAATTGGAACAAGCAAGCTGTACGAGCTACAGGTAATTACGAGCTACCAGATCTACAAGCAAGCTACCTACCTTCATATTGATCATACCAATTGATCTATACTACCAATCAAGTGAGTCATTCGCGCGAATTCTATTTCAAATTGGAGCAAGCAAGCTGTATGAGCTACAGGTAATTATGAGCTACCAGATCTACAAAAAAGGTACCAGATTTGAAGACAGTAGAAATCTTGCCAATCCCCGACCAAACTATAACTCATTCATCAACCCAAAAACCCACCAGATTTGACGACAGTGCAAATCCTGCCAATCCCCGACCAAAATATAACTCATTCATCAACTCAAACACCCAGCAAATTTGAAGACAGTGCAAATCCTGACCATCCCCGACCTAAAATTAACTCAATCTTAAACCCAAAAACCCACCAGATTTGAAGACAGTACAAATCCTGCCAATTCCCGACCAAAATATAACTCAGTCATCAACCCAAAAACCCACCAAATTTGAAGACAGTGCAAATCCTGCCCATCCCCGACCAAACTATAACTCAGTCATCAATCCAAAAACCCACCAGAACTGAAGACAGTGCAAATCTTGCCAATCCCTGACCAAACTATAACTCAGTCATCAACCCTAAAATTCACAAGATTTGAAGACGGTGCAAATCATGCCAATCCCCGACCAAACTATAACTCAGTCATCAACCAAAAAAATCACCAGATTTGAAGACAGTGCAAATCATCCCAATCCGCAACCAAAATCTTAGTCAGTCATCAGCCCAAAAACCCACCAGATTTGAAGACAGTGCAAATCCTGACAATCCCCAACCTAAAATTAACTCATTTATCAACCCAAAAACCCACCAGATTTGAAGACAGTGCAAATCCTGACAATCCCCAACCTAAAATTAACACCAGATTTGAAGACATTGCAAATCCTGCCAATCCCCAACCAAAATATAACTCGTTCATCAACCCAAAAACCCACCAGATTTGAAGACAGTGCAATTCCTGCCCATCCCCGACCAAACTTTAACTCAGTCATCAATCCAAAAACCCACCAGATTTGAAGATAGTGCAAATCTTGCCAATCCCTGACCAAACTATAAGTCAATCATCAACCAAAAAACTCACCAGAATTGAAGACAGTGCAAATCTTGCCAATCCCTGACCAAACTATAACTCAGTCATCAACCCTAAAATTCGCCAGATTTGAAGACGGTGCAAATCATGCCAATCCCCGACCAAACTATAACTCAGTCATCATACCAGATTTGAAGACACCAGTGCAAATCCTGCCAATTCCCAAACTAAAATTGACTCATTCATCAACCCAAAAACCCACCAGATTTGAAGAAAGTGCAAATCCTGTCCATCCTTAACCTAAAATAAACAACAGATTTGAAGACATTGCAAATCCTGCCAATCCCCGACCAAAATATAACTCATTCATCAACCCAACCCACCAGATTTGAAGACAGTGCAAATCATGACCATCCCCAACCTAAAATTAACACCAGATTTGAAGACATTGCAAATCCTGCCAATCCCCGACCAAAATATAACTCATTCATCAACCCAAAAACCCAGCAAATTTGAAGACAGTGCAAATCCTGACCATCCCCAACCAAACGTTAACTCAGTCATCAACCCCAAAACCCACCAGATTTGAAGACAGTGCAAATCTTGCCAATCTCAGACCAACCTATAACTCAGTCATCAACCCAAAAAATCACCAGATTTGAAGACAGTGCAAATCTTCCTAGTCGGCAACCAAGATCTAAGTCAGTCATCAATCCAAGAACACACCAGATTAGAAGACAGTGCAAATCCTGCCCATCCCCGACCAAACTTTAACTTAGTCATCAATCCAAAAACCCACCAGATTTGAAGACAGTGCAAATCTTGCCAATCTCTGACCAAACTGTAACTCAGTCATCAACCCAAAAACTCACCATATTTGATGACAGTGCCAATCCTGCCAATCCCCGACCAAATTATAACTCAGTCAACAACCCAAAAACTAACCAGATTTGAAGACAGTGCAAATCCTGACCATCCCGAACCTAAAATTAACTCAATCATCAACCCATAAACTCACCAGATCTAAGACAGTGCAAATCTTGCCAATTCCGGACCAAACTTTAATTCAGTCATCAACCCTAAAATTCACCAGATTTGAAGACAGTGCAAATCATGCCAATCCTCGACTAAACTATAGCTCAGTCATCAACCCAAAAACTCACCAGAATTGAAGACAGTGCAAATCATGCCAATCCCCGACCAAACTATAACTTGTTCATCAACCCAAAAACTCACAAGAATCGAAGACGGTGTAAATCATGCCAATCTGCGACCAAACTATAAGTCAGTCATGAATCCAAAAACCCACCAGATTTGAAGACAGTGCAAATCCTGCCAATCCCTGCCCAAAATATAACTCATTCATCAACTCAAACACCCAGCAAATTTGAAGACAGTGCAAATCCTGTCAATCTCTGCCCAAACTATAACTCAGTCATCAACCCAAAAACCCACCAGATTTGAAGACAGTACAAATCCTGCCAATTCCCGACCAAAATATAACTCAGTCATCAACCCAAAAACCCACCAAATTTGAAGACAGTGCAAATCCTGCCCATCCCCGACCAAACTATAACTCAGTCATCAATCCAAAAACCCACCAGATTTGAAGATAGTGCAAATCTTGCCAATCCCTGACCAAACTATAAGTCAATCATCAACCAAAAAACTCACCAGAATTGAAGACAGTGCAAATCTTGCCAATCCCTGACCAAACTATAACTCAGTCATCAACCCTAAAATTCGCCAGATTTGAAGACGGTGCAAATCATGCCAATCCCCGACCAAACTATAACTCAGTCATCATACCAGATTTGAAGACACCAGTGCAAATCCTGCCAATTCCCAAACTAAAATTGACTCATTCATCAACCCAAAAACCCACCAGATTTGAAGAAAGTGCAAATCCTGTCCATCCTTAACCTAAAATAAACAACAGATTTGAAGACATTGCAAATCCTGCCAATCCCCGACCAAAATATAACTCATTCATCAACCCAACCCACCAGATTTGAAGACAGTGCAAATCATGACCATCCCCAACCTAAAATTAACACCAGATTTGAAGACATTGCAAATCCTGCCAATCCCCGACCAAAATATAACTCATTCATCAACCCAAAAACCCAGCAAATTTGAAGACAGTGCAAATCCTGACCATCCCCAACCAAACGTTAACTCAGTCATCAACCCCAAAACCCACCAGATTTGAAGACAGTGCAAATCTTGCCAATCTCAGACCAACCTATAACTCAGTCATCAACCCAAAAAATCACCAGATTTGAAGACAGTGCAAATCTTCCTAGTCGGCAACCAAGATCTAAGTCAGTCATCAATCCAAGAACACACCAGATTAGAAGACAGTGCAAATCCTGCCCATCCCCGACCAAACTTTAACTTAGTCATCAATCCAAAAACCCACCAGATTTGAAGACAGTGCAAATCTTGCCAATCTCTGACCAAACTGTAACTCAGTCATCAACCCAAAAACTCACCATATTTGATGACAGTGCCAATCCTGCCAATCCCCGACCAAATTATAACTCAGTCAACAACCCAAAAACTAACCAGATTTGAAGACAGTGCAAATCCTGACCATCCCGAACCTAAAATTAACTCAATCATCAACCCATAAACTCACCAGATCTAAGACAGTGCAAATCTTGCCAATTCCGGACCAAACTTTAATTCAGTCATCAACCCTAAAATTCACCAGATTTGAAGACAGTGCAAATCATGCCAATCCTCGACTAAACTATAGCTCAGTCATCAACCCAAAAACTCACCAGAATTGAAGACAGTGCAAATCATGCCAATCCCCGACCAAACTATAACTTGTTCATCAACCCAAAAACTCACAAGAATCGAAGACGGTGTAAATCATGCCAATCTGCGACCAAACTATAAGTCAGTCATGAATCCAAAAACCCACCAGATTTGAAGACAGTGCAAATCCTGCCAATCCCTGCCCAAACTATAACTCAGTCATCAACCCAAAAACCCACCAGATTTGAAGACAGTGCCAATCCTGCCAATCCCCACCCAAAATATAACTCAGTCATCAATCCAAAAACCCACCAGATTAGAAGACAGTGCAAATCCTGCCAATCCGCGACCAAGCTATAACTCAGTCATCAACCCAAAAACTCACCAGATTCGAAGACAGTGGAAATCTTGCCAATCCGCGACTAAAATCTTAGTCAGTCATCAACCCAAAAACCCACCAGATTTGACGACAGAGCAAATCCTGCCCATCCCCGACCAAACTATGACTCAATCATCAATCCAAAAACCCACCAGATTTGAAGACAGTGCAAATCTTGCCAATCCACGTCCAAACTATAACTCAGTCATCAACCCAAAAACCCACCAGATTTGAAGACAGTGCAAATGCTGCCAATCCCTGAATAAACTATAACTCAGTTATCAACCCAAAAACTCACCAGAATTGAAGACAGTGCAAATCTTGCCAATCCGCGACCAAACTATAACTCAGTCATCAATCCAAAAACCCACCAGATTAGAACACAGTGCAAATCCTGCCCATCCCCAACCTAAAATTAACTTTATCATCAACCCAAAAGCCCACCAGATTTGAAGACAGTGCAAATCCTGCCAATTCCCGACCAAAATATAACTTATTCATCAACCCAATAACTAACTATATTTGAAGACAGTGCAAATCTTGCCAATCTGCGACCAAAATATAAGTCAGTCAGCAATCCAAAAACTAACCAGATTTGAAGACAGTGCAAACCTTGCCAATCCCCGACCAAACTATAACTCAGTCATCAACCCATAAACTCACCAGATTTGAAGACAGTGCAAATGTTGCCAATCCCCGACCAAACTTATATCTCAGTCATCAACCCAAAAATTCACCAGATTTGAAGACGGTGCAAACCTTGCCTATCCTGGACCAAACTATAACTCAGTCACCAACCCAAAAACTCACCAGATTTGAAGACAGTGCAAATCTTGCCAATCCCCGACCAAATTTATAACTCAGTCATCAACCCAAAAACTCACCAGATTTGAAGACAGTGCAAATCATGCTAATTTGGACCAAACTATAACTCAGTCATCAACCCAAAAACTCACCAGATTTGAAGACAGTGCAAATCTTGCTAATCCGCAACCAAAATCTAAGTCAGTTATCAACCCAAAAACTCACCAGATTTGAAGGCAGTGCAAATCCTGCCAATCCCTGCCCAAACTATAACTCAGTCATCAACCCAAAAACCCACCAGATTTGAAGACAGTGCAAATCTTGCCAATCCCCGCCCAAAATGTAACTCATTCATCAACTCAAAAACCCACCAGATTTAAAGACAGTACCTACAAATCCTGCCCATCCCCAACCTAAAATGAACTGTGATTTTTATCCATATTAACTATCCAGTTCAGAGAGCGAAAGCTTGGACAGCAGTTCTGATTGAGTAGCAAGGGTGAATGTGACGGCTAACTTTAAATTATTGTTTAATATTATTATAGAGGCTTAGCGCTAACCACAGTTTTGCGAGATACATATGCACTTATAATATAACAGCCTTTGTATTTTGGATTCGAACAGCTATGTAATACTAATGGATTGAAGAATAGAGTATCGCCTGACCTCAATGGAACTTTCACTCCAAAAGTGGGGAAGACAAAATAATAAATCACCTCGTCAGCAGACACTTCTGCTGGAGCATTGACTGTCAATCAATTGTAGTACATATCATCATCTACATGGCATCTAGAATGGTAATTGCGACCAATCGAAAATGCTAATGCCTGCTGCCCAATTGCATTTAGCTTTGTACAAGACAGAATCTGAGACAACACATCCATTTCCTCCGCAACAAATGGTTCCACGTCAATTAAACTATGATGTATATGCTTCACAATTTCAACTGTTTTCTCTTCTAGCTCTAGTTTCATGCTGGGATCGACATGACTTTTGAAAACATACGCACCATTATTGGAATCCAATCTTTCTGGTCGAATTCCAATGATAGCATTATCATCATTGATACTGCCCCGCTTCTCTCCTCTTCCAACGGTTGGTTTTGCTCCAACAATAGCAGGAGCAAATTCTCTCAACAATTGGATATTATTCTTGGAAGCCAGGTGTCGTTCCGCTAAACGTCTTGAAACTTTGGCAAAAATGCGCAATGACGGTTTATAATTGTCAAATGCGAGAATATGCTCATCTTTCGTACTATCCAACGTCTCGAAATTGTCGATAGACAATGCCAGTTCCGGTTCATAGTTCTTCTTTCCCCCTATTTTGCCACCCCACCAAATTGTTTCCATGTAGTATTTACCTGCCACCACAGTTGATTGGTATTTGTTTTTCAGCGCTATTGTCTTGACAGGTTTGTCAATTGGCTTATTTACCCTCTTCCTCTCCGGTTTTATCTGCAACAATTGTTTATAAGTCTCATTGCTGTTCGACACTGGTGCTGCAATGGTCAGAAAATTTGAAGACATTCTCTGTTTATGTCTTTTCTCATGTTTCCTATTTGCTTTTTGCTTCCTTCCTCGTGCTGACAATTGCTTTCCATTCGTTGTGGTTGGTTTCATTCTTGTTTAGACGGATTGCCGGTGGAGGAGGACGACGACGAATCGATTGGGCGTTGGCGTGGAAGACCAATTGCCGTTGCCAATGCCGTTGCCGGGACGAATTGCCGTTGGAGGAGGAGGACGACGAATCGATTTGCGGATGGAGTGGGAGACCAATTGTCGTTGCCGTTGCTGGGACGAATTGCTGTTGGAGGAGGAGGACGACGAATTGATTTGCGGATGGAGTGGGAGACCAATTGTCGTTGCCGTTGCCGGGACGAATTGCCGCTGGAGGAGGACGACGACGAATCGATTTGCGGATGCTGATGCCGAGTAGAGCCAACAAAATTACCGTTGTTGGAGGAACAGACGAATTGCCGTTGTTGTTGTTGCTGTAGGAGGAGGAGGAGACGAATCCCTGTTGTTGTTGTTGTTGTTGGAGGAAGAGGAGACGAACCCTGCTATTGGGGGGGGAGACGAATTGCTGCTCTGTTGGATGAGGGGAGCGGATTCGGATTTGCTACTGAATGGAGGAGACGAATCGCTGTTGCTGTTGTTGTTGGAGGAGGAGGAGACGAATCGCTGCTCTGTTGGATGAAGGGAGCGGATTCGGATTTGCTACTGGATGGAGGAGACGAATCGCCGTTGCTGTTGTTGTTGTTGTTGGAGGAGGTCGGTTGATGCCGATGCGGATGCCGTTTCTGTTGATGCCGTATGCCAATGCCAATGATTCGTTGCCGTTGCTCACTCCTACTAGGGGTTGCGCCGGTGAAATTGAACAAAATGGTGTGAGTATCTATTGATGTAGTAGAGTACATAATAACAACAGAATAGTATAATCTACATGCCACTTCTGATGCTCCAGGGAAAACGTTGACGCTGTTGCTGTTGCTGCTGTCCGCTTGCCTCCAACTCATTGCTGTTGCTGTTGCTGGCGTCCGCTTGCCTCCAACTCGTTGCTGTTGCTGTTGCTGGCGTCCGCTTCCCTCCAACTCGTTGCTGTTGCTGTTGCTGCCGTCCGCTTGCCTCCAACTCGTTGCTGTTGCTGTTGCTGCCGTCCGCTTCCCTCCAACTCGTTGCTGTTGCTGCCGTCCGCTTGCCTTTGACTTGTAATTTTTTGCTCACCATTGTCGACAATTGATTGCCTCGTTGTCGTCCCTGAAATAGTAAGAAGAAAAGCCAAAGTTAGAAAATACATCATCTGTAATTTGGTTGCAATATCATTCCTTGTTGCCGTTTGTATGTTTACCGTTTATTCGTACCGTCGTTCCGACAATCGTCCCGATGAAATTGTTGTTGTTGCTGCTGCTGCCGTAGATTACTTCTTACTCCTATGTCACGAAAAACAGTATCTTGTTCCTGTTGATATAGATGCAATGGGAGGTTTGTTGCCTTCAAGACGTATATGTTTGTGGGCCAATTCAAACAAAAATGTCTATCCAGCCATTCCCCTCTTATCCAATGCTAACTACTTCTTTTCCAGTACAAGGCTGTTATTTCGGACTTAAATATCTGACAACAGATCCTCCGGCTCTGTTAAAGAGGTTTTGGATCAAACGTTCTCAGACGGAGTGTTGATTGCAAGAACCAACACCCTAGTCAAATAAGTTGGATGTAAGAAGGCAGATTATGAAGTGATTGGTTTTTTTTGTTGGGAGGTAGAAAAAGTGATTTTTTTGTTTGTCACAAGGTAAGAAAAGATTATTACTGTTTGTGTGGGAGAGAGTTTTTTTTGTCGCGAGGTAGAAAAAAAATCATCGATCGATCGAAGTAGAGGATACTTCTACTACTCCGGTAGAGTTCTACACGATTTTGTACAAGCGTAGATTTCTACACGATTTTAGTACTAGATAATTTACGGTATTGAATCCGCGTAGGTTTCTACACGGGTAGATTTTTACACGTTACTAAATAATTTTTGGTATTGAATCCGTGTATGTTTCTACGACAGTAGATTTCTACACGATTTTAGTACTAGATAATTTATGGTATTGAATCCGCATAGGTTTCTACACGAGTAGATTTTTACACGTTACTAGATAATTTTCGGTATTGAATCCCTGTATGTTTCTACGCAAGTAGATTTCTACACGATTTAAGTACTAGATCATTTTCGGTATTGAATCCGTGTATGTTTCTACGCAAGTAGATTTCTACACGATTTTAGTACCAGAAAGTTTACGGTATTGAATCCGCGTAGGTTTCTACACGAGTACATTTCTACGCGATTTTAGTACTAGATAATTTACGGTATTGAATCCGCATAGGTTTCTACACGGGTAGATTTCTACACGTTTTTTCTAATAGATATTTTCCGGTATTGAATCTGTGTATGTTTCTACGCAAGTAGATTTCTACACATTTTTAGTACAAGATAATTTAATGTACTGAATCCTCGTAGGTTTCTACACTAGTAGATTTTTACAAGTTTTTTCCACTAGATATTATCAGATATTTTCCAGTATTGAATCCACGTTGGTTTCTACGGTAGTAGATTTATAATGAAGAGTTCAACAATGGGTTTTAGTTATCAATGGTGTTCCAGCAATGTTAGGCCTAGAAAGAGGAGCCGTAGAATTGCTATTGTGCAGTCCCTGTGTGCTGAAGAACAATCAGTTAGAGTGTAGTTCTGTGGAAAATTGCACAGGTCTTTGGGAATTCATGAGGTTCCAATGTATGATGTTAGTTTACAAATGAAATATAATAAAACTAATTAGTATTTTATACCCCTATTATCTTAGTAATTTCAAGCACCTATCTATTCTGTTTTGGTGGTCGCCCTCGTGCATTGGTTGGAAAGGCAAAATTTGCACTGTGTTCAAATCTGGTGGGTTTTAAGGTTGATGACTGAGTTATAGATTGGACAGGGATTGGCAGGATTTGCACTGTCTTCAAATCTGGTGGGTTCTTGGGTTGACGATTGAATTATATTTTGGTTAGGGACTGGAAAGATTTGCACTGTGTTCAAATCTGGTGGGTTTTTGGGTTGATGACTGAGTTATAGTTTGGACGGGGATTGGCAGGATTTGCACTGTCTTCAAATCTGGTGGGTTTTTGGGTTGACGATTGAATTATATTTTGGTTAGGGACTGGAAAGATTAGTGCTTTGCAGGGGCCCTGTGGAGTTGTTGAATGCGTAGTTATTGTATGTATTGTAAGTATGTGTCAGTAAAGTTATGGTAAGAAGTACTCGTACGATAACTCGTACAATTTCTACTAGTAGTGTGCATCAAGTAAGATCAGAATTACCAAAGGTGTTCTGATCTGTACCAATTCTTACCAGTACCAATTCTACAATTAGCCAACCAACCAAATTTACGTGTAAGCTATCAGCAAGATATACATTCATAGGGATGGGTTTAGATTCAAACAAGCAAGCTGTAGGAGCTACCGGTAATTACGAGCTACCAGATCTACAAGCAAGCTGTCTATGTTCTTACCAATCATACCAATTGATATATTATTATTCAAGTGACGTCATTCACACAAGCTCTTTTTTAAATTGGAGCAAGCAAGCTGTACAAGTTAACGGTAATTGCGAGCTACCAGATCTACAAGCAAGCTATCTACGTTCATACCGATCATACCAATCAATTTATATTACTATTCAAGTGACGTCATTCGCGCAAGCTCTTTTTTAAATTGGAACAAGCAAGCTGTACGAGCTACAGGTAATTACGAGCTACAAGATCTACAAGCAAGCTACCTACCTTCATATTGATCATACCAATTGATCTATACTACCAATCAAGTGAGTCATTCGCGCGAATTCTATTTCAAATTGGAGCAAGCAAGCTGTATGAGCTACAGGTAATTACGAGCTACCAGATCTACAAGCAAGTTACCTACCTTCATATTGATCATACCAATTGATCTATACTACCAATCAAGTGAGTCATTCCCGCGAGTTCTATTTTAAATTGGAGCAAGCAAGATGTACGAGCTAACGGTAATTAGGAGCTACCAGATCTACAAGCAAGCTATCTACGTTCATACCAATCATACCAATCGATTTATATTACGAGTATTCAAGTGACGTCAATCGCGCGAGTTCTAATTCAAATTGGAGCAAGCAAGCTGTACGAGCTAACGGTAATTACAAGCTACCAGATCTACAAGCAAGGTAGTTACCTTCATATTGATCATACCAATTGATCTATTACCAATCAAGTGAGTCATTCACGCAAGTATTATTTTAAATTGTAGCAAGCAAGCTGTACGAGCTAACGGTAAAAACGAGCTACCAGATCTAGAAGCAAGTTATCTACATTCATACCTATCCTACCAATCAATCTATACTACTATTCAAGTGACGTCATTTGCGCGAGTTCTATTGCAAATTCGAAAGAACAAGCAAGTGTACGGTACGAGCTAATGGTAATTACGAGCTATCCTATTCACAGTTCAACAACGTAACTCATTCATCAACCCAAAAACTCACCAGATTTGAAGACAGTGCAAATCCTGCCAATCCTCGACCAAACTATAAGTCAGTCATCAATCCAAAAACTCACCTGATTTGAAGACAGTGCAAATCTTGCAAATCCGCGACCAAAATATAAGTCAGTCATCAACCCAAAAACTCACCAGATTTGAAGACAGTGCAAATCTTGCCAATCCGCGACCAAAATATATGTCAGTCATCAACCCAAAAACTCACCAGAATTGAAGACAGTGCAAATCTTGCCAATCCCCGACCAAACTTTAACTCAGTCATCAACCCACAAAAACCCACCAGAATTGAAGACAGTGCAAATCTTGCCAATCCCCGACCAAACTTTAACTCAGTCATCAACCCAAAAACCCACCAGATTTGAAGACAGTGCAAATCCTGCCAATCCCCGACCAAACTATAACTCAGTCATCAACCCAAAAATCCACCAGATTTGAACACAGTGCAAATCTTTTCAGTCCCCAACCAAAATATAATTCAATCGTCAACCCAAAAACCCACCAAATTTGAGCACAGTGCAAATCCTGCCAGTCCCGACCAAAATATAACTCAGTCATCAACCCAAACACCCACCAGATTTGAACACAGTGCAAATCTTTCCAGTCCCTAACCAAACTATAACTCAGTCATCAACCCAAAAATTCACCAGATTTGAAGACAGTGCAAATCCTGCCAATCCCCGCCCAAAATATAACTCATTCATCAACTCAAAAACCCACCAGATTTAAAGACAGAACCTACAAATCCTGCCCATCCCCAACCTAAAATGAACTGTGATTATCTATCCATATTATTTATCCAGTTTAGAGAGCGAAAGCTCGGACAGCAGTTCTGATTGAGTAGCGATGGGGAATGTGACGGGTAACTTTAAATTATTGTTTAATATTATTATAGAGGCTTAGCCCTAAGTACAGTTTTGTGAGATACATAGGCGCTCATAATATAACAGCCTTTGTATTTCGGACTCGAACAGCTATGTAATACTAATGGATTGAACAATAGAGAATCTCCCGACCTCAATGGGACTTTCACTCCATACGTGGGGAAGACAAAATAATAAATCACCTCTTCATCACTTACATGTTTTGGAGCAATAACTGTCAGCCTTGTATAGAATATATCGGCATCGGTATGGCATTTTGAGTGATAATCCTTTCCAATAGAAAAGGTCATTGGGTGATGGCCGATTGCATTCAGCGTTGTACGATTAACAACCTCATTCATCACAGTCGTTTCAAGGTTGACAAATTTGGACATTGGAGTTAAACAAAGCTGCATTTCCTTCACAATGTGTAGGGCTTTCTGTTCAAGGTTGTCTTTTGTTGTCGAGTCCACATTGTTTTTGAAAACGTACACACCATTTCCTGATTTCAATCGATTTGGTCTCATCCCAATAATAGCATATCCACTGTTTACACTGTCACATTTGGTTCCTTGGCCTATTTTGGGTTTAGATTAAACAATCTGCTCAGCGAATGTTCTTGTGATTTCTATATTTTTGGGAGTACCCAAGCGTTGTTTTGCGAATTGTGTGGAAGCTTTTGCAAAGATTCTCAATGATGGTTCTGATTCTACAAACGCTAGAACAAACTTCTCGTCGGTACTATCCAATGTCTTGAAACTGTCAATAGACACAGCTTGTGCCAAAGAATATTTCTTCTCTCCAACTGTTGTCCGGCCCCAATTTGTATCCATGAATTTTCCTTTAAACCCATTTTTGTTAACTGTTTTCAATGCTATTTCCTCGACATGTTTGAAAATTGCATTTGGATCTCGATTCCTGTCCCCTTTTGCTGTCTTGTTAGGTTTTATCTCCGACAAGTGTTTGTAAGTCTGGTGGATTGTTGATGATGACGGTGCTGCGTTTTGGAGAAATTTTGAAGTCATTCTCTTTCTCTCAGTCTTTCCACTTTTCCTCTTTGATTTTTGCTTGATTGCTTTTGCTGGCAATTGCTTTGTTGTTGTTTTGAATCCCATTGCACCGGGTGCCATTCTTGTCTGACAACCGATGGTTCCTGGTTGGTTCGATCGTTCCCGGTTGCTTCGATGGTTCCCTGTTGCTTTGATCGTTCGTTGCCGATGCCGGTTGCTTTGATGGTTCCTGATCAATTGCCGTTGCCTGGTTGGTTCGAACGATGCCGACGATTCGATGCCGACGATTCGTTGCCGCCGATGCCGATGCCGATTGCTTTGATGGTTCCTGATCAATTGCCGTTGCCCGGTTGGTTCGAACGATGCCAACAATTCGATGCCGGTGATTCGTTGCCGACGATTGGTGTTGCGGATTGATTGGTGTTGCCGACGATTTCTGTTGCGGATCGATTGTTGTTGGATCGATTGCTGTTGGATCGATTGGTGTTGGATCGATTGGTGTTGCAGATCGATTGGTGTTGCTGTTGCTGTTGCCGGCAATTGCTGTTGCCGATGATTGCTGTTGCTGTTCCCGATCTCGCTGCTGTTGCTTTAGATGTTGTTGTTGTCGCTGATTCGTCAATTTGTTGTCGGATGAATCCCACTGATCGATTCGTTGCCGTTGTTGCTGTTGCCAATCTATAACAATCTACAATAATTGAAAAAAATTGATGTGAGTATCTATTGATGTAGAGTAAATGTTAACAACAGAATAATATAATCTACGTGGAACCAACCTACACCGTTGGCTTCCTTTTGTTGTTGCCGAGAATAGCTGTTGCTGTTGTTGTTGCCGACGTTTGCGGTTGCTGTTGCCGACGATTGCTGTTTGATACGGTAAATTCGTTGATACGGTTGATTCCTTGATGCCGATGTTTCCAATCCGTTTATCCGATCCGGTCCTATGAAAATAAGAAGGAAAACAGAAGGGAGGAAATACATTATCAGCAATGCCGGAGGCAGTATAATCATTGTCTATCTATCTCATTCATACCGTTCCGACAAGAATCATTGTTCCCTGCACCTTGATCTTCTGACAATCGTTGTTCCCCGCATCTATCCGTTGTTCCGTTCCGATCCTTTGTTACGATCTGGTCCTATGAAAATAAGAAGAAAAACAAGAAGGGAGGAAATACATTGAGTATCAGCAATGCCGGAGGCAGTATAATCATTGTCTATCTCTCTCATTCGTACCGTTGCTTGTTCCGGCAATCGTTGTTCCCCGCAGACACGTGTTGGATGCTGCTACAATCGTCCCAATGAAATTGTTGTTGTTGCTGCTGCCGTTGATTTGCAGCCTTCTTACTCCTCTGTCACGAAAAACAGTACCTCGTGCCTGTTGATATAGAAGCAATGGATAGAGATTTATTGCTTTCAAGACATATATGTTTGAAGGCCAATTCAAACAATATCTATCAGCAAACCACCTCTTGTCCAATGCGAGCTAATTCTTTTTCCAGTACAAGGCTGTTATTTCAGACTAAAATAATCGAGCACAGATAACCTACCTAATGCTGATCAACGATCAAGGGATCATTGAACAGGTTTAAGTGGAATCCCACGTTCACAGACGGAGTGCCAATTAGCAACTCTACTCAAATAAGCCGGGTAAGATTATGAAAGGTAGAAAAAGTGATTTTTTTGTCGCGAGGTAGAAAAAGTGATTTTTGTTTGTTTGTGGCGAGGTAAGAAAAGATTATAACTGCTATCACTCACTACATTCGTGATAGCCTCAGTAGCCAGCCTACTTGTAGTACTCTATGTGCAATGCTTGTAGTTCATGGGTGGGTTGGTGGGTTAAGCAAATGCTAGAGGGGGAGCCGGGAACTCCAGCCTGTTGGTTGTTTTGCAGGCTGTAGTCCGGTCCCTTAGTTTGCTGTGCCCACACACACCGGCGCACAGCCTGGCTTAACAGCTTGGGCAGTTAAGCCTTTGGCTGTTAAGCCTTTTCTGCCATTGGGCCACAAGCCACAGGGTGGGAGCTGGATGGAGACTGGACCTGGAAGAGACAGGGAGGCCAGACTGCGAGGGTGGGAGATTCCCCAAGGGGAATCAGAGAGAGCTGCCAGGGGGAGTGGGGGCGGCAGCTGGCACCCATTCTTCTGGCAGGAAGGAGTATGTTCCATTGTTGAACATTACAGAGGCAAGATTCTGGAAGATAAGGAGGGACTGCTGGTGCAAATACCTCATCATGCAGTCACTGTGCCATCGTGCAAGAAGCTTGATGACATTAGAGTCGCATTTGCCCTGTAGGAGGGCCATGGCTCCCCCGCTCGAAGGGAGCGAGCAGAGATTGCTGCAGGGGAGATGCCTGTGGTATGGTAGAGGGTCTGGGCGTAGACTCTCATGGAGGAAGTGACCGTTGCTGCGCGAACGAGGGTGAGAACCCCATTGTCAAAGTAGCTGGCCAGCTTTAGGTCTGGGCTGAAGGGGTGGGTGCTAGTGCAGCAGCCCCTGAGGTGGAGGACTTGGCGCGCGCATGCTGCTACAGGGCAGCAGAGGCAGTCACCACTCCTGGCGTGAGTAACTACCTCACCTTTGTCCCCATTCTTCTGTGTGGTGAATGTCAGGGTGACAGAGGTAGCAGCAAGGAGCTCATGTTCAGGGCCATCATGGTGGACAAATTTGGAGCCCAGGTAGAAGGAGACCTCCTTGAGGTGGAAGGCTTGGTCGTCCCTGGTAGTACCAGTGTACTCACCAGGGCGCAGACAGAAAAAGAAGGCTATGCAGATCATGTTGGCAATGGCCTGTCGGTTAGGGGAAGGGTGGTCATGGTATGCAAAGCGGAGCGCATGCATGACAAGGGTGATTGGGACTGGTTTGACCCGGCAAGGGGCTGGGTCGAGCTTGGCATATGCCTTGAACTGGGCAGTTAGCCTGAAGTCAAGACTGCCAGTAGAGTTGGTGCGGGGGTCTTTGGACCCCAAGCGGGCCAGCGTCTGGTCCACTGACCTGAGGGTGTCCAATACTGTGCAAGATCTGATGGGCTTGCGGCTATAGGAGAGTCGGCCATCATGGAGGCGCTGGGCAAAGACTTGGAGGATGGGGATTGGATCTGTAACCGAGTGGAGGGTTGGTTCAAAGCCTTGAGACAAACAGAATTGAACCCATTGATTCCAATGGGCATCCTTGCGCTTGGCATAGAGCTCAGTGACTGAAGCTCGCATGGTTGCCTGGATAGAGCCAAGGTCAGAGCAGAATGCATGGGAGGCTTCAGGGGACATAAGATCCAGGGCAAGTCCTGGGGGTAGTTGGTGTTGAAATGATTGAGAAGGGCAGTGTCAGAGAGGTCAGAGCGAGAGAGCAAGTCCGCCAGGTGATTCACAGGGCCAGGGATGTAATCCCTGAGGTGGACATATTGGTGGAGACGCTGGTGCATGGACTGAATTCGCAGGAGGTAAGCGGCAGGGCCGGTGGTGGTGGCGGCGCCTTTCCGTTGCCAATAGACAGCTGCTGTGTTGTCATAGCAGTTGTGAGTGGTTCTGGATTGGACACAGGCAGCTTGGGCAAGGATGTCATTGTGGGCAATGAAACCAGCGAGCTCAAGGTCACTGTTGTTGATGGTGCCATTGGGGTTGTCAAAGGTGACTAGTTGGGAGGAGACCCACTTGGGGAAGGCATGCCTCCACATGATGGGCTGCACTGCGCCAGTGGGAAGGGGGACAAAATGAATGCCCCCAATGCCCAGACCAGAGGCATCACAAGCTCCATGGTGGCAGGGAAAGGATCTGGCACCAGTTCTGCAATGGAAGTAGGCCTGTTGGATAGATCATTGGCCAGCCATTGGAAGTCCCAAAGGAAGCTATGGACTCACTTGGTGAGTCGGAGGCGCTGCCTGCCCGGTTCCTGGTGTCGGAAGGCTTCTTGGAGGATGGAGAAGAGGCCAATGGCGCCAGGGATGGCAAGGGCCATTGACCGGAGTTCCCCAAGGACTTGGTGCCATTGTTTGATAGGAACATGGCGCTGGTTGGGGGAAATTGAATGAAGAATCTCCTGTAGCCAGGCCACTAAATGGGGAGGAAGGCTGATGGTTTTGTTGATGGAATCAATGAGCCAGCCCAGGATGACTTTCATGGTGGTCCATGTGGCATCCCCTTGGCGCATTTTCTTGAGGGAGGCTGGTTCCTGTCTGAAGGGGGTGTCAGAGGCACCCAGGGGCCGGAAGACTTTGTCCAGAGACTGGAAGAGCACCCTCTTGATGGCGCGTCAGGTCCATTGGTTGCCCTGAGCAAGGCCACAGAAGTCATCCACATAGACATCCCAGTATCAAACTGGCTTCTTGCTGGGAGTGGTACTATGAGGAGTGGGCAGATGAGGCACCGTAGGGGCAGTAGCGGGAGGCGTGGGCGCTGTTGGTGCGGGAGGCTTATCTGGGGGAGCTGGAGGCGCGGCGGGCGTGGCTTCAGAGGGGAGATCCAGTCGATGGGGTGTGAGCCTGGCCGCTGCCAGCCCTGTGGAGAGGGTGGCATTGGCCAGGTCTGCAATGGTTTCTGTAAAGGCACAGAAGTTCGGTGGGCTGGATTTCCACCCCATGGGGTTGGTGAGGGGGATTCCAATGAGGGGTGGCTCGCCCTTTCTGGAAGGGAACAGCACTCCTAGCTTCATGGTGTCGTCTGGTTTCAACTGGACCCGGTAGAATCCATCAGCTAGGTCTATCTTGGACATGTACACTGGACCGAACCTGCCGTTGGCGCGGTGCAGCTTGGTGAGGAGCCGGGGAAGGGTGTGGCCAAATTGCATGGCTTCTGCTGGGGCTAGAGGGATGGTGTCTTGGTTAACTTCAGAGTAGGTGTAATCTGAGATCATTCAGGGGCGCCGGCCTCGCTGGGGGACTAGCCCCAGAGGACTCAGTCGGAGGTTTGGAAGGTCTTGGATGAGGCTGGCTGGGAGGACAGTCCATTGTTGTTTGTCCATCATGTCAGCATACTCCTCGGGAAGGAAGTCAATGCCCATGTGGGAGGATTGGTGTGGCCCTCTGCTGATGGCTGTTGCAATCCTGGCTGGGTCCCAAGGGGGTCCAGACATGGATGCTGGGGTGCCATCCTTACCAAATTGGTCAAGGATGCCACTGGCTGGATGGGGGAGAGCACCCACATGTGGGTGGATATCACCTTGTCCACGGATGGTCCGGATGAAGTCCCCCCAGCTAGTGCTGTTGTTGTAGACAGTGATAGCACGGTTGATATGCAAGTCCAGCTTGTCGACGGGGTAGGGAGATGTAGTGACGAGGGGCGCGGACCAAGTCGGCAATGGGGGCGGGGTAGCAGGATTGTGTTGTCGGCGAAAAATACGGACTTTGTCGGCATCAAATTCGATTGGAAAAGCCAACAAACAAAACAAATCGAGACGACGACCAAGGTGCGGGAAGATGATACTAGATACGAATATTCCAAAGACCGAAGCTTAGAATCAAACGCACCTCCACTACTTGGAAATCCTTAAATGGTAAAAACAATATCACACAAGGTTACGAACAAAAGGGGATATTTGGTTAGAAACAAGAAATATCCAAAGATCTGAACACATACGCCCCATCGAACAGAATACTTAACCCCACTATGTCCAATACCATCAAATGACCGATACAGTAAGACCGACACAATCACTAACACAGAAAGAGCAGCGAAAGTATTGGTATGAGAATGGTAACAAATAACCGGGGAAGATCTCTACCATGTAAAAATACAGCAGAGAGCCCCGATACAGTACGAAATACACAGTAAAATAAGAGCGTCTCTCTGAGCTCACATCTCTTTAAATTTCAATTATCCTATACCTTTCGGTCGATTTTTAGAGTGACAACAGGTTATAGAGCCCTTATAACTCGCACAATTGCTGCCCATCCGTAGGATTGTGTATACCTTAAGCTATCTATCTCCGGCCGTTCAGCACCTCCACTGTTGGTTAACTCCAGAGGAAATTTGTAGTGACGCCCATCCGTGTGCTACACTTTGGCCTCCCCCCATCTCTTCTTCTTCTCCTCCTCCTTACTCGCGTATCAAGGGGTGTATACAGATCCTTCTCCCAAGAACCTTCTTCTGTAATACACGACCAAGCATACGTATCAAGGGGTGTATCTACGGAACATTCTACCAAGAATCTCGTTCTGTAACTACAACGCAACCTCGACATCGACGATCCGACAATCAAACGATTCCTCCAACATCACCGGTTAATCGCATCACAAGAACGTTCCAAGATTAAATCAACAGACCCACAACAATTGCTTGACAATTGTTCTACGAGAATCTTCTCTCATCCCCCACGATCGATTACCACGGCACCGGCAACGATTCTTTGTTATTTCAACAACGACAAACGTTCCGCCAGAATAACAACGACGATTGACGATTGACAATTGACGGCAACGACGACGACGAAACCCCGATTTGATAATTCATCAATCAGTTATTTCAACGACGTAGATTAATCCAATCCAACATGGTTCCTCCACCAGACGCATACGATTGGTCCAATGTCTATGGGATTGAATTCAAATTCCAAAGTGACAAAAAAACCCAAGAAGTCCTTTCTCTCAATGGCACCTATGCAGAAACTGTCCCGCTCACAGCACCTGAGATATCAACCCTCTTCACATCGGATGCCAATGACAAAGGCCCTAGAACCCTTGGTCCGGCCCCAGTAACCGCACTCAGGGAAGCCTTCTGCAACAGCATCACCTTGGAAATGCTAAACATCGATGAACTAGAAAAGGGACACATAGCCCAGCTCCTTGATTCATGCCCTGTACAATTTGTCAACCCTGGGTCATCAAACCAAAGGATCAGAACTCCACAGGAATTTAACTCCGCAGGAATATAAGCTGTCAGACGTGCTGAAGCAACAAATGACCCAAAACCACTCGTCACAGTAATCTTCAACATCAGCCAATGGAAGTTCAGAAGAAACTGGAAGACAAATAACCCCGGCAACTATTTCAATGGCATCTACACAGGTGAAGTTCAACATGACGGTGATGGTGAAAATGAGGCCAACAATGATGAAAATGCCACAGCTCCAAACCCAGCGCCCACTGCAACGGGCACCGACATGCAAGAATTGACCACCCTACTCCAACAATTGGTCAACAACGGCAACAACAACAACAACCGCAACAACCACACTGGTGCCAACCATCAAGCAACACTTGACCTACCATGGAATCCAGCCACCTTGCCACCACCAGTGAAGGATCGATACTATCGACGTGATGAATTCCTCACCAGAGATGATATGAAAGACTTCCCAATCACCTACACCGACTCATTGGGAAATGAAACAATTGTCAGGCAAAACTTTTACCTACACAACCTAGGCAGTGGGAGAAATGACCAGCGCCTGATCACCAGAAGTGGTGACTGTTTTGATCTGATCAGAGCCTCTGACAAGTCCAAGGAAGCAGCTAGGGACAAACTGTTCCTCTCAGGATTTCCCCAACTAAAGGATGCAACGGACCCTCAGGTTAGGAAATGGTACAGAGAAATCACAGCTCATTCACAGCAACACCATATTTATGTCCATCCATACTACCTCTACAGGCGTGAAGCTGATCACCTCAGAGGATTTACAATTGGTGATAGTCTTCCACACGATCTACCTTCAAGATATGAATTGGCCATCAATGAATGGGGAAATCTCATCTACACCGCACTCAGAACTGACAAAATCATCCCGGATTCATGTGCAAGCATGAAGGCCACCATTCAGAGCTTTGAAGGAGGACAGGGATATGAAGCGCTATACACAGTTATTGCTCAGACACATCCCAACTCAAAAAGGCCATCCAATGCCAGCAGAATGGTCCAAAATCCTCCAAACCAGGACGCAGGTGAATCTATTGAAGAATACTACTTCCGGTACAAGGATTACTTGAGACTTAGAGTGTTCCTCCAAAACCAACCTGGCACTATCAGTTTGACAGAAGAAGTCAGCAACCTTATTGCAGGAACCACTCTCTTGGAAGAGCTCTTCAAAAAGACAGAAGATGAACGCAACTCCGATGACCAATTCAAACGGGACAAATACAAGGCAGGTAGGCTTCTACAAACCCTCCAAACATATGAGGAAGAGATTAAAGCTGAACAAAGGTACAAGAACAAAACCTCCAAACCAAGCCTGTCCAAACAACTACCAGTCACAGGAATCAGACCTGGTCCCCGTCACAATGATAGGTTTCAGAAACGCGCTGGCAACAATACTGTCAGAACACCTTCAACTTTGACTTCCCACTCAATCAGCCTGATTGATTCCCTTGGATACCCCGAGATGGATGAAGAAGCGGATAATCCATTCCTACATCAAGCATATTGCAATGCTATCACTGCATTTGACAAACAACCCAGTCTCTTCGACACATCCAGAAAATGCATTGTTTGTCACACATCTGGTCATAGTTTTGATAATTGTCCTGCCTTACAAGATGTAGAGTCACTCAAGAAACATAGGATTGCCACGGCTGTTTTTCTAAGCAAATGCAACAGGGAAACCCAACAGCTCTTAGATTCCACTCAACAAATCTCTCAGATCAACATTGGCGATGAAGTTCAAGATGAGACCCTATTGCGGCTACAGCATATTTCCAACATGGTGTCAGAGCTCAGATTGACACCGGTGCGAAAGTTTCCTGCACAAATCTCAAGCACATCCTGCATGGTTACAAACCCTACACCAAGCTGAGGAAATGTCCTGTCAGGCTTACGGCAGCAATAGGAGGAAAAGCAGCCACCTGCATTCCTGAAGGCTCGGGATATTTGCATATCCCAACACCCAATCACTTAGGGTATCTCAAAGTCTTCTTCTATTATTCTCCCTCCCTGTCGACGACGTTGCTGAGTGAGAATGATCTCTGTGGAATGACATCTCGCATGAGACATCAGTTCAGTGGACAGTCCATTCACAAAGTCTTCACTGACGAACATGGCTCATCTCTTCAGCAAAATGGAAACCTCACCATCATTTGCCACCACAAACAGAACACCGCCAAAAGTATCGTCCTGCATGGAAGCATTATCGATGGACAATGTTACACTCATCCAGTACTGATCCCAGACATTGATTCTACATCCCCATATGCCAAATGCGTGACATCCTCAGCCTATGCTTTGGCAAACGACAAACAGTTCAAGACAGCTTGTGAACTGGCCTCCAACCAAGCCATTCACACTCTTTGGTGTGATACATACACGAATCTTGTTGCACTACAGAAATGCACTGAAACTTCCAGAACATCTACCAGTGACACTCCTCTTTTTGATGCCAAATTGTTCTTCACCCATGTTGTGGACAAACACATCCCCATTCAAGCCATCAGAACGAAGACATCAAAACTTCTATGGCACCAAAGATTAGGACACCCATGTGATGACTTCCTATATCAAGCTCATAATTACATCATTGGAGTACCAAAATTCAAGCGTCAAACCAGCATTCTTGATCAATGTCCTACTTGCATCCAATGTAAGCAGACAAAAACACCCGCTGGCTCACATTCCACAAGGAAGGCTACACAACCTTTTCAAGGATTATCAATTGATTTTGCATTCTCTGGCGCCAGATCCTCCAACAGCAAACGCAAGCGTGACTATGAAGGCATTCATGGTGAAACAGCATGGATTCTTATTACAGACCACTTCACCGGTATGAAATATGGCGACACCAGGATTTCAAAAGCTGCACCACTTCATTGGCTAGAACATTTCTTCTCTCAGCACAACCCAACTTGTGCCAACAAGTATATCAACGTTGATCAAGGTGGTGAACTCTACCACAACTCTGACATCCGAAACCTCTTCTCTGTCTTTGGGTACTCAATTTTCCCAACTGGTGCAGATGCTTCTCACCAGAATGGTACAGTTGAAAGAGCTCACCGGACTCTTGCTAACTCAATGAGGACCATGCTCAGTGGTGCAAATTTGCCCATCAAATTCTGGCCCTTTGCTTTTTATCATGCCCTTCGGTTGTCCAATGCCTTCCCTGAAGGAAATCAGCAACATTCACCCTTAGAATTGGCAACTGGACATAAGGAAAATCTTGCTGACTTCCGCACTTTTGGGTGCAGAGTTTGGGTGCGACCTCCAGGCAAGCGATCAATCAAGCTCAAACCAAATGCCGGCAAAGGCATCTTCCTGGGTTTTGTCCCATATACTACCAGAAACATCCTTTGGTATGATACTGAGACACACTGCGTCAAGATAGCCACGCATGTCAGGTTTGATGAAGGAATGAATGATCTCCCACTTGCAGACCTCCCCACTAATGTCAAGCACCTGCTCAGGACTGATGACAACACTCCACTTCCTGCGGAACCCAGTGAGATGTCATCCAGTGATTTCCAATTCTCCATCTCCCCCTTTGCAGATCTCACAAATCTCAGACTAACTGTCTCCCCATCTTGTGCTGATCCAGCATTTGGTCTTTGATATGCCAATGACTCACTGATTGGCAGAGCTTACATCACAGATATTCTTCCAAATAGCCCTGCCTCCAAACTTTTCTCCTCGCGTAAGAAATCTACCTCCAAGCTCTGAGGCGCTTATATTGTATCTATCAATCACAACCGTGTGTTCACTGCTGCTGATGTTACCACCGCATTGCACCAATCACACGCTCGAGGGGTGAGGGATTCAATAGATACTCCTATCACTTTTGCACTTGAAGAGAAATTGTCTACGAAAGAAGTCAGGCAACACTCGAATGAATATGGTTTATTTGCCCCCAATACTTCTTGGAAGGAACCCACTGATGAAGAAGACCCACCATTCTTGGACCGGATTTCATCCATCAAGACTATCAAGAACATTGGCACCAAATACAAGAATATCATCCAATCCAGAATCAACCAAGTTGACAACACTGAAGCACTCCATGCATCCATCCAAAGACACTTGGCCCCAACTGAGGATGATATGGATGTTGTCATCCCCACGATTGATATTGCATCACTTCGAGCCATCACCAAGCTTCATAAGGCAGGCAATCACGCATTACCCCTAGATGCAGATTCACTACCAACTGAAGAAATTGAACTCTTAATCAAGGCCATCAATTCCAAGGCAACTACACCCGAAGAACAAGCACTAGGGCACTTCACTCGGCGGAATCTCAAGTCATTATCCACATGGGCTGAATGGGAAGCTGGGGAGCGAAAGCAGCTTGATCAGTTTGAAGACTTGGAAATGTTCGGATCACCAATTCAATACCCTAAGGACCCAGACGCTATTATTCTCAGGCCGCATTGGCAATACAGTGTAAAAAGGAATGGTGTCAGAAGAGCCAGGCAATGTTGCAATGGAAGCAAATACGCAGCGCCAACCCTGCATGCCATAGCAATGTCATACTCATCATGTGTTGAACACCCCATCCAAAGATTGTTCTTTGCCATTGCAGCAAGCCTCAATCTCAAAATCTATGGCGGTGACGCCGCTGACGCCTATGCCCATTCTCCAGGGCCCAACATTCCTACATACATGACTATTGATGATGCATATGCAGAATGGTACAAACACAAGCATGGCAAAGACATAGACAGAAGATTGGTGCTTCCTGTTCTTCGAGCACTACAGGGCCACCCAGAATCAGGTAGACTATGGGAAACCCACATCAACAAGATCTTGAAAGGTCCTGATCTCAACTTCAAGACCACCACTCATGACAGAACAATCTACACGACATTTTTTGAAGGTGAAACAGTCTACATGCTGAGACAGGTTGATGATTTTGCATTGGCTTGCTCCACAGAATCCATATCTGACAAGATCTATGACATCATAGGCGAAAAACTGAAGCTCCCTAAAGAAGATGTAATCCCCTTCACAAAAATGGGATTGCTTGAAGACTTCAATGGAATTGATGTCAAACAGACAACTGACTACATTGAACTGTCCTGTGCAAATTACATTGACAGAATCATGACATCCCATGGTTGGGAAACTGATTCCAAGATGAAACCTCATTCTAAGCCATCTGCGCCATTATCAACTGAAGTACTGAGCCAACTACAATCACATACTGATGGACCATTAGAAGGCACCAAGGAACATGCTGAATTGCAATCCACATCTGGTATCTCCTACAGGACGCTCTTAGGTGAAATGATGTTTGCATATGTGAGTTGCCGGCCGGACATAGGCTATGCAGTGACTCTGATGTCAAAATACAGTTCCAATCCCACTGTATTCCACTATTCCAGTCTGAAGAATATAGCCTGCTATCTCAGAACTACCAGATCTTGGGGTGTTAGGTTCTACAGACCAAATGCTGAGCCATCTTTGCCATCAGGAGAACCATACACCGACGTAGTCCAAGATACGTCGCTCCCAGCATTCCCTGAAGATATCAAGCAAGCCAAACTGATGTGTTTTGTTGATGCCGCGTATGGCAATGATCCAAAACATCGTAGGTCCACCACAGGATATGTTTTCACTTATGCTGGTGGAGCAATTGTTTACCGATCCAAAGCTCAGTCACTTACTGCACAGAGTTCTACAGAAGCTGAGTTCATTGCTGCCGTCACAGCGGCCAAAACAGCCAGATATCTCAGGTCTATACTCAAGGAATTAGGATTCGCCCAAGATGGTCTAACTCCTATCTATGAGGACAATGCATCAGCAATTGAAATCATCAATGCCCAGAAGCCAACTGAAAGAACCAGACATATTAAAATCAGGTTCTTTGCAATTCAAGCTTGGAAAGAAAATGGCGAAATCAAGATGATTCATATTCCTGGAGTTATCAACCCTGCTGATGATCTAACCAAACCATTGGGATGGATCTTGCACGCCCGACATGCAAGATATATCATGGGACACTACTCGACTTAAACCATTCGATTGATCTCATATTAAAATCGGATAAATTCGACTCCACGTTAAATGACAAACGATCGGACTTTACGTTACGATTCAATCCGAAAGTTCATCAGCTGATCTGCAATGCTCTCATCTTATGATTTGATCTCATCTCACAATTACGTCGATTTGATAAATACTGGCTTGAATCGATTCAAACGAAGATATACACCGACAGTAATCCAACATCGAGTGAGCGTGTTGGATCAAGGGGTGTGTTGTCGGCGAAAAATACGGACTTTGTCGGCATCAAATTCGATTGGAAAAGCCAACAAACAAAACAAATCGAGACGACGACCAAGGTGCGGGAAGATGATACTAGATACGAATATTCCAAAGACCGAAGCTTAGAATCAAACGCACCTCCACTACTTGGAAATCCTTAAATGGTAAAAACAATATCACATAAGGTTACGAACAAAAGGGGATATTCGGTTAGAAACAAGAAATATCCAAAGATCTGAACACATACGCCCCATCGAACAGAATACTTAACCCCACTATGTCCAATACCATCAAATGACCGATACAGTAAGACCGACACAATCACTAACACAGAAACAGCAGCAAAAGTATTGGTATGAGAATGGTAACAAATAACCGGGGAAGATCTCTACCATGTAAAAATACAGCAGAGAGCCCCGATACAGTACGAAATACACAGTAAAATAAGAGCGTCTCTCTGAGCTCACATCTCTTTAAATTTCAATTATCCTATACCTTTCGGTCGATTTTTAGAGTGACAACAGATTGAATGGGGGCTCAGACCGGAATGACGCGGGCGAGGGTTGTGCAGTGACTAGGAGCTCGGGCATAGGCATAGCAGTGGGGGTGACTAGGAGCTCGGGCCTAGGCAATGGGTTGGCATTGACTAGGAGCTCGGGCCTAGGCAAGGGCAATAGGTTGGCAGTGACTAGGATATCGGACCCAGGCAATGTGTAGGTGGATGAAGGACTTGGTGGGATGGTGGGCGCTTCCGTGGAATCTGTAGAACCGGTAGAATTTTGGGAAGGCACATACAAGTCGGGGTGGGTACATGCGCGCGCATGCCGTTTGTGCTTACCTAATTCATGTGTGATTCGTAAGTGAGGATTAGATTCGTGATTAGATGATGGATTGTTACTTATGGTCCCCCAAGGCCAATGTGGGGTGGGGAGGGCTCCGCGCCCAAGTGAGGGCGCGTGCCAACCGGTCAGGCATATGCCTCTTGGCACCGTTGCCAGAGTAGATCTTGCTCGGTGGGAGTGATGGCCACGTGGTCATATATGTGCTTGCAGCTGCTGAAGCAGGCACCCTTCATGTGCCACGAGTGGCATCTCTCTTGGCCATCTGGTCTGGAGAGGGGGCCTTTCCCTTTGTCTCTCATAGCAATGATTGGCATCATCCTTGATCTTGCTGTGACATTGGCACCATTCAGCCAAGTCGACCAGCCATTGACACTGTGCCGAGACTCATCTTTTGCATACTCCGAGTCACTGAATCCAATCAGATCGAATACGAAAGTGAGGACTACGACAGCAATGAAGAAGAAGAGGATCCCCATGTCGTAACAACCACCCGATATGGTCGTGTCGTGAGAAACTCTCATCTCAATCCGGATATACGGTATGGAGATATGGCAAGCTATGCAGCTCAATTCACTGATGCTGAAATCCAGTTCCACAAGGCAATGACTGCGCTTAAAGAATTCAATCTTCTGTCAGTCTCTATCCCATCTCAGGAAGGCGCTATGAGTGAACTCAGTCTGGTTGGCGCAGCTGGGAGTGCTTTTGCCAACACCAATGAACTGAAGACCATGAACTACAAGGAATCTATGGCCAGTCCAATGCGCAACAAGTTTACAGAGGGTGTTGATGCTGAACATGAGAAGATGGTCAAGTATGGAGTTTTTGAAGAGATTGATGAAGCCAATATCCCACCAGGCACCAAAATCATGGATACCACTTGGGCCAACAAGATGAAACCTGATGGCACAGTAAGATGCAGGAATGCCGGCCGAGGATTCAAGCAGCTAGATGGTGAGCACCACGACGGGCAAGACAAGTCGTCACCGGTTGTTAGTGATATCTCAATCCGAATCGCAATGATACTGATGGTCATGGCAAACTTTATGGCCTACATTGTGGATGTGGAAGGGGCTTTTCTGAACGGCAAATTTCAGAATAGAGAGAAGATTTTCACCAAGATTCCTGAGGGCTATCAGCAATTCTATCCATCATATGTGCTCCTCCAACTGCAGAAAACACTTTATGGGACAATTCAAGCTGCCGATTTCTACACGTTTTTAGTACTAGATAATTTAGGGTATTGAATTCGCGTAGGTTTCTACACGGTTAGATTTTTCCACGTTTTTTCTACTAGATATTTTCCGGTACTGAATTCGTATAGGTTTCTACACGAGTAGATTTTTACACGTTTTTTCGACTAGATTGCTAAGATTTGCACTGTGTTCAAATCTGGTGGGTTTTTGGATTGATGACTGAGTTATATTTTGGTCGGGGATTGACAGGATTTGCACTGTGTTCAAATCTGTTATGTTTTAGGGTTGAGGATTGAGTTATATTTTGGTCGGGGATTGGCAAGATTTGCACTGTCTTCAAATCTGTTCAATTTTTGAACTGATGACTGAGTTACTTTTTAGTCAGGGATTGAAATTATTTGCACTGTGCTCAAATCTCGTGAGTTTTTGGGTTGTTTGGAGTCACAAAACATAAGAATACTGATCCACAAAGAAGAAAAGACGAAAACAAACACATAACTTCACAGCACCCGACAGGAACAAACCATCATGAACAGCAATATACCTACCATGGATTTGGATGGTCAGGAAATCAATGACAATGCCAATGCAAGTGTGGGTACAGAGAAGACACTAGAAGGAAAAACAGAGTCAAAAACAATTTCTGTCATGCTACAAGAAGCAGCAATCGATACAGCACCCGACAGGAACAATCCCATCATGAACAGCAATTTATTGCCCACCAACAAACCTGCTTTGACGACACTAACTCCCATGGATTTAGAGGGTCAGGAAATTAATGACAATGCCAATACAACTGTGGGTACGGAGAATACACTAGAAGGAAAAATGGAGTCAAAAACAATTTCTGTCATGCTAGAAGCAGCAATCGATGACAATGGATATGCCAATCATGTGAATGTCTGCATTGTTAAGGAAACAAATTTAGAAAAAATTGGACAGGACACGGTGAACTACAAAACGGTTGCAGGGACAGAGACGACAACAATTTCTGGTAATGACGCAACAGCAACAACAACAGAAATAAATGTGACGACAAATGAGACACCCCCACCGGACGACCACCAGATTGTTGAAAGGATGTCAGATAATCCAGAGACAAAGAATAAAGGGAAGTCAATTGGTTCAAAGAAGAAAAAATGATCCTCTATCAAAATACAACAAACCCAATCTAGTGGAAATTAGAAAACTATCTAAAGAAAAAGCAATCGGCATGATGTCTGGATCATGCAGTTACATCTTTCATGATAATGACAAGGAAATACCATATGCGATGCCAACTTCGGTGATGAGTTTCATATGTAAATGTGGGCAAGTTATGGGTCATGCAAAAAAAGCAAGTAAACACTTACAAAACTGCCAATCCATGGAAGACACTGTCCCAAAATGCATACCAGATGAAATGAATTATAGAGCTGAATCACGATATGCATGGTATCAGAACAAGCTTCAGTTGAAATTGAGTCTTAAACAAAAAACATTTGCCTGTATCTGTGGTGAGATGCATGGAATAACAGCTTTTTCCACTCATGCTAATGCCTGTCAATTTGCTGCAGAGTGCGTCAAGGAATTTGAGTTGAGGAATGCTATTTCTCAACCATTGAAATCTATGACAAATGGATCTTTTTCTAATGATGTTTTGCTTGAAATTTCTCAACCCAATCATTTAACATCTTACAAACGCATGAAATGTGAAGAAATGAAAGATCACCCATTTGTTACTATGACGTTTGAACAAGCTGCATTTTATGTGCCAAAACTTGAAGATCCATTGTTCGCTACACAGCTGCAAATTGTTGATAGCATCCAAGCAAAAATTATGAAACATTGGGTTTTTTTCAAGTCAATTGTTTCTAAGGCAAGAAAAGCAGATCATTCCGCACAACCAATACAAGCATTCAGATATGAAATGCACCTGTCTTTCAGTCCAAAGCACCTAGCACAAAAACCGGCATGGAAAAAGTTTTGTGAGAAAACTGGTTTTGAAATGCGTCATATGGTTTCTTTTTAAAAATTTATTGACGAAACCACTATGAGTATGTGTTTACCCCGAACAATTCCAAAAGAAGAAATTCAATATTGGAAGGTTGCTACACCAAGCCTGATAATCACTGAAGTACGTGGTGATCAGGCCATGCACTTAGATTTGATTGGACATGATTTTGAAAAACAATTTGGAATGCTGCTTACAGGAGGGCAGAGTACAACAAAAGTGGTTGAACCAAGTCAAAAAGAAAAGGTTGGTTATAGAACAGCGATTGAACTTATTCAGAAAGGTTTGTCATCTGTTCAGGCTTTGAATTGGATAAATATTCCAGATTCATTTTTTCAGAAAATTAAAAATATGGGAGAAACGGAAGAAGCCTTGGATGAATATTTTCAAACAGCATTTGGTGATTTATTCAGGATTATTCATGGTGAACGTCATGTCAAACACGACAAAAATCAATCAATTACACCCAATCTGCTGGAAAATTTTGAATTCAAAGCAGCCAGACTCGTACGGTGTCCTTTGCTGTCTTTTTCTGAAATTCCAGGAGGAGTAATCCATGCTGGTAGTGGTTCATCCATAAACACGATCCGTATTTTGCTATTTTGGACTGCATATAACAAGACAAAAACAAAACAATATGATGCTGGTTTACAGGTAACACTTCTGCAGAATATGGTTATGATTGCAGAGTCTGTTTGGAAACATATTGATGATTTGGAGAAAGAATATATTATTCATCTACTCTACTATGCATATTACGTTTAAGCAGAAGCTTACAAGCCTACAGCTTCTGGAATGTTTGCAAGTCAAGGCAATTTTTCTGAGGTGCACACACTTGTTTCAAAATTTCACATTATTTGTGAATGTGAATCAGATGCAGAGAAGAATCAAAAAATGACTGAATTGCTTTCCACCTATACTAAACGTTTGTTCAAGGTTCAATATCACCGTGAAGCAAAAAAACATAAAAGAAACTATAAGGAAAATTAAGTTCTTTTCCCCCACGACCCCCTTTTTGGGGGGTCTAATACATGCAAAGGACAGATAACATTTAAAAAATTAAAATTTGTTTGTTAGATGTTAATTTCTCATTCCCTCTATGCTTTGAATTCATTTTGTGCGTGAGACATGCTCACACATACATCACATGCACATACATGACACGTGCCCCACGCATGGTATAATTGGAAGACACATGTTGAATAGTTTTTAGAGTACTTTTCACATCATAGTATCTTCAATTCGTTCATCTTAATCAATTCCATTACTATGAAGTCCCAGGTTTGTGAAAAAAACTTTATTCTATTATCTATGATTAATCCAATTGACCTATTGCAAATTCTAAGGCAATCTTGTTTCATTGTTTTTAATCTATCACAACAGTGTTAAGTCCCAGGTTCTCAAAATCGTTTGACAGGATAACGTAGAATTAGCAGGCAAACAATCAATTTGGAATTACTTCACACACTACTGTGTGGATTTTGAAGGTATTATGGTCCATGCATTACCACTGCAATTTTTGCACACTGTTTTTCAAGTTGAAAAACCCATCCTAATCACGATAAAATAAACACTTCAAATACAGCAGCATCTAATCAATCATTCCTTTCAATATGGCGCCAACAAGAAAGGCTGTAAACTCCATTGATGACTCTAAGAAAAAGACTACCACTGTCACCAGAAAACCTCCATCTCCAGTTAAAAAAGAGAAAATCATTAAACCTAGAAAGTTGAGCAGCCCGCGCAAGTATCAGCAGAATGTGGTAGAAGTTTTCAAATTTTGCATGGATGATAGAATGATGGGTGCACAGCTTCTTAATGTTATGGGTGAAGCTGGTTTTGCGTTTCCTGTGTTGAAAGCAATCAGAGAAGGTAATTTGAACAAGTATCCTGAGCTAGGTCCTGATCATTTTGATGTGAGATGCACGGAAACTCTTATTCTGAGGGAATCACATGACACTAACAAAGCTCTAAAAGACACACCCACCAGCAAATATGGACATGTTGCTTTTGTTGCCTTTCCTAATCCTGACAGATGCCCTACCATTGAAACACAGGCTATGGAAGAATTCAGAGATTTGATCGTCAAGATTTTTTGTAGTGAAGAACAGAAAAATGCCAAAAAACATTTCTTCCATTTTCTCCAACTCATATCAAAATCCCAAACAATGCCCCTCCTAATAGTTCCATTGACAAAATATTCAAGGATGATAGTACACATGCAATCTTTGAAACTTATCATTGTCCAGAAGAGGTGAAGACTCCAGAAGAGAAATATTCATACATCCGTGAGAATGATTTGTGGGACATCTTCACATGCAAAAACAATGGTGAATACAGCTACTATGCAACACGCTTTGTTGGCTTCCCTGTAGGACAGAGCTATCAGGATTGAAGTATCATCTCCAGATTAACAGAAATCATGTCAATTACAAAGGGTCAATGCCACCTTAACAGAAGATTATCAGATTAAACCAAAAAGAATTCTCGCATCAAAAACAATTGACATAATCGCATACCATCCCAAAAGCAATTACATAACAAATACAAAAAAAACATATTATTCATCATCTTTTTTGCAACTGTCATAAATTGAAAAATCTAAATCAGCAAAGTATAACATTTGTGTACAAAAACAAAACATAATAAGTCCATTCCCGTACCAAAATTATAGAGATTTGAAGACAGTGCAAATCCTGTCAATCCCCACCCAAAATATAACTCAGTCATCAATCCAAAAACTCAACAGATCTGAAGTCAGTGCAAATCCTGCCCATCTCGGACCAAAATATAACTCAGTCATCAATCCAAAACCTCACCGGATTTGAAGACAGTGCAAATCTTGCCAGTCCCCGACCAAAATATAACTCAATCATCAACCCAAACACTCACAAGATTTGAAGACAGTTCAAATCTTGCCAATCCCCAACCAAAATATAACTCAATCATCAACCCAAAAACTCACCAGATTTGAAGACAGTGCAAATCCTGCCCATCCCCGACCAAAATATAACTCAGTCATCAATCCAAAACCTCACCAGATTTGAAGACAGTGCAAATCTTGCCAATCCCCGACCAAAATACAAGTCAATCATCAACCCAAAAACTCACCAGATTTGAAGACAGTGCAAATCTTGTCAATCCCCGACAAAATTAATAGTCAGGCATCAACCCAAAAACCCACCAGACTTGAACACAGTGCAAATCCTGCCCATCCCCGACCAAAATATAACTTAGTCATCAACCCAAAAACTCAACAGATTTGAAGACAGTGCAAATCTTGCCTGTCACGGACCAAAATATAACTCAATCATCAACCCAAAAACTCAACAGATTTGAAGACAGTGCAAATCTTGTCAATCCCCCACCAAAATACTACTCAATCATCAACCCAAAAACTCACCATATTTGAACACAGTGCAAATCCTGCCCATCCCCGACCAAAATATAACTCAGTCATCAACCCAAAAACTCAACAGATTTGAAGACAGTGCAAATCTTGTCAATCCCCGACCAAAATATAACTCAATCATCAACCCAAACACTCACCAGATTTGAAGACAGTGCAAATCCTGCCCATCTCCGACCAAAATATAACTCAGTCATCAATCCAAAAACTCACCAGATTTGAACACAGTGCAAATCCTGCTCATCTCTGACCAAAATATAACTCAATCATCAATCCAAAAACTCACCAGATTTGAAGACAGTGCAAATCTTGCCAATCTCCGACCAAAATATAACTCAGTCATCAACCCAAAAACCCACCAGATTTGAACACAGTGCAAATCCTGCCAATCATCAACCCAAGTGCAAATTTTGCCAATCCTTGACCTAACATTAACTCAGTCGACTATCAAAATATTGACCAGATTTGGCCCAAAATTATATCACAGGTACGTTAGGCAAGCAAATTGGAAATGTTTTCAACTATTTCAAATCTCTATGGCTCTGAATATCCAGTTTCTTACCTAATATCATTGATCATTTTCACTACAATATTCTGAAACAGGTTGATAATGCTTGTGACAACTCATGCCATTCAAAAAGCCTATGAAGAGGCATTTAAAGCAAAAAATAAATTGATTACTTTTTCTCAGGGAAAGTTCAAAGCAAAAATTTGCTGTATCTGTGACAGATTCATAAGAACAGGTGATGAAAAAAAACTTGACTTTAGTTCTCTAGCACATCCATATGTTAGAGATTATTTTCACAAGAAGAAAATCAAGTGGGACAATATGCCGTTTAAATTTGCTTCTGTGACAGCTAGAAACCAAGTTCTGAAACAATACACACAGAAATGCATTGCTGGGACTAGAAGAATCAACAATGAAAGAATTGCATTCAATGATTTCATTTTGTCACCAAAAACATATGCTATCAAGCCTTCTAGTGATAGAGAAGCTATCTCCCAATTTGGGTGCTGCAGCCAATGCTATAATGGTATTGAGAGCATGAAAAAGAACAATAATAAACAAGCCAAGCTTCCAAAATATGCTATAGCAAATGGACTCTTGCATGGATATCCTCCTAACGAACTATTAGATTTGACAGCAACAGAACTTGCCATTATCTCAGATGTGAGAATCAGCCAACACATATTTCATTTCCATGCTGGACAGCATCAAATGATTAAAGGGTATCACTTTTTGAGAAGAAACAATTTGGAATATACAAGTGGCGTTATCAACTATCTGGAATCAATTGGGAAGAATCAAATCCAAGTGATCCTAACAGGATCATTCACTAACCAACAAAAACTGGCAGTAAAAAAGAAAATGGAGTTCAGAATACAAATAGTGAAAAAAGCCTTGCATTGGATGAAACAAAATATGGGTTACCTTGAAGATGAAAACATAAATGATACTCATATCATTTTACCTCTTTTTGTTGACAAGACCAATCAAATACCATCTTCCAACTCAAACATTGAACAACAATTTGAAATGCATGAATCTACATAGCACAACCAATGGAGGATTTGACACAGATAAACATTTCAAGGACCACTGTATAGAAGATCTCATTGACAAGAATGCCACCATGATCTGTAGAACATCCAACAACATACTGAAAGATTATGAAGGGAACAATTTCTTGCGTTCTTTCCCACTTCAATTTCCATATGGCATTGGATCTGTTGATGTGGATGGAGAAGAGAGAATGAGTCCTGATTATCTGAAATATTTATCAGAGTTATCATCACCATGCTTTCATCAAGGTGAATTTGTATCAGTTATGTACAATTTTGTACAAAGAGTCAAAATGGTGAAACATTCCTATTTAAAAACAACAAAAAACCTGAGGTGCAACTTTTCACAGCTTGACCCAGTTCAACTCAAACAAGCATCAATCAATTTTCTAGATGGAAATGTGGTGCCAGAAACAAATGAAGAATTTTTTCTATCTAAAATAAGGGGAGTAACAAGTTCAATGGGAAATACAAATGCAGCTTCTGATATTGCTAGAAAGAAAATGTTTCAACTGATGGCACATTATGAATTGCCTTGCATTCTATTCACCATCACTCCAAATGATTCAATCAATTTTAGGATTAGAGTGATGTCAAAATCCAAGGATGAAGAAGTTACTTCTGAGGATTTCCCAGATCTTTTTAAGCGAGAACAACCACCCATTGATGATTGTGATCTTTTTCAGTTTGTGACAGAGTGCTCATCGATAAGAACAACATATCCAGGTATTTGTGCTATTGAATTTGAAAATATTTTGAAAATAACCATCAAGTTCATATTGGGATGGGATAACAAGGAAGGTAACATCAAAGATATGGGTTTATTTGGAGATTTAAAAGCATATAGTGTTGCAGTTGAAGAACAAGGACGTGGCACTCTGCATGCACATTTTGTTTTTTGGATAAATAAATGGAATGATCTGCTACAAGATTTGCATACGGAGGACAAGCAAGATGGGGCAATAGAGACCATGAAACACTATGCACAAAACATACTGACAACAAAATTGTTTCAGAACTTTGATTCTATTCAGTGCAGGAATCCTGAGTGTTTGAGTTTGGTTTCAGAATCTTTTGAGAAATGCACAGAACAGGATTTAAGGAGCTTGAGACTTAAACATGGTAACACATCACTGGGTGACAAAGCAATTTTCAAATGCAGAGCCTGCTCTAAACTTTACACAAGTGAAGATTTGGCGCGTGAAAGTTTAGATTTCCTCAGCAGTATACCAACATCAAATGAAACTGGAGAACAATATTTCATGTATCACAAGTTTTGGAATGGTGTGAGTAAGCAATCTAAATGTCAGGTGACAATGGAAATGGCATTGCATAAAGAAACTGCTGCCCAAATTAAATGTGGTCTTTTCCCGCGCCTATGATCAATGAAATACAAAAGAAACCTTCACATTGTGAATTTGCTCCGCAATTTGCATGCTTCAACACATGCAAGCTCATGTCACAAGAAGGACAAAAATGGTGAATGTAGGTTCAGGCTCCCTCTTCCTTCTTGTGATGAAACAAAGATACATTTTGAAGATGAAGAATTAACATCATTTGATTGGACAGGCAAATGCACGAAGAAACAATTGTTTGTCTGGGAACACGAGAGAACACATCAGGATTGTTTTGCCAATTCAAACAATAGTATTGTAAATTCTATTTTTCAATGCAACAACAATGTTATTTGGGGGGTGGATGGTGCAGGGATTTATTACCTTACATGTTATGCCTCAAAAAGTACACAAAAGGATGATAAAGAAAAGATCAGTGCAGTTGCAGAAAAAGTAATCAAACAACTTGGTGAACAACAGAGACAAGAAAATGAAAATGTCACAATGAATGATGAAGAACACGATGAACCAAACACAGTAAACCACAGAAATGACTCTACAGCACAACTAAATGAAACAAATGAAGAAGATGATCTGATCAGGGAAAAGGTTGGAATAAGAGCTATTCTAAATGCATTGTTCAAAGTGACACAAGATAACATCACTTCATCACCAATGGCTGCCTACCTGACAAGAAACCATACGAGATTTAGGTTCTCAGAAGAGTTTTCAACATTGGTGTTGAGCAATTATATTGAGAATGATCATGTTGTTGATGGTGTTCTAAAACTGAAAGAAGCCAATGAAAGTGACAATGAGGAAGACTTGCCAGTTTATTTATCAAAAGTTGCAAATTATATTTGCAGACTAACAGAACTAGAGGGTGTGTATCTTTATGATTTTGCATCAAAGTATTATACAAAAATGAGAAGAAGTAAGACATCACTGGACTTTACGGATAACCATCCCTCCAAAAACCATTCATTTTGTGATGAATACAAAAAACCTAAACTTCCAGGTATCTGTCACTATGATTTGAAATTGACGTCAAACTTTAGGAACAAACAAATTAGGGATTTTGTCCCACAGCATGAAAATGAAGAAGACCAGGAAATTGCTTTAGCAATGGAAGATTATGCTAAAAGAGCAAGTGTGTTATTTTCTCCATTCAGAAAGCTTTCTGACCTCCAATTGAATTCCAAATATCTTCCCTATTTTCAATCTTTTTTAGCAAATGGTTTGCTAAAACAAGAGCATCAGAATATTTTGAAGAATATTCAAAGGACACATAACAGCTTGATGGGTGGACGTGCAAAAGATGCACTAGAGAGAGTGAGCTTACCACCAGATACTAGGTGGACACATGATGAATCAAATGCAGAAGACAACAACAGAAATAATATCAACATCTTGGATGAATTGGATCTTTTTGGGAACACAGTTTTAGGATTGGATGATGACAACTGTTTTAGAACAAGTCATAATCTATTTTCCTTCAACACATCAATCATTACTAAGGCAGGAAGCAATCATTGTGGACACAATTTGATTAAGGCACCAAATATTGACCAAACAAAAACAATATTTTGTTCAGCTTCTAGAGTATCATTAATGGAAGATGGTGAAGATACAGATATGGGCAGGGATTGGCATGAGCTTGACATCACAAACATGATTAAAGTGATGGTAACACACAATACTGTTGTTACAAATGAAGAGATCATAAACTTATCTGCCACGGGTACTTGTGAAAACATGATTGAATATGGTAAAGAGATATTCAATGGTGACAAACATCAAATGATAGCATTTGTATACATTGTCTCTGGATTTGTACTGAGAGTTTATGAAAAACAAAAGAAAAATGGAATGCAAAAAACAAGAAACACAAGGAGAAGATCATCTGGTGAATTGGGAAGACTTGCACCATTCAATGAATTTGGTGAGGAGGAAGAGAACGATGATTTTGACTCATCTATTTCAAGGCGTGACAAGATCAACTTCAGTACAACAGTTCAGATGTTGAAAGAAATGCATGAACATAGACAACAATCCATAGCATTTCTATCAGGTGCGGGTGGTACAGGGAAAAGTCGCGTGATCAGAGCAATTCTGTCTTATTGCAAGGAATTCTGTGAAAATTTAAACATCAAGTTTACAAGGCAAACAATTGTTGTTACAGCTTTAACTGGATGTGCAGCAGTGTCAATTCATGGTAGCACTCTTCATAGTGCTTGCCACATTCCAGTGAAAGAGAACGATTCATCCCTTGAAAAATTAAGTGAATTCAAAGAAGATTGGGTTGACACAGAAATGATCATTATTGATGAAATATCCTTTGCAAATTATTCATTGTTAAACAGGCTGCATAAAACATTAAATGAATTGAAAGATGCTCCAAGAACAAATACATTGTACGGTGGTATCAATGTACTCTTTGCTGGAGATTTCAATCAGCTACCTCCCATAAATGGAACCAAAATATATGATGAGCAATATACAACAATGTTCAGGGATGCTGTCAATGTGATGCTGGAATTAAAAACAAACCACAGGTTTCAGGAAGATGCATCATATGGAAAATTGTTAGAAAGAATTTTTAAAATTGGGCTTGGTGAAGAAGATGCTAAGCTTATGAACTCAAGGAAAGTGATTGAGAGTGATTCTTTACCAATGGCAATATCTTATGCGGTAGCAAGAAACAAAGACAGGTGTGCAATCAATGATGCAATTTTTGCCCTTCATTTACAACAAACCCATTCCAAGAACATTCAAGACCCTATTCCCTTGCACACCATATGCATTCGAGCATCCAATGTTGAATACAAATATGCCAAAAGCAGAAAAGATTACAAGGCCTTTCCAGATAAAGGAGATATATTTTACAGTTGTTGCTCTGATGCAGATGTTACAGAAAGAAGAGGAAGTACACATGTGTGATCCATTTCTAAAGCTATATATTGGTTGTCCCATCATGATAACAAGCAATATATCTGTTGAAGAATCTATAGCTAATGGTTCAATGTGTGAATTTAAAGGTTTGATTTTGAAACAAGAGATAACAGGTTTGAAGCCCTTGAGAGTGTTGTGATCAATGGCTATTATGTCAATTGCATTGATGCTGATAAAATTGAATCTATACAAGTTATTCTTACAGATACCAATACTCCAGAAGAACAACCCATATACAACCTCAAATTGCCAGAAAAAGATATTTATGCCTTGTGCAAGTATCCTTCTCTGTTTAGTGAGCACATCAGTCACAAATCATCAAGACAGAATTTGAGCGTCAAACTCAAACAATTCCCTCTCAACATTTCCCATGCTAGAACTGTGCATAAATTACAAGGGCATTCCATAGACAATATTTTGGTTTCAAGTTGGAACTATAGGATGCAACATTGGATATATGTTGTTTTATCAAGGTGTAAAACATTGAATGGATTGTACTTGAGGGATGAGATAGATCATACCAAAGTCAAGGGAATGTGTAAAGAAATTAAAAATTTCTATGATGAATTCCAGAAGGAAAAACAACCACCATCAGTGTTGATTGAAAAAGTTACCAATAGTTTCTAACAATAGTAAATCCTGCCCGTCCACAACCACAATATCACTCAGTCATCAACCCATTAAAACACCAGATTTAAAGAATATAAATCAATCCTCAACCCAAAAACTAGCCAGATTTGAACACAGTGCAATTATTGCCAATCCAGGACCAAAATATAACTCAGTCATCAACCCAAAAATAACCAGATTTGAAGACAGTGCAAATCTTGCCAGTCCCCGACCAAAATATAACTCAATCATCAACCAAACACTCACCAGATTTGAAGACAGTGCAAATCTTGCCAGTCCCCCACCAAATATAACTCAATCATCAACCAAAAAACTCACCAGATTTGAACACAGTGCAAATCCTGCCTATCCCCGACCAAAATATAACTCAGTCATCAATCCAAAAACTCACCAGATTTGAAGACAGTGCAAATCTTGCCAATCCCAGACCAAATATAACTCAATCGTCAACCAAAAAACTCACCAGATTAGAAGACCACACTGCAAATCTTGTCAATCCCCGACCAAAATATAACTCAATCATCAACCCAAAAACTCACCAGATTTGAAGACAGTGCAAATCTTTCCAATCCCCGACCAAATTATTAGTCAGGCATCAACCCAAAAACCCACCAGATTTGAACACAGTGCAAATCCTGCCCATCCCGGACCAAAATATAACTCAGTCATCAACCCAAAAACTCAACAGATTTGAAGACAGTGCAAATCTTGTCTGTCACAGACCAAAATATAACTCAATCATCAACCCAAAAACTGAACAAATTTGAATACAGTGCAAATCTTGTCAATCCCCGACCAAAATATAACTCAATCATCAACCCAAACACTCACCAGATTTGAAGACAGTGCAAATCCTGCCCATCCCTGACCAAAATATAACTCAATCATCAACCCAAAAACTCACCAAATTTGAAGACAGTGCAAATCCTGCCAATTCCCGACCAAACTATAACTCAGTCATCAACCCAAAAACTCACCAGATTTGAAGACTGTGCAAATCCTGCCCATCCCCAACCTAAAATAAACTCAATCATCAACCCAAAAACTCAACAGAATTGAAGACAGTGCAAATCCTGCCAATCGTCGACGTACTCGTACTCGTAAGTACAGTATATACGAACTTGAATCGAAAATGACGCAATGTCGGCGGCAAATTCCATCGAAAAAGAAAAAGAAAAACAACACAACCGAGGTGCAAAACCTCAATCATTACTTAAAATCAAATACACCTCCACTACTTGGAAATCTTGCCAGATGAGAGCTCGAATTTAAAATAGAACTCGCGCGAATGACGTCACTTGATTGGTAGAATAGATGACATTGCGTCTTTTTCCATTGAAGTTCGTATCTACTGTACTTACGAGTACGAGTATGTACCGTACTCCATGTTAATAGATGTATTCGGGCCGATATCTTTCCAGTCCCCAACTAAAATATAGCTCAATCATCAACCCAAAAACTCACCAGATTTGAAAAAGTGCAAATCCTGCCAATCCCCGGCCAAACTATAACTCAGTCATCAACCCAAAAACCCACCAGATTTGAACACAGTGCAAATCTTTCCAGTCCCCAATCAAAATATAATTCAATCATCAGCCCAAAAACTCACCAGATTTGAAGACAGTGCAAATCTTGCCAATCCTTGGCCAAAATATAATTCAATCATCAACCCCAAAACCCACCAGGTTTGAACACAGTGCAAATCCTGCCAATCCCCAACCAAAATATAACTCAGTCATCAACCCCAAAACCCACCAGATTTGAAGACAGTGCAAATCCTCCCAATCCCCGACCAAAATATTACTCAGGCATCAACCCCAAAACCCACCAGATTTGAACACAGTGCAAATCTTGTCAATGCCCAACCAAAATATAACCCCTAACCCTCCCCGACCAAATATAACTCAGTCATTCTACGAATCAGTTGAGTAATCCAGTCCCTAACCAACATATAATTCAATCGTCAACCCAAAAACCCACCAGATTTGAAGACAGTGCAAATCCTGCCGATCCCCCACCAAAATATAACTCAGTCATCAACCCAAAAACCCACTTTAAAATTTTTAGTAGGGGGTGAAAGAAACTATTTTTTTAATTTTTAATTTCAGTTCTCCCCCCCCCCCCCCCCCCCAACCCCCCATCCAGTACGTACTCATACTGTGGTTAGCTACCTTCATACTGATCCTACCAATTGATCTATACTACCAATCAAGCAAGCAAGCTACATACGTTCATATCGATCCTACCAAGTGATCTACGAAGTAGTATACTACCAATCAAGTGACGTCATTCGCGCGAGTTCTATTTTAAATTCGAACAAGCAAGCAAGTTGTACCGGTACGAGCTACTGATAATTACGAGCTACCACAACGACTCGATTCGTACCGGTATGTGTATCTTTTTCGCACCTCGGTTTTACGGTTTGTCTCTTTTTCGCACCTCGGTTTACGATTGTTCGTATTCGATCGAATTTGCCGCTGTAAGTACATCAAGTCCGACTCATTCACGTACAAATTGTACCAAATCTAAAAAGTCCGATTGCATTTCTCACCAACTCTCTCATCTGGCAACAACGACAATGGCGACGACGAGAATCATATGATTTTTTTCTTTATTCAGGTTATATCTTATGGTTACGTGCAACCATAAAAATGAGAGTTCGCTACCATAAAAATGAACGCGCGCCACTAGATATTACTATTGCTTTTAGACAAAGCATCTCATTTCCGTAAATAATTGTTTGGCTAAGCTATTTAGCAATTTTTAGTCGTAGGGTTTGTACCAAGTCTACTTGTTAAAAACAGATTTTTTAAATATTTCTACATATTTTCCCCCCCCAAACCCCCCCATAAACTCCGTCTACAAGGTTACGTTGTCAACTCTTAGGGTTAGTGTTTAACGTTCAACTAACAACTCCACCAATTGGTCGCGTCTCACTTTTACTTATTGCGCTCACCTTGGAATCGTACCATTTTGTACCACCGGCATATACGTACCACCGGCATATACGTACCACCGACATATAACCGCGGATATTCACGTGTACGTCATCACGCTCGATTTAGTAATTCAATATCGAATTGTTATTTGGTAGATTAATATTTTGGAATTAATACTGAGTCAAGATTTCTTTTTTATTTGTGAATAGAAGTAAGTGTTGTTCATACGGAATAATAATTGGGTTCTGCTAGAGACTGAAATAAATTATTTTTATTCGAGAGTAGAGTAATGTGCATCACGCGCACAGAAATAGTGCTGAGTTCATTTATAGCCCGCCATTGGTCAGGATGTACGTAGCGAATTTCAGGGTTTCCAGAAATATTGCCGTGTTAAAATCACGCACAAAATTTGTGCGCGAGAAGTAAATTCGAACCCCGCGAAACAGTTCTCGGACGTGGATTGTATCATCGTATATTCGTACCATTGATTCTTAGTGTCCGTGGTAGGCATATCCATTTTGTATATGCCGGTGCGTACTTTATGACGCCCGATTTAGTAATTCAATAAAATTTAAATAGAAAGTGAGCTCGTGGAGACACTCTTATTTTACTATGTATTTCGCACTATATCGGGGCTCTCTGCTGTATTTTACATGGTAGAGATCTTCCCCGGTTATTTGTTACTATCTTCATCGTACCGATATTGTCGCTGCTGTTGCTGTGTTAGTGTCGTGTCGGTCTTACATCTATCACTCACTACATTCGTGGTAGCTTCAGTAGCCAACTTCTAGTCATACTGGATGTGCAATGCTTGTAGTCCATTGATGTGTTGGTGGGTGAAGCAGTGCTAGAGGGGGATCTGGAACTCTGGTTGTATTGCCTGGAGTCCGGTTCCTTAGTTTGCTGTGCCCACACACACCGGCGTACAGGCGGGCTTAACAGCTTGGGCTGTTAAGGCTCTGGCTCTTAAGCCTTTTCTGCGGGCGGGCGTGGTGGGCTATTTATTTTGTTGTAACTCTAAAAATCGACCGAAAGGTATAGGATAATTAAAATTTTAAAGAGAAGTGAGCCCAGAGAGACGCTCTTATTTTTACTGTGTATTTCACTGTATCGGGGCTCTCTGTATTTTACATGGTAGAGATCTTCCCCGGTTATTTGTTACAGTCATCTTCATCGTACCGATACTGTCGCTGCTGTTGCTGTGTTAGTGTCGTGTGTATCGGTCATTCGATGATATTGGTTCTTTATGAGGTTAAGTGTTTCTTGTCCGATGGGGCGTATGCTTGTTCGTGGTATATATGCTAGATGAGGCCCATCGAGAATCGGTATTGATTTACTTGATTGCAATAAGTAATTTCCTCACGGGATATCAAGTATATCCATTTGAATATACTTAAGGATTCCAAGTGTTCATTTATTAGTCAGGTCTTTGGATATGTCTTGTTTCTAACCGATTATCCTCTTTTGTTTGTAGTCCTAAGTGATATCGTTTTTACCACTTAGGGATTCTCAAGTATTGGAGGTGCGTTTGATTCTAAGGTTCGGTCTTTGGAATATTTGTATCTCTGTGTTAATCTTACGCACCTCGGTCGTCGTTTCGTTTCGTTCGTCGGCTTTTTCAATCGAATTTGATGCCGACAAAGTCCGTATTTTTCGCCGACAACACACCCCTTGATCCAACATGATAACATACCGGTTTGGATGATATGTTGGATTACTGTCGGAGTACGTCCGAGAACTGTTTCGCGGGGTTTGAATTTACTTCTCGCGCACAAATTTTGTGCGTGATTTTAACACGGCAATATTTCTGGACACCCTGAAATTCCCACCCCCAGTTATTGCCTTAAAATCCTACCAAAAATAATTCTGTGCGCGTGATGCACATTACTCGTACTCTACTCTCGAATAAAAATAATTTATTTCAGTCTCTAGCCGAACCGAATTATTATTCTGTACGAACAACATTTACTTCTATTCACGAATAAAAAAGAAATCTTGACTCAGTATTAATTCCAAAATATTAATCTACCAAATAACAATTCAATTCTGCTCTCCTTATTGTGAATTCTATTTCTCGACTACAATATTCCCTTTTTAAAATGTAGATTCTATTATGCTTTATTTATTCCTATTGCAACGTATTATGAATCCTCCATTATTTCTAATATTTTCAATATTAAGTTCAAGATTAGTAGTAGTTTTGTATTATGTATGTACTGTTATTTTCTACATTAGTTCACCAATAGATAAACTTTCATTCATCGATGCTGTTATTGCCGGATCAATATAGACGTTTCTTTTCTTTTTCTTTTTTGGTCCACTACAATTAGTAGAGCTGCCACTAGTAATATTTGCATCGCCATGCTTATTGTTGGTGTAATCTGTTGAGCTTTCGTTCCTAAATCTCTCCCTCATCATTTCTTCCAATTTCCTTCCTGTTTCTGGGTGTTTTCGCATCTCGCCAATTTTGTCGCACAAGTCACTGAACAACTCTCGTCCTTCCTCCATCCATCCATTTCTGCTTCCACTGTCTGAATCGCAGAATTTTTTTTTGTCGCGGAATCGTGGCATCACCCTTTTGCCGCTGCTGGTTCACCCATACATGATGCTCATTGTAGATCAGTATCAATGCAAATGCTTCATCTGCTATAGTAAATATATCACTCAGCAAGTGCCTCTCCTTCCGTTGTTTGAAATTGGAATTTGTCGGATTGATTGCCGACATGATTCTTGTAACAAAATAATAAAAATCTTCATTTTCCGCGTCTTTGTATGTTCTGTATTGAGGGTTTAAAATACCTGTGTCCTCATATTCTGTGTCTTGAATAACTGCAACAGTACCAGGGAATGTGATAGGGACTCGACCTTTGCTTTAATCGTCTGTACGGAAGTATCATCGGTATCAACGGGCAGCATGTTAGTGTTGTCGGACCAAAAATAGATTCCAAAGTTCCTAATTTCAACAACCAATTCTCCCACCTGTATTTACCTATCCAGTTTTTTCTCGCTAATGTTTGTGAGTTGTGCCTCAATACAGTCAGTACTGTCCCTACTCGTTTCCTGTAAAAGGAACAGAATGACGCCAGTGGAATATTTGGTGGCTTCATAACCGCACTTGCTCCAACAGCTTTTTGTATTACATGCGCCGTTACCTTGTCATTGATAGGGAACTTCATGTTGTGGTACCAATGTTTTTTGATGTAATCCCTTAGCTGCTCGTCCAGTGTTTCAGTCATATCACTCAAAGCCTTAAGCATATCCTTGTCTGTTATAAGCCCATATTTGTCTGTAATTGTACTTACTGCTCGTTCTCTTGTGTTGCCAGCCTTATAAGACCCCTCTCCCTGCATGGTAGCCTTGGTTTGTTTAGGTACCATTACTACCTTTCCCACCCCTATATGTGGTTCCCTCTCTTGTTGCCGTAAGTGTTTTGCCAGTTCCTGTGCCAATTTGTCATATTGGATTTTTTTCATGACACGTTCCACAACATCCTCTAAATCACAGCATTCTCCGTTAGATGTTTTCTCTACCACATTGGTTTTTGTTCCTTCTTTCTGTTTGTTCATTACTGTAGTGGTGGTTGTGTTGGTAACGCTCAGTGCTGGTTCGTTACTCTGGTTGATGGTGTTTTGTTCTTCCGTGTTTGTAGTAGTAGAAATTGTGTTGTCGGTACCATTTTTTTACTTTTGCCCTTTGATGCGTTCATAGTTGTGGTATTACTGTTACACACTTTGTTCGTAATTGCGGTGTTTGTTTTCACTCTTTTTTTCTTACCGTTGTTGTCCCCTGTATTTTGATGATCACCGGGCCGGATGGTTTTGTTGTTTCGAAGGGTCTTCCCCTGGGATTTTTTGCTTCGTCGTGTCTTTCCGATAGCATTCATATTTTTTTATTTTATTTTCTGAATACGGTGTCGATCAAGAATCATGTGTTTCTTTTTGTGTGGTTTTGTGTGTGTACTAATAATTTTGTCAGGTTGTGTACGGTGTTTTGTGTTGTGTTGTGTGTGTCGTGTGTGTGTGCGTGTGTGTGTGTACGGTGTTTCGTGTAGTATGTGTACGATGTTTTGTGTGTAGAGTTTTTCCGTGGGTTCTGTACTATGTTGTTTTCCCTAACTTCTTCTGTGTGTTGTCTGGCTTGGGCGTGCTGTTATATATTTGTAGAAGTAGATCACGTACCTGTGCGAGCCAGCCCTCCCACGCCATAATTTTTTCAGAAGGGAAACTTTTGATCACACTAAGGTTATGTATTTCAATCCTCTAGTCACATGTAGAATCTCGTAGACTGCTGCACCTAACATACCGTACTGTCTTGTGTGCCATTTGTATCTACAAACCACAACATTGTCTGTACTGTGTGTGGCAAAGTTGTTCCCAATATGCATTAAAAAGTTGTTCCCAACATGCATGTCGTAAGTCATGTGATATGCATTCATGGCCTGGTACAAAAACTTTGGTAGTCATTACCAAATGAGACTGTTTGTGCCCTGGAATTGCACCAAAAATACCCTCATGTTTGCCATATGGATAGTCAAACCACAACATTTCCAGCATTCTGTGTGACAAAGTTGTTCCTAATATGCATTTGATGAGTCCTAATAAATGTATTCATGGCTTGGACCGGATACTTTTGGAGTCATTACCCAATAAGTTAGTTTGTGCCCAGAAATTGCACCAAAAATACCCTCATTTTTGCCATTTGGAGAGTTAAACCACAACATTTTGGGCATTCTGTGTGACAAAGTTGTTCCCATTATGAATTTGATGAGTCATGATGAATGTATTCATGGCTTGGACCATATACTTTTTGAGTCATTACCCACTAATTTAGTTTGTGCCCTGGAATTGCACCAAAAATACCCTCATTTTTGCCATTTGGAGAGTCAAACCACAACATTTTGGGCATTCTGTTTGACTAAGTTGTTCCCAATATGTATTTGATGAGTCATGATGAATGTATTCATGGCTTGGGACCATATGCTTTTTGAGTCATTACCCACTAATTTAGTTTGTGCCCTGGAATTGCACCAAAAATACCCTCATTTTTGCCATTTGGAGAGTCAAACCACAACATTTTGGGCATTCTGTGTGACAAAGTTGTTCCCATTATGAATTTGATGAGTCGTGATGAATGTATTCCTGGCTTGGTCTATATACTTTTTGAGTCATTACCCAATAATGTAGTTTGTGCCCTGGAATTGCAACAAAAATACCCTCATGTTTGCCATTTGTAGAGTCAAACCACAACATTTTGGGCATTTTGTGTGACAAAGTTGTTCCCAATATGCATTTGATGAGTCATGATAACAGTATTCATAGTTTGGACCGGATACTTGTTGAGTCCTTACCCAATCAGTTAGTTTCTGCCCTGGAATTGAAACAAAAATACCTCATGTTTGCCATTTGGAGAGTCAAACCACAACATTTTGGGCATTCTGTGTGACAAAGTTGTTCGCAATATGCATTTGACGAGTCATGATGAATGTATTCATTGCTTGGACCAGATACTTTTTGAGTCATTATCCAATAAGTTAGTTTGTGCCCTGTAATTGAACCAAAAACACCCTCATCTTTTCCATTTCGAGAGTCAACCCACAACATTTTGGGCATTCTGTGTGACAAAGTTGTTCCCAATATGTTTTTGATGAGTCATGATGAATGTATTCATTGCTTGGACCAGATACTTTTTGAGTCATTACCCAATAAGTTAGTTTGTGCCCTGTAATTGAACCAAAAACACCCTCATCTTTTCCATTTCGAGAGTCAACCCACAACATTTTGGGCATTCTGTGTGACAAAGTTGTTCCCAATATGCATTTGATGAGTCATGATGAATGTATTCATGGCTTGGACCAGATATTGTTGTAGTCATTACCCAATAACTCAGTTTGTGCCCTAGAATTGCACGAAAACTACCCCCATGATTGCCATTTGGAGAGTCAAACCACAACATTTTGGGCATTCTGTGTGACAAAGTTGTTCCCAATATGCATTTGATGAGTCATGATGAATGTATTCATTGCTTGGACTGGATACTTTTTGAGTCATTAGTATCCAATAAGTCAGTTTGTGCCCTGGAATTGCACCAAGAATACCCCCATGTTTGCCATTTGTAGAGTCAAACCTTAAGATTTTGGGCATTCTATGTGACAAAGTTGTTCCCAATATGCATTGGATGAGTCATGATGAATGTATTGATGGCTTGGACCCGATACTTTTTGAGTCATTACCCAATAAGTTTATTTTGTGCCCTGGAATTGCACCAAAAATACCCCCATGTTTGCCATTTGGAGAGTCAAACCACAACATTTTGGGCATTTTGTGTGACAAAGTTGTTCCCAATATGCATTTGATGGGTGATGATGAATGTATTCATGGCTTGGACCAGATACTTTTTGAGTCATTACCCAATAAGTTAGTTTGTGCCCTGTAATTGAACCAAAAATACCCCCATGTTTGCCATTTGGAGAGTTAAACCATAACATTTTGGGCATTCTATGTGACAAAGTTGTTCTCAATATGCATTTGATGAGTCATGATAAATGTATTCATAGTTTGGACGGGATAATTTGGTAGTCATTACCCAATAAGTCAGTTTGTGCCCTGGATTTACACCCAAAATATTATCTTGTGTGCCATTTGGATAGACAAACTACGTAGAAAAACACTAGCATACATCCGGTTCGCAAATTCAGTAATTATTTTTTCTTATATGTGGACTTCTCGCAAGTTCTTTACCCCCCTGTACCATGTACCAGCATTGACATCCAACCAACGACCTTAATACCAGTTATCCATGTGTTTAGCTTGTTGTCATAGGATCACCACGGTACCGTACTGGAAAATTTTTCACCTGACAATCCCAAAAAAAATTTAGTACTAAAAAACGTGTAGAAATGTACGCACGTAGAAACCTACATTGATTCAATACCGAAAATTATCTAGTACTAAAAACGTGTAAAAATGTACGCACGTAGAATGCTACACGGATACAATACCGGAAAAATATCTAGTACTAAAAACGTGTAGAAACCTACTCGCGTAGAATCCAACACGGATTCAATACCAAAAATTACCTAGTAAGTTGTAAACATCTTTTCGTGTAGAAACCTACGCGGATTCAGTACTGAAAATTTATCTAGTACTAAAAACGTGTAGGATTCTACACTAGTACAAAATCATGTAGAAATCTACAGGATGTACTAAAAGTATCCTCTACTTCGATCGATCGATCGAAATTGTACGCGAAAAAAAAAAAAAAATCTCTCACACAAACACACAGTAATTTTCTTTTCTACCTCGCGACAAAAAAAATCACTTTTTCTACCTCGCAACAAAAAAAACAATCACTTCATGATCTGTTCTACGGTACCTCGCAACAAAAAAAAAACACTTCATAATCTGCCTTCTTACATCCAACTTATTTGACTAGGGTGTTAGTTCTTGTAATCAACACTCCGTCTGAGAACGTTTGATCCAAAACCTCTTTAACAGAGCCAGAGGATCTGTTGTCAGATATTTTAGTCCGAAATAACAGCCTTGTACTGGAAAAGAAGTAGTTAGCATTGGACGAGAAGGGGAATTGCTGGATAGATAATGTTGTTCGGATTCGCGACCCAAACATATATGTCTTGAAAGAAGCAATGAACCGGCATCGTCCCTTGCAATTATATCAACAGGAACAAGATACTGTTTTTCGTGACATGGAGTAAGAAGTAATCTACGGCAGCAACTACAATTTCATTGGGTCGATTGTCGGAACGACGGTACGACAGTACGAATAAACGGTAAGAATGAGAGAGATAGGCATCGGCAATGGCAATTGATTGGTCTTCCATTCCACCGGCATTACTGATTTCCTTCTGTTTTCTTCTTATTTTCACAGGAACGGATCGGAAGCAACCATCAAATCGGAAGCGGAAGCAACCATCGAATCAGAAGCAACGGATTGGGAGCAACCATCAAATCGAAACCCACGGATTGGAAGCAACCATCGAATCGGAAGCAATGAATCTTCCCCGTGCGAATCGGAAGCGACTACTAATTGAAACCATCAAAGCAACCATTGAATCGGAAGCAACGAATCTTCCGCTGTAGGTGTTTACGAATCAATCGGCATGTACATTATCATATTATTCTGTTGTTATTATTTACTCTATGTAGTACATCAATAGATACTCACCCATTTTGTTCAATCATCATATCATCTATTTGAATAGGCTTGTTGGCAACAACAAGCCTAATGACTCGTCAAATAGACAGCAAGCGGCAGCGAGAGCAACAGCAGCAAGCGGCAGCAACGAGAGATAGATCTGCAACCCTAGCCGATCCAACACCAATCGCGGCGAAACGCTCCTCCTCCTCCTTTACCAGCGCTCGGCAACGAATCATCGAAACGCTCCTCCACCGGCGCTCGGCTGCGAATCACGGAAACGCTCCTCCTCCACCGGCGCTCGGCAACGAATCACGGAAACGCTCCTCCACCGGCGAAACGCTCCTCCTCCACCGGCGCTCGGCAACGAATCACGGAAACGCTCCTCCACCAGCGAAACGCTCCTCCTCCTCCACCGGCGCTCGGCTGCGAATCACGGAAACGCTCCTCCTCCACCGGCGCTCGGCAACGAATCACGGAAACGCTCCTCCACCAGCGAAACGCTCCTCCTCCTCCACCGGCGCTCGGCTGCGAATCACGGAAACGCTCCTCCTCCACCAGCGCTCGGCAATGAATCACGGAAACGCTCCTCCACCGGCGCTCTGCAACGAATCATCGAAACGCTCCTCCTCCTCCACCGGCGCTCCACCAACGTCGGCAATTCCTGGATGCTGGATGGAGGAGACGAATCGCCGTTGTTGTTGGAGGAGGAGACAAATCCCCATTGTTGTTGTTGGAGGAGACAAATTGCCGTTGTTGTTGGAGGAGGAAACGAATCCCCGTTGTTGTTGTTGGAGGAGACGAATTGCCGTTGTTGTTGTTGGAGGATGAGACAAATCCCCGTTGTTGTTGTTGGAGGAGGAGGAGACAAATCGCTGCTCTGTTGGATGAGGGGGGCGGATTTGCTGCTGGATGGAGGAGACGAATCGCTGCTCTGTTGGATGAGGGGAGCGGATTTGTTGCTGGATGGAGGAGACGAATTGCTGTTGTTGTTGTTGTTGGAGGAGGAGACGAATCCCCGTTGTTGTTGTTGTTGTTGCTGTTGGAGGAGGAGGAGACAAATTGCTGCTCTGTTGGATGAGGGGGGCGGATTCGGATTCGCTGCTGGATGGAGGAGACGAATCGTTGTTGTTGCTGGAGGAGGAGACGAATCCCCGTTGTTGTTGTTGTTGTTGTTGTTGTTGCTGTTGGAGGAGGAGACAAATCGCTGCTCTGTTGGATGAGGGGGGCGGATTTGCTGCTGGATGGAGGAGACGAATCGCTGCTCTGTTGGATGAGGGGAGCGGATTTGCTGCTGGATGGAGGAGACGAATTGCTGTTGTTGTTGTTGGAGGAGGAGACAAATCCCCGTTGTTGTTGTTGTTGTTGCTGTTGGAGGAGGAGGAGACAAATCGCTGCTCTGTTGGATGAGGGGGGCGGATTCGGATTCGCTGCTGGATGGAGGAGACGAATCATTGTTGTTGCTGGAGGAGGAGACGAATCCCCGTTGTTGTTGTTGTTGCTGCTGTTGGAGGAGGAGGAGACAAATCGCTGCTCTGTTGGATGAGGGAAGCGGATTCGGATTCGCTACTGGATGGAGGAGACGAATCGCCGTTGTTGTTGCTGTTGTTGTTGTTGTTGGAGGAGGAGGAGGAGGAGGAGACGAATCCTGCTCTTGGGGGAGGAGACAAATCGCTGCTCTGTTGGATGAGGGGAGCGGATTCGCTGCTGGATAGAGGAGACGAATCGCCATTGTTGTTGGAGGAGGAGACGAGTCCCCGTTGTTGTTGGAGGAGGAGGAGACGAATCCCCGTTGTTGTTGTTGGAGGAGGAGACGAATCCCCGTTGTTGTTGTTGTTGTTGTTGTTGGAGGAGGAGGAGGAGGAGACGAATCCCCGTTGTTGTTGTTGTTGTTGGAGGAGGAGGAGACAAATCCCCGTTGTTGTTGTTGTTGTTGTTGTTGTTGGAGGAGGAGGAGACAAATCTGTTGGATGAGTAGGAGCGGATTCGCTGTTGCTCTCGCTAGTCGCTGGTGTTGATCTCGCTAGTCGCTCTCTCTCTCTCGCTGCTGCTGCTGCTGCTGCTGCTTTCGCTAGTCGCTAGTCGCTATTGCTGTTGCTGTTGCTCTCGCTGTTGCTGTTGCTGTTGCTCTCGCTGGTCGCTGGTCGCTGGTCGCTGGTCGCTGGTCGCTGTTGCTGTTGCTGTTGCTGTTGCTCTCGCTAGCCGCTGTTGCTGTTGCTCTCGCTAGTTGTTGTTGCTGTTGCTGTTGCTCTCGCTAGTTGTTGTTGCTGCTGCTGTTGCTCTTGCTAGTTGTTGTTGCTGTTGCTCTCGCTCTTTGCTGTTGCTGTTGCTTTTGCAAAAATTGTCCGTGAAGTAAATGCATTACTACTTAGTGATGATTGCAACATTCCTCGTACAATATGTTTAGTAGTGCACAGTACAGTCAACAGAAAAGTTGAGAAGATAAAAATAGTCATTCGTGCATAAGTTGTACACAAAATAGTGCTTGACACGAAAAGAATATGATATCCTTAACCCTAAAATAGCTATTTTGTTTGAGGAGTGACGAGATATTGTCTCGAAAGTAAAGGTGTGCGACGCGCGAGGTTTTTTAGTAGACACGCAACCTAAAAAGATAGGAAATTTTAAAAATAGGGTCAAGAATTTTAAAAATACCGCGCGATAGCCCGCGGGGGGTAGAGAAACAGTTCTCGGACATAGATCAAAGTCGGTTATCAAATCGGAGTTTTATCGATTGATCGATCGGGCGTTTGGATTGAATCGGTCCAAACGGATCTGGTCCAGGTAGCTCCTCCGCGTCTTAACGTGCATGATTTAACCTGCGTAATGTCCCATTATGTATCTTGCATGTCGGGCGTGCAAGATCCATCCCAATGGTTTGGTTAGATCATCAGCAGGGTTGATGACTCCGGGGATATGAATCATCTCAATTTCACCATTTTCTTTCCAAGCTTGAATTGCAAAGAACCTGATTTCAATATGCCTGGTTCTTTCAGTTGGCTTCTGGGCATTGATTATTTTGATTGCTGACGCGTTGTCTTCATAGATCGGAGTGGGCCAACCTGAATGAATCCTAGTTCCTTGAGTATGGATCTGAGGTATCTTGCTGTTTTGGCCGCTGTGACTGCAGCATTGAACTCAGCTTCTGTAGAACTTTGAGCAGTGAGCAATTGTGCTTTTGCTCAATAAACAATGCGTCGGAGAACTGTTTCGCGGGGTTTGAATTTACTTCTCGCCCACAGATTTTGTGCGTGATTTTAACACGGCAATATTTCTGGACACCCTGAAATTCCCACCCCCGCGCGACCATAGTCATTGCCTTAAAATCATACAAAAAATAATTCTGTACGCATGATGCACATTACTCTACTCTCGAATAAAAATTATTAATTTCAGTCCCTAGCTGAACCAAATTATTATTCCGTACCAACAACATTTACTACTATTAACGAATAAAAAAGAAATCTTGACTCAGTATTAATTCCAAAATATTAATCTACCAAATAACAATTCAATTCTGCTCTCCTTATTGTGAATTCTATTTCTCGACTACAATATTCCCTTTTTAAAATGTAGATTCTATTATGCTTTATTTATTCCTATTGCAACGTATTATGAATCCTCCATTATTTCTAATATTTTCAATATTAAGTTCAAGATTCGTAGTAGTTTTGTATTATGTATGTACTGTTATTTTCTACATTAGTTCACCAATAGATAAACTTTCATTCATCGATGCTGTTATTGCCGGATCAATATAGACGTTTCTTTTCTTTTTCTTTTTTGGTCCACTACAATTAGTAGAGCTGCCACTAGTAATATTTGCATCGCCATGCTTATTGTTGGTGTAATCTGTTGAGCTTTCGTTCCTAAATCTCTCCCTCATCATTTCTTCCAATTTCCTTCCTGTTTCTGGGTGTTTTCGCATCTCGCCAATTTTGTCGCACAAGTCACTGAACAACTCTCGTCCTTCCTCCATCCATCCATTTCTGCTTCCACTGTCTGAATCGCAGAATTTTTTTTGTCGCGGAATCGTGGCATCACCCTTTTGCCGCTGCTGGTTCACCCATACATGATGCTCATTGTAGATCAGTATCAATGCAAATGCTTCATCTGCTATAGTAAATATATCACTCAGCAAGTGCCTCTCCTTCCGTTGTTTGAAATTGGAATTTGTCGGATTGATTGCCGACATGATTCTTGTAACAAAATAATAAAAATCTTCATTTTCCGCGTCTTTGTATGTTCTGTATTGAGGGTTTAAAATACCTGTGTCCTCATATTCTGTGTCTTGAATAACTGCAACAGTACCAGGGAATGTGATAGGGACTCGACCTTTGCTTTAATCGTCTGTACGGAAGTATCATCGGTATCAACGGGCAGCATGTTAGTGTTGTCGGACCAAAAATAGATTCCAAAGTTCCTAATTTCAACAACCAATTCTCCCACCTGTATTTACCTATCCAGTTTTTTCTCGCTAATGTTTGTGAGTTGTGCCTCAATACAGTCAGTACTGTCCCTACTCGTTTCCTGTAAAAGGAACAGAATGACGCCAGTGGAATATTTGGTGGCTTCATAACCGCACTTGCTCCAACAGCTTTTTGTATTACATGCGCCGTTACCTTGTCATTGATAGGGAACTTCATGTTGTGGTACCAATGTTTTTTGATGTAATCTCTTAGCTGCTCGTCCAGTGTTTCAGTCATATCACTCAAAGCCTTAAGCATATCCTTGTCTGTTATATGCCCATATTTGTCTGTAATTGTACTTACTGTTTGTTCTCTTGTGTCGCTGGCATTATAAGTCCCCTCTCCCTGCATGGTAGCCTTGGTTTGTTTAGGTACCATTACTACCTTTCCCACCCCTATATGTGGTTCCCTCTCTTGTTGCCGTAAGTGTTTTGCCAGTTCCTGTGCCAATTTGTCATATTGGATTTTTTTCATGACACGTTCTGCAACATCCTCTAAATCACAGCATTCTCCGTTAGATGTTTTCTCTACCACATTGGTTTTTGTTCCTTCTTTCTGTTTGTTCATTACTGTAGTGGTGGTTGTGTTGGTAATGCTCAGTGCTGGTTCGTTACTCTGGTTGATGGTGTTGTGTTCTTCCATGTTTGTAGTAGTAGAAATTGTGTTGTCGGTACCATTTTTTTACTTTTGCCCTTTGATGCGTTCATAGTTGTGGTATTACTGTTACACACTTTGTTCGTAATTGCGGTGTTTGTTTTCACTCTTTTTTTCTTACCGTTGTTGTCCCCTGTATTTTGATGATCACCGGGCCGGATGGTTTTGTTGTTTCGAAGGGTCTTCCCCTGGGATTTTTTGCTTCGTCGTGTCTTTCCGATAGCATTCATATTTTTTTATTTTATTTTCTGAATACGGTGTCGATCAAGAATCATGTGTTTCTTTTTGTGTGGTTTTGTGTGTGTACTAATAATTTTGTCGGGTTGTGTACGGTGTTTTGTGTTGTGTGTGTGTGTGTGTGTGTGTGTGTGTACGGTGTTTCGTGTAGTATGTGTACGATGTTTTGTGTGTAGAGTTTTTCCGTGGGTTCTGTACTATGATGTTTTCCCTAACTTCTTCTGTTTGTTGTCTGGCTTGGGCGCGCTGTTATATATTTGTAGAAGTTGATCACCTACCTGTGCCAGCCAGCCCTCCCGCGCCATAATTTTTTCAGAAGGGAAACTTTTGATCACACTAAGGTTATGTATTTCAATCCTCTAGTCACATGTAGAATCTCGTAGACTGCACCTAACATACCGTACTGTCTTGTGTGCCATTTGTATCTACAAACCACAACATTGTCTGTACTGTGTGTGGCAAAGTTGTTCCCAATATGCATTTTAACGTTGTTCCAGACATGCATTTCATAAGTCATGTGATATGCATTCATGGCCTGGTACAAAAACTTTGGTAGTCATTACCAAATGAGACTGTTTGTGCCCTGTATTTGCATCAAAAATACCCTCATGTTTGCCATTTGGAGAGTCAAACCTCAACATTTCCAGCATTCTGTATGACAAAGTTGTTTCCAAAATGTATTTGATGAGTCATGATAAATGTATTCATGACTTGGACCAGATACTTTAGGAGTCATTACCCAATAAGTAAGTTTGTGCCCTGAAATTGCACCAAAAATACCCCCATGTTTGCCATTTGGAGAGTCAAACCACAACATTTTGGGCATTTTGTGTGACAAAGTTGTTCCCAATATGCATTTGATGGGTCATGATGAATGTATTCATGGCTTGGACCATATACTTTTTGAGTCATTACCCAATAAATACGTTTGTGCCCTGGAATTGAACCAAAAATACCCACATGTTTGCCACTTGGAGAGTCAAACCACAACATTTCCAGCATTTTGTGTGCCAAGTTGTTCCCAATATGAATTTGATGAGTCATGATAAATGTATTCATGGCTTGGACTGAATATTTTTGGAGTCATTGCCCAATAAGTCAGTTTGTGCCCTGGAATTGCACCAAAAATACCCCCATGTTTGCCATTAGGAGAGTCAAACCACAACTTTTTCTGGCATTCTGTGTGACAAAGAAGTTGTTCCCAATATGCATTTGATGAGTCATGGTGAATGTATTCATGGCTTGTACCAGACACTTTTTGAGTCATTACCCAATAATGTAGTTTGTGCCCTGGAATTGCACCAAAAACACCCTCATGTTTGCCATTTGGAGAGTCAAACCACAACATTTTGGGCATTTTGTGTGACAAAGTTGTTCCCAATATGCATTTGATGGGTGATGATGAATGTATTCATGGCTTGGACCAGACACTTTTTGAGTCATTACCCAATAAGTTAGTTTGTGCCCTGTAATTGAACCAAAAATACCCCCATGTTTGCCATTTGGAGAGTCAAACCACAACAGTTTGGGCATTTTGTGTGACAAAGTTGTTCCCAATATGCATTTGATGAGTCATGATAACTGTATTCATGGCTTGGACTGAATATTCTTGGAGTCATTGCCCAATAAGTCAGTTTGTGCCCTGAAATTGCACCAAAAATACCCCCATGTTTGCCATTTGGAGAGTCAAACCACAACATTTTGGGCATTCTGTGTGACAAAGTTGTTCGGAATATTCATTTGATGAGTCATGATGAATGTATTCATGGCTTGGACCAGATACTTTTTGAGTCATTACCCAATAATAAGTTAGTTTGTGCCCTGGAATTGCACCAAAAACACCCTCATGTTTGCCATTTGGAGAGTCAAACCACATCATTTTGGGCATTCTGTGTGGCAAAGTTGTTCCCAATATGGTTAGGGTTACATCCGGTTCGCAAATTCAGTAATTATTTGTTCTGATATGTGGACTTCTCGCAAGTTCTTTACCCCCCTGTACCATGTACCAGCATGTACACCCAACCAAGGAGCACAATACCAGTTATCCACCATGTGTTTAGCTTGTTGTCAACTTACATCGATTCAATACCGAAAATTATCTAGTACAAAAAACGTGTACGAATCTACAGGTGTAGAAACCTACACGGATTCACTACCGAAAATTATCTAGTACTAAAAAGGTGTAGAAATCTACTGGCGTAGAAACCTACACGGATTGACTACCAAAAATTATCTAGTAAGGTGTAAACATCTTCTCGTGTAGAAACCTACAGGGATTCACTACTACGAATTATCTAGTACAAAAAATGTGTAGAATTCTACACTAGTACAAAATTGTGTAGAATTCTACAGAAGATTGAAGTATCCTCTACTTCGATCGATCGATGATTTTTTTTCCGCCTCGGGAAAAAAAAAACTCTCTCCCACACAAACACTAATAAACTTTTCTTACCTCGCAACAAACAAAAAAAATCACTTTTTCTACCTACCAAAAAAAAAAAAATCACTTCATGATCTGTTCTACCTCGCAACAAAAAAAAATCACTTCATAATCTGCCTTTTTACATCCGACTTATTTGACTAGGGTGTTGGTTCTTGTAATCAACACTCCGTCCGAGAACGTTTGATCCAAAACCTCTTTAACAGAGCCGGAGGATCTGTTGTCAGATATTTTAGTCCGAAATAACAGCCTTGTACTGGAAAAGAAGTAGTTAGCATTTGACGAGAAGGGGATTTGCTGGATAGATAGTGTTGTTCGGATTCGTGACCCAAGCATAGACGTCTTGAAAGAAGCAATGAACCGGCTTTGTCCCTTGCAATTATATCAACAGGAACAAGATACTGTTTTTTGTGACATGGAGTAAGAAGTAATCTACGGCAGCAACTACAATTTCATTGGGTCGATTGTCGGAACGTCGGGACGTCGGAACAAGCAAAGGTAAGAATGAGAGAGATAGACAATGATTATACTGCCTCCGGCATTGCTTATACTCAATGTATTTCCTCCCTTCTGTGTTTGTTCTCATTTTCATAGGACCGGATTAGAACAACAAATCGGAACCAACGGATCGGAATCAACGGATTGGAATCAACGGATCGGAATCAACAACGATCGTCGGAAGGTCGAGGGGGGGGAAACAACGGATCCGTCGGCAAATCTTTAGTCTTCCCTGTAGGTGCGGGGAATTTTCCTGGTTGGTGATAATTACGAATCGGTCGGCATGTACATTATCATATTATTCTGTTGTTATTATTTACTCTATGTAGTACATCAATAGATACTCACCCATTTTGTTCAATTATCATGTATTTGAATAGGAACGGCAATCGATCCAACACCAATCGATCTGCAAAACGAATCGGTCTGCAAAACGAATCGATCCAACACCAATTGATCTAGAGGGAAGGAATCGCTGCTCTGTTGGATGAGGGGAGCGGATTCGCTGCTCTGTTGGATGAGGGGAGCGGATTCGCTGCTGGATGGAGGAGACGAATCGCCGTTGTTGTTGGAGGAGACAAATCCCCATTGTTGTTGTTGGAGGAGACGAATCGCCGTTGTTGTTGGAGGAGGAAACGAATCCCCGTTGTTGGAGGAGGAGACGAATTGCCGTTGTTGTTGTTGGAGGATGAGACAAATCCCCGTTGTTGTTGTTGGAGGAGGAGGAGACAAATCGCTGCTCTGTTGGATGAGGGGAGCGGATTCGCTGCTGGATGGAGGAGACGAATCGCTGCTCTGTTGGATGAGGGGAGCGGATTTGCTGCTGGATGGAGGAGACGAATTGCTGTTGTTCTTGTTGGAGGAGGAGGAGACGAATCTCCGTTGTTGTTGTTGTTGTTGTTGTTGTTGTTGCAGGAGGAGGAGACAAATCGCTGCTCTGTTGGATGAGGGGGGCGGATTCGGATTCGCTGCTGCATGGAGGAGACAAATCGTCGTTGTTGTTGGAGGAGGAGACGAATCCCCGTTGTTGTTGTTGTTGCTGTTGCTGTTGGAGGAGGAGGAGACAAATCGCTGCTCTGTTGGATGAGGGGGGCGGATTCGGATTTGCTGCTGGATGGAGGAGACGAATCGTCGTTGTTGTTGGAGGAGGAGACGAATCCCCGTTGTTGTTGTTGGAGGAGGGGACCAATTGCCGTTGTTGTTGATGTTGTTGTTGTTGGAGGAGGAGGAGACGAATCCCCATTGTTGTTGTTGTTGTTGGAGGAGGAGGAGGAGGAGACAAATCGCTGCTCTGTTGGATGAGTAGGAGCGGATTCGCTGTTGCTCTCGCTAGTCGCTGGTGTTGATCTCGCTAGTCGCTCTCGCTCTCGCTGCTGCTGTTGCTTTCGCTAGTCGCTAGTCGCTGTTGCTGTTGCTGTTGCTGTTGCTGTTGCTGTTCTTGCTGTTGCTGTTGCTCTCGCTGATCGCTGTTGCAATATCGTTGCGATTGGAGCCATTGTTGTAGAGATATCTGCTGTCACTGTTATTTGGGTTGCTTCCTTGAAATACAACCAAATTTGTCACTCTGCAATGTTGAGTCCGTTCCTTCTAATCTGCTCAATGGATCAATACGAAACTTGGCAGGCGTCATTTCATAGGTATAATCAAGGGGACCCTGGAATATCGTTGCTGTTGGTGTCGTTGTTATAGAGATAGTTGCTGTCGCTGTTAATGGGTTGCTTCCTTGAAATACAACCAAATTTGTCACTCTGCAATGTTGAGTCCGTTCCTTCTAATCTGCTCAATGGATCAATACGAAACTTGGCAGGCGTCATTTCATAGGTATAATCAAGGGGACCCTGGAATATCGTTGCTGTTGGTGTCGTTGTTATAGAGATAGTTGCTGTCGCTGTTAATGGGTTGCTTCCTTGAAATACAACCAAATTTGTCACTCTGCAATGTTGAGTCCGTTCCTTCTAATCTGCTCAATGGATCAATACGAAACTTGGCAGGCGTCATTTCATAGGTATAATCAAGGGGACCCTGGAATATCGTTGCTGTTGGTGTCGTTGTTATAGAGATAGTTGCTGTCGCTGTTATTTGGGTTGCTTCCTTGAAATACAACCACATTTTCCCCTTCTGCTTCACCGGTTTGATTCTTCTAATCTGCTCAATCAATCGATTTGAAACTTGCAGGCCTTGTCCTTCTTAGTATAATGAAGGAATCCCTGCAATATCGTTGCCCGCGGTGACTTCAGTATGGAGATATTAATATTCACCGTTTTTTTCCTTCTTTACCTTCAAAATGGACCTTGTGTGTCCAATGCTTTGCCGGTTAGATACTTCCAATCCACTCAATCAATCGATTCGAAACTTGCAGGGCTTGTCCTTCTTGATATAATGAAGGGATCCCTGCAATACCGTTGCCGTCGGTGCATTCAGTATGGAGATATATGCTGTCCCTTGGGTTTGGAGGGGGTGTTTTCTGTGGAGGTGAAAATTCGGATTTGGAGTCCTCTGCTAGGCCCTCCTATTGCTTCTAACGCGTACGGCAGATCCCTTTGAGACTTGCAGGCCTTGTTAGTATTGTTGTCTAGAATCATTTGCCTATCCTACCAACTTTTTGGAGCTCTTGGTTTATGAGATACAAGGGGGGGGACAGGTCCCTATCCATTGTAATGAAAATGGGATTTTTTGGAGTTGGATTTGAGTTGGAGTTGGAGGATTTGGGACGGAACATGTTGAGAAGATGCTGAAAATAGTCATTCGTGCATAAGCTTTACACAAAATAGTGCTTGTCACGAAAAGAATATGATATCCTTAACCCTAAAATAATTATTTTGTTGCACCAAAAATACCCTCATGTTTGCCATTTGGAGAGTAAAACCACAACATTTCTAGCATTTGGTTTGTAAAAGTTGTTCCCAATATGCAATTGATGAGTCATGATGAATGTATTCATGGCTTGGACCGTAAACTTTTGGAGTCATTACCCAATAAGTCAGTTTGTGCCTTGGAATTGCACCCAAAATACCCTCATGTTTGCCATTTGGAGATTCAAACCACAACATTTCCAGCATTCTGTGTGACAAAGTTGTTCCCAATATGCATTTGATGAGTCATGATAAATGTATTCATGGCTTGGACCGAATATTTTTGGAGTCATTACCCAATAAGTCAGTTTGTGCCCTAGAATAGCACACAAAATACCGTCTGGTGGGCAAGGTGTAAAGAATTCGTAAGCATTGTGGACTCCTCACAAATACTTTACCGTACACACTACCAGAAATTATCTAGTCCAAAATTCTTGTAGAAATCTACTCTAATAGTAGGCTATGTAAATACAATACTAGTATGTATCTAGTACAAAATGCGTGTAGGAATCTACTTGCGTAGAAACCTACACGGATTCAATACTAGGAACTATCTATTACAAAAAGCGTGTATGAATCAACTGGCGTAGAAACCTACAAGGATTCAATACTAGTATGTAACTAGTACAAATAGCGTGTAAGAATCTACTCGCGTAGAAACCTACAAGGATTCAATACTAGGAACTATCTATTACAAAAAGCGTGTATGAATCAACTGGCGTAGAAACCTACAAGGATTCAATACTAGTATGTATCTAGTACAAATAGCGTGTAAGAATCTACTGGCGTAGAAACCTACAAGGATTCAATACTAGTATGTATCTAGTACAAATAGCATATACGAATCTACATGCGTAGAAACCTACACGGATTCAATACTAGTATGTATCTAGTAAAAAAGCGTGTACGAATCTACAGGCGTAGAAACCTACGCGAATTCAATACTAGGAATTATCTAGTACAACAAGCGTGTAGTAATATACTCGCGTAGAAACCTACGGGGATTCAATACTAGTATTTTTCTAGTACAACAAGCGACTAGTAATCTAGTCGCGTAGAAACCTACACGGATTCAATACTAGTATGTATCTAGTACAAAAAATGTGTAGTAATGTATTCGCGTATAAACCTACGCGGTTTCAATACTAGGAATTTTCTAGTACAAAAAGCGTGTAGAAATCTACTTGCGTAGAAACCTACGAAGGTTCAATACAAGTATGTATCTAGTACAACAAGTGTTTGAGGTCGATCGAACGAGGGTTTCGATCGTACTAGTCATCTTGCTTCTACAGGAATCTTCTCGCACGAATGGAATGAATGAGACGTGAATGAATGAATGAGACACGAATTGAATGAATGAGACATGAATGAATGAATGAGACCCGAATGAATGAATGAGACACGAGTGAATGAGACGCGTGATCGATCGTACGAGTCATCCTGTTTCTACAGGAATGGACCAACATGAATGGAAGAATGGGAATGGAAGTGGGAATGAGAATTTACCACTTACCGGTTCCGGTTCTCCTTCTTACTAAAAATAGACCCTTATGTACCAATTCTACGGGGCGCAAGGTAGACCCCTACAGCCCATTGGTACAAGGGCACGTGCAAAACACCGGAGTATTAGCGGGCCGGTGCAATATTAGTGATTTAGTGTGTGTGTTGGAGTGTTAACAGACCGATGCACCAATTTTAGTGATCTTAGGAAAGAGTGGATTCATCCGCTCACAATCTTAGTAACAGAATAACTCAATGTAATAAACAAACAACCAATTCAATAGCCAAAACGCCAATCTTCTCCTGCATCGTTCAGGGCCCTTCAAACATACTTCGAAGTATTCCGAAGCGCTCTGGAAATACCACCAGCGAGGGGTTGGCACCAAAGCTACATATCAAATACATCGACGACGACGACGACGACGATAACAAGATATTCGCAACGGCGAAATTGAAGACAGTAGAAGAAGAGAGAAGAACTTCATGTAACGAACCCCAAGAGCGGACACAAATACAGCAGGCTCGGTATCGCCACACCAGAAGCGATAGGGCCGATTATCAAATACAGAAGAGATCCCCAAGAAGAGACAACAGCAAAGACGGAATACTCCAAGAGCGGACACAAATACAGCAGGATCGGTATCGCCACACCAGAAGCGATTGGGCCGATTAACATCAAATAAAAGATCCCCAAGAAGAGACAACAGCAAAGACGGAATACTCCAAGAGCGGACGCAGGATCATTATCGCCACACCAGAAGCGATAGGACCGATTAACATCAAATACAAGGAGCCGATTATTCGCCACACCAGAAGCGATAGGACCGACCATCAAATACAAGGAGCCAATTATTCGCCACACCAGAAGCGATAGGACCGCTTATCAAATACAAGGAGCCGATTATTCGCCACACCAGAAGCGATAGGACCGATTCACATCAAATACACACTATCGACACACCAGAATCGATAGAACTATCGACATACCAGAATCGATAGGGCCATCGACATACCAGAATCGATTGGGCCAATTTCATATTTTCTGTCGGAATAGGAGTACGACAATTTACGGGATTGATACACATCCGAATCCACAATTTGCGGAATACGCACCGTATCAAAATACGCATCGAATACGGAATACGTCGAACGAGAATACGCATTAAAATACGCATCAAATTACAGAATACGTCGACCGAAATACGACAATTTACTTTCCTCGGATCGGAATACGATAATTTTATATATATACCAAGCAGTAATCAGAGCTCAATTTCAGTCTGCAAGTGGGAGAGCCGACACTGCAATTCACTTGCAACCTGAATTCGAGCAACGGATACGGAAATACGACAATTTACTTTGTATAGGAATACAACAATTTACTTTCAGTACAACGGATGGAGGAGGATCAACCAACCCGGCATCAAGAGATAGAGATCGCCTTTTCTACAGAACCGCCAGAAGAAGAAGAAGAAGAGAGCAGCGTACTGTCAAGTTCAGAGAGCAGTAGCGGCACAAGCATTGGAAGCGCAAGCAGCGTCCACACGAAGGACTCGAGCAGGAAGACAAAATACAAATACAAGATGGTGGAGTATGCGGATAGCCAAGTGCCCACATTGGCAAAGGGGGATGAGAGCAAGTTCGAGCGTTGGTACACTCAGTTTGAAGCATTCTCGGATAACAGGAAGTACCGGGACATGTTGTCTACCAAGCCACATAAGGACCTACCTCCAGAAGGAGAGCTTACACCCCGAGAGGACATGAGTACCGCACAGAAGAAGGCCTACCGGTACCACAACAAAGCACTGAACGATCTGTACAAGGCCTTCGCCGACAACAGTACAGGCCTAGCCATCATGGAGAAGTCCAAGATCGATAGGGGGGCTACAGTTGAAAAGAATGCAGAGCTCCGAAAACAGTGGCCCCGAGGTAGAGTACACCGAGTGATCGAAGAGCTCATGAGGGAATACAGGAAAATGAACCAGTCCCGGGACCAAGAGCAATTGAAGATTGATCTAAGGAGTCTAAAGTTGACCATTGGCGCCTCTCCACAGGATTTGATTGAGGACATCTACGAGTTGCAAAGGAAATACCACTACAAATCAGTCCAGCCCACTTTGGCACAACTCATTGTGGCCTACAAAGCTGCCCTACCGCCCTACCTACTGATGCAGCTTACACCCTTCATTGATTTGCTGCAAGCAAATGGAACCTCGGAATTGGAGTTGTGGGAAGCTCTCAATGTCCAAGCCAAAAGTTTGTACGACTCAGCTCGGAGTATCCAAAGCCGGGGTGGTAACGCCAAGGAAATGAGTTTGTTTGGTGCTGAAACAGCCGATTTTGCTGATCCAAGGGACAAGTGGTCCACCAACGCAGTTTGTTATTGGTGCAAAGAACAAGGTCACAAAGCATACAACTGTCCTAAACGCACAGCAGGCAACCCAAAAGTGGACAACAACGACAACGGCAACAATGGCAGCACCGGCAATAACAACAACAACAACAATGGAAACAACAACAACAACAACAACAACAGCAATGGAGGACAGCACGGACGTCCCAAGTGCAGTATATGTGGTGGAAGACATAGAGACGTATTGTGCTGGGAAGATGACAGGAATGCGCATCAACAACCACCCAATTGGAAACCAAAGAAGAAAACTGATATACAAGGAGCTGTGATCGATTTCGATTTTCATCTTTGAGTGCCGAGTCCATCTATCCTTTGAAGCAGGGGAGTGTGTTTGAGGTCGATCGAACGAGGGTTTCGATCGTACTAGTCATCTTGCTTCTACAGGAATCTTCTCGCACGAATGGAATGAATGAGACGTGAATGAATGAATGAGACACGAATTGAATGAATGAGACATGAATGAATGAATGAGACCCGAATGAATGAATGAGACACGAGTGAATGAGACGCGTGATCGATCGTACGAGTCATCCTGTTTCTACAGGAATGGACCAACATAAATGGAAGAATGGGAATGGAAGTGGGAATGAGAATTTACCACTTACCGGTTCCGGTTCTCCTTCTTACTAAAAATAGACCCTTATGTACCAATTCTACGGGGCGCAAGGTAGACCCCTACAGCCCATTGGTACAAGGGCACGTGCAAAACACCGGAGTATTAGCGGGCCGGTGCAATATTAGTGATTTAGTGTGTGTGTTGGAGTGTTAACAGACCGATGCACCAATTTTAGTGATCTTAGGAAAGAGTGGATTCATCCGCTCACAATCTTAGTAACAGAATAACTCAATGTAATAAACAAACAACCAATTCAATAGCCAAAACGCCAATCTTCTCCTGCATCGTTCAGGGCCCTTCAAACAACAAGCGTGTAGAAATCTACAGGCGTAGAAACCTACGCGGATCCACTACTAGTAAGTATCTAGTACAAAAATCGTGTACGAATCTACAGGCGTAGAAACCTACGCGGATTCAATACTAGTATGTATCTAGATTGTACGAATCTACAGGCGTAGAAACCTACGCGGATTCAATACTAGTATGTATCTAGTACGAAAAGCGTGTAGAAATCTACTCGCGTACAAACCTACGCAGGTTAACCAGAAAAAGTGTGTCGTAACAAACAACAAATGCAATCGGTCTTACGATCGATTGATTTAGTGAGCAAGAGTAATCATCTTAGATGCAGTTCATTCGGCCTTGTCGATGCCGGTCGACAGGTTAATTAATCATCGTCAAATTACTCGTCGTTATTCGTGTAATTTTACCATACAAAACACATGTAAACTTAAGACACAAAACACACGCAAACCATCTTCGATCGGTCTTTCGTTGTATCGTATTACCGTATAATTCACCGTGATATTCTCATTGGAATATCGCAGTATTGTACCTTATCGCGTAGAATTAGTACTATGTTGTACATAAATTTTAGGGCATGATAGTGTTTTAGAGTTGTTAATTCTTCGAAGAGTGAGCTGTTGGGAAAATTCCCGCTAAGAGGTAATCCACATAAAAGCGCCGACGATTATTCACTAATCAGGTTAATAACCTTACGAATAAGGTTATTGCCTTCTTTATGACTTTTTGTACGATATGCCCGTGATACGTATGAATACGCCTTTACACGGTGAATTCTTTTCAGTCCCCTTCAGTCGTAAATCCTCCAACCGTTAAGCGGTTGGATTCTATGACTTAACCTATTCATCGTGAGTCATTTGTTGAATACCAAACTGTATCCAGTCTACCATCAGAGGCCCTATCAAAAGAAATGGGGAGGCATTTTGCCATTCATTCTGGCTCGTATCATGGCATTTTGCCCTGATCCTTGCCGGTTTGATATATTGTATTCATGGATCAAATTATCCATCTTTCGAAATGCTCATTGCAGATCGATTCGTTTCCATGATCAAACTTAGTAAAATCAACTTGTCACTTCGGTCGAACGATCGATCGAACATTCCACTGAATGATTGATTTGTTCCTTATTTATTTACCGCATGCAAAACAAAACAAGCTTACCACATGCATCGGGAACAATGTTCTCGAAAGACAGCGCCACTCATTAGCTTGGTAAACAAGTCAGCGATATTTGTTGAACCTGGTTCTTTTGCAATTCTGATAATTCCTGCTGCAATAGATTCACGCGCCTTGTGATATGCAATGCTGTTGTGCTTTTTCTTGCATGGGCTTTCTGGCCGTGTAACATTTGTGACAACCGAATCATTATCACAATACACATTTGTGCTTCCATCAATTGGAACACCCATCATTCTCAACTTGTACCTTAGACCTTCAACCAATTCGATTGCAATTTTCAAAGCAATGATTTCAGATCCAAAAGTTGATGTCTCAACTGTTGTTTGTCTTTTGGAAAACCAAATGATCGGTGCATTATTAATGAAGATAATAACGCCGGTATGAGACCTTCTCATTGCCTTGCATCCAGCATGGTCAGCATCAACAAAACAACTCATCGTCACATGTTTTCCCAAAGCTTCAGGCATATCTGCTGGTATTACTTCAGCAGCACCAGGATAAAATTCAGACCAGTCACATTTTTGAAATTTACTCTCATCAACGCTTGGTACAGTATCGTCAAAAACCAATTTTGACCTGTTGTACTTTTTCAAATATGCAAATATATGAAACAACTGATTCAAATGCCCAATCCTTGCTTGTGCCAGATACCTTGACATCAGCGAGACTGGCATTACAATGTCCAGCCTTCCTAATTCACAAATCCACCTGAGGACTCCAATTAAACCTTGATAGTAATTTTGCAATTCAGGATTCAATTCCTCTGATATATCAATTTCCGGTCGATAATCATGTGACAGTGGACTGGACGCTGATTTTGGCAGGTACTTGTAGCCATATTTTTCAGTTCCTAACTCTTGTTCGACTGCTGCAACAGCTTTCGCCGTATACTTAGTGCTTGATAATGACCATCTTGGTTTTGAATCGCCTTCAAAGTAGAACTTTCCAATATCTGCTCCCAGATACAGGGTTGGCTCTTCAATAGTATCATCCTTCAGTTTGAACTTGCGCTCAATGTTTTCAAGCTGGAACTTTGGATCTTCACCAGAACATAAGATGTCGTCTACATAGGCAATGAGCATTGCCCAGTACCTGGATCCATCTTTCCTGGTTTCAATTCGTAAGTGCACATCCGGATCTGCTTTGCAAGGGGAATATCCAAGATCTCTCAAATGCTGTGTGAGATATGACCTGAAAGATGCACCTGCCACCGGCAGTCCATACAATGCGCGCACTATCTTGCAAGGCCTTCCTGCAAGAGGTGGTGGAAAACCATCTTCAGCTCTCGCTTTTAGAAAGTATTTCTCTTTAATCGGGGCTGTCAAATATGCATTTTGAATATCTGCTGAGAGAACCTTCAAATCATTCAGCGCTGCCAGCAGGAAGAAGATTCTTACTGAGTCTCGACTGGGGACAGATGAATAAGTATTTTCTTTTGCCACTGCAGGAACTTTATGACCATCCCCTACCAATCTAGCCTTCCTTGCTAGGGATCCAAGCTTGATGTCAAAAATCATGTGGGTTGTTATTTGCTTATGGCCAACTGGGATAACATCATCATCAGAAAATTCGAAAGCTGCCATGTTATTTGTCATTTCCTTATGAATTGCTCTTTCCCAGTGGTCAGTCCCCGTTTTCTTATCAATAGCCAGCGCTTGTTTGATTGAATGTGGCAATTCAACTCCATATTTGTGAGTCTTCAACCAATACTTTGCTGTTTTGGCCGCTTTAAGGATCCGATCCTTTCTTCTCAAAATTTTGTGCACCCACCATCGGAATGCTGGTGACTTTTCAAGATTATTGTTGACAGCATATTCAGCTAATTGCACTGGAAATGATTCTTTCACATCGCTTAACTTACACCACGATTCAGTGCCATCTTTCCAACTGGCAAGAATCCTCCAACCCCTAGTTGTCGGCTTATGGGTTTTCCTGCCATTTTTGGCTATAGTCGTGGCTTCCTCATCAGTTAGTGCAGTGTTGTCTTTTTCATGGTCAATGAGCTCATCCAGTAGAGTGAACATCCGTCCGTCATCATCAACAGAACTATACAGACTCTCTGCAACAATATTTGCCGTGTATTCCTCCATGGTACCATCAGGTAGTTGCAATTTATACAGCCTCGTGTCTAGTATGGGATTCTCATTTCTGAGTCCTATCGGTCTGTTTTGCAAGTCGCGCACTCTATCCTTGACAACGCACCTGAGTCTTTCATCACCTCTTTCAATGAGTACCTCATTCCCCAGATATTCATCTGGTTCATCAATATCTTCTACTGACGCTTCTGGTTCAGCCATTTCAAGTTTCAAATCAGGTGGTTCTACTGGTTGATTCTCAAATAGCTCCATTTGAGGCTCCGGGTAGTTTTCCTGGAAGAAAGACACGCTATCCTTCACTTCATCTCCAATCTTGGATTCAATTGATTTGTCGATTGCTTCCATTCTTCTGAGGATATCTCTATCCCGCCATTCAAATTCCTTGACAGGTCTTATTGAATTTGTAGATATTGGTATTGCTGATTCAGTCAGGAGCCAGAAACAATCCCCCCCACCTACCTTATTGCCACAGGGACCCAACCATCGTCCCAGCCTTTCAACGCTTCGAGTAGAAGAATCACCTTTATCATAGTAAAACACAAAATCATACCATTCTGATGAAGTATATAGTGTAATATCGGGCATATAGCCATGGACCAATTCAAATGGAGTTCTCCCCATTAAAGACGGGTTGCTCGATGCTGTTTGCTGCCTGATATTAGCACATAGTTCACCACAAAATGACCATAATCTCCTCGGTGACATCTTCTTTGCAGACTTGGTTGTGATTGCACCCCCAAGATGACCAATAGCTTGTTCTGCTTGATTTTGAAATGGGCAATGTGGTTGGATGAATGTCTGATGAATATGGTTGCGCTTTACAATTGAATTCCAGTGTGTCTTGTAGGTTCTTGGAGATCCTTGTTCTGGTGCGCCATCAGAAATCAAATGCTCTGGGATTCCAATTTCATGAATGAATGTCTTCAATCCTTGATGGGCTTGTGATTTGTCCTGTATTGGTATAAATACTTCAAACCCATTTCCATTTGTGAAGATCTGTGCACATTTTTCCTGTCTCATAATACTGGCCGTTCTAGCATGCCACGTGTCAGTGTACCAGGTTCCTTGTGCAACTCTCTTGTTCCTGAAGCGCTGTGTAGGCAGCCTCTTCATCAATGGTAATTGCAAATTCCTGAGTGCCTTCTGCGTCGTGACTTTCAATGTCTGCTCAGCTTTCTTGAAACTAATATTCCAAGTTTTGGCTAGGCGTTCACAGTCAACTTTGTTTGGACCTCCAATTGTTATCACTGATGGCCCCCATTGATTTCTTCTATCAAGAGACCTTCTCTCAAGTGTATTGTCAATTTCTTGCGAGCTAGGGGCCTGCTTTGATTCTTCTTCAGGAGCTTCCATAAAGTCAAATTCTGTATCATCAAACAAGAATTGGTCTACCCTTCGCGCGCTTGAAATATTCCTTACTGAAGAAATTCGATGAGCAATATTTCCATCTGTTGCAATCTGGCATTCAGTTAGCATTCTCCTTGTGGATACCTGATGGACTCTCATCAGTTTGCATTGCTGCATGACACTTGGATGCCTTTCGTCTAAGCTGATCTTGGGGAGCGTACCTGTAACATTACTTGCAGGTTCTGTTACAACCGAACTTGTATCCATGGCTTGATCCTCTTCGGTCGACATAGCTTGAAGGCTAAACTGGTCCCCTGAAATTGGATCTCCATTGTCAATGGCTAGCTCGGCCATCCTGAACTTCAGTGAATGTGGATCCCAAGGGGTATCATTTGTTGCAATCAAATGTTGACATTCATCAAGCTCCATTCTTGTTGGCTTTCTTGTGGGAAAATATGAGATCACATTTCTCATACTCAGTTTGATAAAAACTTTCTTCGGATCATCATCTTCCATTGGCGTTTGAATTGTAATTCCATGCTTGGATCTTGGATCAAATTGGCGAGGTGTCTCTTCAACAGAGTTGAAATTGCAGTCCCTCACTTGATTTGGGCATATCAAGCTGTTCTTCAATTTGTCCCCAAAGTACAGTGCTTGATGGAACACTATGATGTACACTTGGCCTGATGTTGGATTTGTCCATGCCGTAGCACAGCTTCCAATCGGGATTTTCTTGATGGGCTTGTATTCTTCAGAAAAGGGTGCAACATCAACATGTGTTGTGATCTGATCAGGATTCAGCAATACCATATTGCTTTCTGCCGCGGTAGTGTCTGCATGTGAGTCTAGCTCACAGTATCCTTCTTCATTTTCACCATCATCAAAATCTACAGGAACGTTCATCTTGTATAATGACCGGCTCACCATTTTTAACAATTTGTGTTCTAGTGATAGTGTCCGGTTATTATGTCATTTCTTAGATTTTGAGCCAAAACTGTCACCCGCGCCCTCATTCTCAGTTTCTTTCTTTTTAGTCTCAGCAGCCTTGAGATTTCTTTTCTTCTTAGCCTGTCTCATCTGGTAAAGCTCCTGTCGCTGTTCTTTTGACATTGTTTTATAGACGCTTGTGGGGTAGGGCTTGCACTCAACTTTTCCTGTAAACGATCCAGTTGTCTTTTGCTTTTTATTGCTTGATGTGCCCACAGAATACACACTTCTGGAACCCCTTTTATGTTTCCCATTTGCAAGCTTCTTCAATCCAAGCCGATTGGTGAATAGAATCAAACATTCATTGAAGTTGTCACGATAGTCTTTGCTCTCGTCAATTGCATCGGCCTTGGCAGCATCAAGTCGCTCATCACTGATTGAATTGATAAAGTCCCAAACAAATCTTCTTTTGTTGTGGTTCTTTTCAAATCTCAGGATTGTTCCATGAAAAGCAGTCCAGTTCCTCTTGTGTTTGTTCCAATCATAATTCTTAGCATCGCCAGTGTAATGTGATTCTTTCATTTCCTGATAGGTGTTGTTCAGAACCATAGTGATATTGGTATCAGTGTAAGCATGTTGCATCAGTGAGATGAAAGCATTTCTGGCATTGCCAGCGTTCAGAGCAGTGTTTTGGAAATGTGCTACATATTCCCAACCAGGACCTTTTCTTGTTGCATCACACAACAGTCTCCAGACGACGTTGTTATCTTCATCATACTGGTGACCTGACAAGACGCCACACCTTTCATTGTAGTCACTCCAAGTTGGGTAGGTATCTATTGTACTTTGCCCGACTGTTCCAGCCCTGGCTTCGTCAGTAACTTTTTCCTTTTCTTGGGGTCTTATGACATACAAGATTGGGAATCCCTCAGAATTGAATCTGTATCTCAAGTTTTGACGGAAGCCTTCCTCCCATTCCCTGAATTTTGTAAGATCCTTCAATTCAGGTGGGGTTGCTTTTTCCTGTGATTTCACACTCGCCTCCATCATCTTGATTCTGAATTGCTGCAATTCCAGGTTGTTTGGGTTTGCTTTCCAGTCAATGGCACTTGGCTCAACTCCAATCAGTGGTTGATATCGAGCCCAACTTGCCCATGTGAGAAGCCTCGATGACAGCCTGTTACCATAGTGGATACTTTTTGGGTTAGGACATTCTGGACTGATAGATTTCAATCCATGCATGAACGATTTGATGCTTTCCTTGTTGAGGTCTGTACTTTCACGAATATTAGACATCCCTCCCCTCATAATCTCTTCAGCTGATTCATAGTTGATACCAAAATCCATCAAGCTGCTTCTGAAGGCAAGCTGTTCTGGGTTTAGAAACCTACCATTGTTGAACCCGCTGATTTTTATTTTTGGTTGGGATGACCTCCTTCCGTACCGTTCTGCCCTTAGGTCAACATCTAGTTGACCTTCGTTATCCTCGCTGCTATCACTTTGGTTAACATCATCTGGGTTTCTGTGTTGTTTCACTGCATCTTGTATGGCTCTAATCCTTCTCTTTACTTCCTTGTCGATGACTCTTTTCCAAGTTGAGTTTGTTTCTGGATCAGTCATGGCCTTTTCCATTACTCTCATGATCCTTGCATCGAACTCTTCTTCACTATCTGGATATTTTTTGGAATCCTCGTCTCCATCGGGATCATTCGGATCTTGATCCACCTCCATTTTTGTTTCTTCGTTGTAGTCCTCATCATCTTTTGGGTTTGCTCTTGTTCTTCTTGTTGGAGCCATGATGAAGGATGGGATTTTGAATGACCGGATGGATTATTGGCGGTCGATCCGTAGGTTGGTTTGGTATGTGGAGAGAGAATGTAATCGAATCGGGGTTTGGATGTGAGATATGAGTGGTATATTATTCGTTTGCGACCGTTGAGTGTGATTTGTTTATCTGTTTGTATTTGTATATCCGGATCGAATTTTCGTTCCGGTTTTGTTTATACTTTCTGACTATTCGGATCGAGTTTTTGTTCCAGTTTGTGTGAGCTTTTGCTTTTGTTGCAAATCAAGATTGTGAGCTTTCCTATCCTTTCTTGGGATTTTGCTCATTCTGTATTTCTGTGGTGAAAGATTGGAAGATTGTTTCCTGAGAATTTAGTGTTCTCCTTTTCATTTTTGGATCTTTCCGATCTTCGGGGATTGGTGTTCTCGTATCTTTGGATTTTCGTTTTCGTGCGGGCAGATGCCCTTCGCAATCTGTTTCATGCGGGCAGATGCCCTTCGCAATCTGTTTCACCGCAGAATACTTCTGGCTCAATCCTCTGGCTCACTTCATTCTTGTTTTCAGTGAAAGATCAGTGTTCTCGGATTGGATATTGATTCCTTTCAACTGATGCCAACCTGGGCGACTCTTTCATCTGAATCGTCCAGCCCTTTTCCCTTGCTTGTTTGCTGGATCTTGAAACCCGGTGGAGCCACCACCTTGGTTCGGTTCTCTGGTCTCTTCTTTCAGGGAGACCGCCCTGGTGTTGGTCTATTCCAGGGCTCCACAAGCAACTGCCTCTTTTACATCTTTGAGGGTTGATGCCGGTAGCTGATCAGGCTAATCCGGATTCGGGTCTTCGAGCTCAACTGCGTTTCTCCGTGTGAAACGCGGTCCTCAGCATTGTAGGGTGCTGGCCACAGCTCGTAGAGAGTGCTGTGGGTCTGATAAACTAGAAAAAGTGTGTCGTAACAAACAACAAATGCAATCGGTCTTACGATCGATTGATTTAGTGAGCAAGAGTAATCATCTTAGATGCAGTTCATTCGGCCTTGTCGATGCCGGTCGACAGGTTAATTAATCATCGTCAAATTACTCGTCGTTATTTGTGTAATTTTACCATACAAAACACATGTAAACTTAAGACACAAAACACACGCAAACCATCTTCGATCGGTCTTTCGTTGTATCGTATTACCGTATAATTCACCGTGATATTCTCATTGGAATATCGCAGTATTGTACCTTATCGCGTAGAATTAGTACTATGTTGTACATAAATTTTAGGGCATGATAGTGTTTTAGAGTTGTTAATTCTTCGAAGAGTGAGCTGTTGGGAAAATTCCCGCTAAGAGGTAATCCACATAAAAGCGCCGACGATTATTCACTAATCAGGTTAATAACCTTACGAATAAGGTTATTGCCTTCTTTATGACTTTTCGTACGATATGCCCGTGATACGTATGAATACGCCTTTACACGGTGAATTCTTTTCATAACTACTAGGAATTTTCTTGTAAGCGTGTACGAATCTACAGGCGTAGAAACCTACGCGGATTCAATACTAGGAATTATCTAGTACAAAAAACGTGTAGAATTCTACACTAGTACAAAAAACATGTAGAATTCTACAGAAGTTTAAGTATCCTAGATGGTATCGTACGTATCGATCGATCGATCGATCGATTTCGATCGTCGCGACAAAAAAAAAACTCTCTCCCACACAAACAGTAATAATCTTCTCTTACCTCGCAACAAACAAAAAAATCACTTTTTTTACCTCGCGACAAAAACAAAAAAACAATCACTTCATAATCTACCTTCTTACATCCAACTTATTTGAGTAGAATGTTGGTTCTTGCAATCAACACTCCGTCCGAGAACGTGGGATCCGACCCTCTTTGAGCACAACGATCCGTTCTCAGATATTTCAGTCCGAAATAACAGCCTTGTACTGCATGACAATAGAAAGCATTCGACGAGAGGGAAATTGATGGATAGATATTGTTTCAATTGGCCCCCAAACATATACGTCTTGAAATCAATGAATCTGCATCCCTTGCCTCTATATCAACTGGAACAAGACCCTGTTTTTCGTGACGTAGGAGTAAGAAGTAATCTACGGCAGCAGCAGCAACAACAATTTCATCGGGATCTACGGCAGCAGCAACAACAACTTCATCAGGACGATTGTCGGAACGTCGGAACAAGCAAAGATAAGAATGAGAGAGATAGGCATCGGCAACGACAATGGCAACGGCAACGGCAATTGATTGGTCTTCCACTCCACCGGCATTACTGATAATGTATTTCTTCTCTGTTTTTCTTTTTTTCATAGGACCGGATCGGAAGCAACGGATTGGAAACGTCGGCATCAACGAATCACACTGAAGGTGCGGCGTCGGATCGGAAGCAACGGATTGGAAACGTGGGCATCAACAAATCACACTGAAGGTGCGGCGTTGATCGAATCAACGTCAGCATCGAATCAATCGGCATGTAGATTATATTATTCTGTTTTTATTACTTACTCTATGTACTACATCAATAGATACTCACCCATTTTGTTCATTTATCATATATTATTTGAATAGGATTGTCAGCAAAGTCACCGGCAATCGCCACCAACTTGGCAAATAGCGGCGAGGACGATGCTTGTTGTTCCAAGCGGCAAAGCCGCTCCGCGATCAGATGAGCTTCAGAAATGCCACCACGGCGGAAGCTTCCTCAATGTTGTAATACGAACCACTGTGCGATTGTCGCTCGGTTCCGTCCACCTGGAAGAAACACCACGGTGGTGTGGAATGCAAGAGGTGTCCCATTCCGGCACCACCACCGCCATCGCCGCTTTCTCCCGGGGAGCCCACGGCGGGGAAGGTGCGGCGTCGGATTGGAAGCAACGGATTGGAAACGTGGGCATCAACGAATCACACTGAAGGTGCGGCGTTGATCGAATCAACGTCAGCATTGAATCAATCGGCATGTAGATTATATTATTCTGTTTTTATTACTTACTCTATGTACTACATCAATAGATACTCACCCATTTTGTTCATTTATCATATATTATTTGAATAGGATTGTCAGCAAAGTCACCGGCAATCGCCACCAACTTGGCAAATAGCGGCGAGGACGATGCTTGTTGTTCCAAGCGGCAAAGCCGCTCCGCGATCAGATGAGCTTCAGAAATGCCACCACGGCGGAAGCTTCCTCAATGTTGTAATACGAACCACTGTGCAATTGTCGCTCGGTTCCGTCCACCTGGAAGAAACACCACGGTGGTGTGGAATGCAAGAGGTGTCCCATTCCGGCACCACCACCGCCATCGCCGCTTTCTCCCGGGGAGCCCACGGCGGGGAAGGTGCGGCGTCGGATCGGAAGCAACGGATTGGAAACGTGGGCATCAACAAATCACACTGAAGGTGCGGCGTTGATCGAATCAACGTCAGCATCGAATCAATCGGCATGTAGATTATATTATTCTGTTTTTATTACTTACTCTATGTACTACATCAATAGATACTCACCCATTTTGTTCATTTATCATATATTATTTGAATAGGATCGTCAGCAAAGTCACCGGCAATCGCCACCAACTTGGCGAATAGCGGCGAGGACGATGCTTGTTGTTCCAAGCGGCAAAGCCGCTCCGCGATCAGATGAGCTTCAGAAATGCCACCACAGCGGAAGCTTCCTCAATGTTGTAATACAAACCACTGTGCGATTGTCGCTCGGTTCCGTCCACCTGGAAGAAACACCACGGTGGTGTGGAATGCAAGAGGTGTCCCATTCCGGCACCACCACCGCCATCGCCGCTTTCTCCCGGGGAGCCCCCGGCGGGATTGGAGGAGCAGTAGTTGGCGCACGAGACGTTGTCTCCGTCGGTAAGTCTTCCCTCATAGAATCGGTGCGAGGGAAACTCAGATATCTTGGGTTTCATCCGGTACTGGACATCGAGCATGGTTTGGGACCGGCCCAGGTCGACGGTTAGCCGCTCGTGGAGGCTTCTTCCGAGTCCCCACTCGGATGCCAGCGGACTTGCAACTGATGCCGGGAGCTGCATGGGATCTCCGACCGCCAGCAGACACTTGGGGTTGAGGTGGAGGGGAATCAGGAGCTCGACTTCCGTGGCCGCCGCGGCTTTGTCCATGATCCAATCGTCCACCCTTCAGGTTTGTTTCATAAGGGACGTCCCGGCGGTGCTGAGCGTGCAAAAGACGATCCGCGCCGTGGCCAGGAGTTCAGGGACGGCCTCCGCTCGGAGGTTTCCTTGTTCCGCCTCGCCTTCATAGTCGTCGCTGTCATCGTTGCCGCCACCGAATCCACCGGTATTCGAATGCTCGTCGCGGAGGATGGCGAGGAGCTCCCGCAAAATAATACACGGGGCTTGTTCGGAACCGGAACCACGTCCCGCCAGGCACTGGATCAGCTTGCGCGACAGATCCGCGGCGCCGGAGGATTTGGACAACCGGGGGAGATTTTTCACCAACCGCACGTGCAGACCCCGGGCCTTGTCTAACAATAAAGGGTATCCGTGTCCGTGTGGACCGCGGCATGGTCGTCGGGGGGAGCCTTCCCACGTTCGAGTTCCGCGGTGGAAGAAGATCCGTCGTCGCCTTCTTCTTCCGTGTTCGAATCGCTGTCGCTGTGGACCATGAATGAGTAGTCACGGCTGCGACTACTCGGCGGCGGAAGCATGCGCGGCAGCCAGGCCGCAACCCCGCGGTTTGCGGCAGAGCTCGAGGGCAGGCATTGCTCGGGTTTGGGAAGGGACAACGATTCCTTCTCCAGTTGGGCAAGGAGCTGGTCGTATTCTTCGGCGAGCGAGCCGATCCACGTGTAGCAAAAGATGCGCTTGAGCTGGGCATCCGCAAAGGAGCAGGACGGGTGTGAGGACGAATGCTCCTCCTTGGATCCCTTGCTGCCGCTTCCGCCGCTACCGCGAAAGATGCCGCCGGTTCCGGACTCCGCCTCCAGCAGCTTGTCCTTGACGCCGATCAGCGCCAGGGGGATCCCGTGGTCCTCTAGGAGACCGGGACAGGATTTGAGAAACCGCTTGACCAAAACCCCCACAGTCTTGTTGGTTGGTGCCGTCACCAGGATGCGCCTTCTCTTGGGCATGCACAAGAGCCCTGCCAGGACCGAAACGACAAAGGTGGTTTTCCCCGTCCCGGGGGGACCCTGTATCAGCTGCAGGAGGTTTTGCTCGCCCTCCGGAGAGTCGCAAAAGTCCTTGGCGGCCTTTTCCTGGGTCGGATTCAGGGCCGTCAATCCCCCAAAGGAGGAGAGGGACAGGTGCAGTTTGCTGTTACTGCTGCGCTTGGGTGCTGGATGTGGATTCTCGGGATCGTCCCATTCTTCGGGATCCTCGGCTCTGAAGGCGTCGTCCCATTCGTTCCCAAACTTGTCATCGTCATCATCGTCGCCGCCATCTTCCCTGCTGCCGTGTTTGTTGTCTGGACCTGCCTCCCATTAAACAGGAACCAAACCCTTAACTGCAATAGCCCGCCTGGGGTGGATTCGACTTGGAGTTGGAGTCGGGATTTGAGTTGGAGTTGGAGGATTTGGGATGGAGCACGTTATACCGGTATGGTGGCAACATGTTGAGAAGATGAAATAAGTCATTTGTGCATAAGTTGTACACAAAATAGTGCTTGTCACGATAAGAATATGATATACTTAACCCTAAAATAGTTATTTTATTTGAGGAGTGACGAGATATTGTCTCAAAAGTAAACAAGGTGTGCGACGCGCGAGGTTTTCTAGTAGACACGCGACCTAAAAAGATAGGAAATTTTAAAAATAGGGTCGAGAATGTTAAAAATACCGCGCGATAGCCCGCGGGGGGTAGAGAAACAATTCTCGGACGGGCTGCAAAGTGGAAATACAACGAGCTCTTTATCAACTAGCAGGCTCAGGACGTGCATACGCTGATTTCTTTGCAGACACTCTGATGAATCTAGGTTTCAGACCCTCCAGGGCTGACCCAGATCTTTGGATGAAACTGAGCGAAGACAAGAAAAGCTATGACTACATTGGAACACATGTTGATGACCTTATGGTAGTGTCAATGAAACCCCAGGAGTGGATTGCACTGATCAAACAAGAATTTGCACTCAGAAATATCGAATCTGAACCTGGATATTATCTGGGTACAAGCTTGACAAGGATAAAGGACGGGAGTAATAAGACCAAAGCTGTAAGGCGACGGTTGGTTAATTTACTTTCAGTATTTACGTTTATTCGTTCTTTTACAGTGTTGGAAAGAGTTATCGATAAGATTATGATCGGATTGTTTCTGGACCATATTGATCTCCCATTTACTAATTTGTCGTTTCTTTGTGTGGAGATATGCGTATCGAGAGTTCGATTCCCATATTGTGTACCTCTGTTCAGTGCTTTAAGTATCGCTAGATACTCACCATCGCTTATGTATAATTTACTTATGGTACTCATCACATTGGTCGCGTCTCACTTTTACTTATCGCGCTCATCTTGGAATCATACGTTTTGTATTGCGTGTACGTAAATTGTATGTTTCGTATCGCGTGTACGTAAATTGTACGTTTCGTATCGCTTACGTTAAGGCGATTTTGCGCGTACGTAAATTCACGCTTGATTTAGTATTCCAATACACCCTTGGATGGTCCTTGGACTATCTGGTTCATAGAGATATATCGGTCTTACCTTTTTATGGTGGCTTCCCGGATGGTGCTTGGTGGGGTAATCAGCCAGATTGTGTTTTCCCGGTTCCCAGAAAATATTGAATTGCCCTTGTTGAGCCCTGTCTTTTAACCAATAGAATCGCATATCAATGGCTTTGGACCTCTTTTGTTTGATTGTGCCGTTGAGTATGCCCTCTGCAGTATTATTGTCGGTTTTCAGTGGAGTGGCCGGTTGTGGGTGGCCTAGTTCAATCAGACATTGTCGGATGGGTAACGCTTCCCGCCCACTCAGGAATAATGATGCAACTTTGGCCTCTGCTGCGGACGCCATCACATTTTTGATGATCTTGGCTAACACTAGGATCGGTCCATTGAAGGTGTTGTAACTCTAAAAATCGACCGAAAGATATAGGATAATTGAAATTTAAAGAGATGTGAGCTCAGAGAGAGGCTCTTACTTTTACTGTGTATTTTACTGTATTCGACCGGTATCCCTGTGTTATTCGTGTTGTATGTAGGGATTTCTAAACCGGTCGTCGATCATGTGTAATTCGTCATAAGACAGAGAACACATGATATGACCTAAATGTCTGGATACTTGAAGTCATTTTTATCTCTGGAGGAGTCTAAGTAACTTTTCAAGTGTAGAATGGATATAATTCCTGTAGAACGTACGTAAGTAGGGTACGTGTATTTTTGACCGACAGCACACCCCTTGATTCAACACTTAGTGAAGGAGTGTTGAATTACAAGTCGGTTCTCCATCTTGAACTCTAAAAGGCTTAAGTATGGGCTTGTATATTGAATCGGATGATTGCAATCGTAGAATCGAAAGATTGATATCACGTAGCATGAGACATCAATGAGGAAGGAGAGGTGCTTGAGTATGTAGTGGTCGCGAAATCGACAGGAAGGTTAGTCGGAATCGATTGGATGGGTAACAAATCATCAACTCGTAAGAGACGGTAGGAGTCGATATGATTCGAGAATCCAATCGTATGAGTGGAGTTGTTTGAGGTCGATCGAACGAGGGTTTCGATCGTACTAGTCATCTTGCTTCTACAGGAATCTTCTCGTACGAATGAATGAATGAGACACGAATGAATGAATGAGACACGAATGAATGGAATGAATGAGACGTGAATGAATGAATGAGACACGAATGAGATAAGAATCGATCGTACGATGAATCTTGCTTCTACAGGAATGGACCAACATGAATGGAAGACGGGAGTGGAAGTGGGAATGAGATTTTACCACTTACCGATCCGGTTCTCCTTCTTACTAAAAATAGACCCTTATGTACCAATTCTACGGGGCGCAAGGTAGACCCCTACAGCCCATTGGTACAAGGGCACGTGCAACACACCGGAGTATTAGCGGGCTGGTGCAAATATTAGTGATTTAGTGTGTGCATTGGAGTGTTAACAGACCGATGCACCAATTCTAGTGATCTTAGGAAAGAGTGGATTCGTCCGCTCATAATTTTAGTGTTAAGATAATGTAATAACCAATTGAAGTTAGCTAAAACGCCAATCTTCTCCTGCAAGTTTCAGACCCCTTCAAACATACTTCGAAGTATTACGGAGCGATCTGGACCACCAGTGAGGAGTTGGTGCCAAGCTATTAAAACAGGCAGGCTTACAGTCATCGTCCGACAACGAAGAGAACACGTATCACAAGCCCCTTTCCCCAAGATCAAGCCCGCTGACACGACGAAAGACCGAGAGAGTCCGTTGTGGAGTAACAAGCGAGAGGCAAGCCCGCTGACACGACGAAAGACCAAGGGAGTCCGTTGTGGAGTAACTAGCGAAAGGCAAGAGGTGTAGAGGGAGAACAAGAGCGCGTTTCTGTTTTGAACGACGACGACAGAAGACCAGCAAGACAAAGAAGATCAAGATATTCGCAGCGGCGAAATACTCGGAAGAAGGAGAAGAAAAAAAAAAAAAAAAAGAAGAAGAGAAGATATTCGCAATTCAACGGCGAAATACTCTGTAACAAGGAAGAAAATATTCGCACTACAACGGCGAAACAAGAGCCGACACAAATACAGCAGGATCGGTATCGCCACACCAGAAGCGATCGGGCCGATTAACACAACAAAGAAAAGATCCCCAAGAAGAGACAACAGCAAAGACGGAATACTCCAAGAGCGGACGCAGGATTGGTATCGCCACACCAGAAGCGATTGGGCCGATTAACATCAAATAAAAGATCCCCAAGAAGAGACAACAGCAAAGACGGAATACTCCAAGAGCGGACACAGGATCGGTATCGCCACACCAGAAGCGATTGGGCCGATTAACATCAAATACAAGATCCCCACGAAGAGAAAACAGCAAACGACGGAATACTCCAAGAGTGGACAGAAGAAAACAACAGCAGGATCGGTATCGCCACACCAGAAGCGATAGGGCCGATTAACATCAAATACACACTATCGACATACCAGAATCGATAGGGCCAATTATTCGACACACCAGAATCGTTAGGGCCAATTAACATCAAATACACACTATCGACATACCAGAATCGATAGGGCCGATTATTCGACACACCAGAATCGATAGGGCCAATTAACATCAAATACACACTATCGACATACCAGAATCGATAGGGCCGATTATTCGACACACCAGAATCGATAGGGGCCGATTATTATCAAGAAACAAACAACAGCAGGATCGGTATCGACACACCAGAATCGATAGGGGCCGATTACATATTTTACGTCGAACGGAATACGACAATTTACTTGCGTACGCATCGAATACGGAAATACGCATCGAATACGGAAATACGCATCGAAATACGCATCAGATACAGAAATACGACAATTTTATATATAACAAGCAGTAATCAGAGTTCAATTTCAGTCTGCAAGTGGGGGAGCCAACACTTCACTATTCCCTTGCAACCTGAATTTGAAATGGAGAACAACAAAGGCCGCTCTGAAAGAGCAGAGCGAGCACAACGGAGACAGAACAACAAAGACGCAGATAGGCAAAGAACTGAAAGAGCAGAGCGCGCACAAAGAAGAAGCCAGAACAATGAAGGCTGCGCAAGAAGACAGCAGAGAGCCGACAGTCGCGCAACAAGACAGTTGGCATCAGAACAGCAACGTAAAGAGGAGTTCAAGGAAGACGATACCGACATTACACCTGAGATGCAGGAAGTTGACCGGGAATTCCAATTATCGGAAGACATTGTCGGACCACCGGAAAATTTTGGCTTAAGTACGGGAAACACCGTGGGGCTCGAAGTTGAACAATTGGACAATGCTGAACAATTGGACAATGCTGTCGATCAACCGGATATCACTGTTGAGGACAAGAAGAGGAACAAGACCGACGATAGCGACGATGAAGTTTCAAGTACAAGCAGCAGCAGCAGCTCAAGCGACAGCAGTGGCAGTGATAGTGATAGTGATAGTGATAGTCACAGTGACGACAGCAGCAAAACAGTGTACTATACAACGGCTTACGGAAGTGGCACAAGGAGTGAGAGCGACAAATCAAAACTGAAAGGCATACAAGGAGCCACTATCGAAATGGCCACCACCGCGTTTGATCTTTATCTCTGAGCATTTGAAGAGAGTTGGATGATTCCTTTGAAGCAGGGAAGTGTGTTTGAGGTCAATCGAACGAGGGTTTCGATCGTACTAGTCATCTTGCTTCTACAGGAATCTTCTCGTACGAATGAATGAATGAGACACGAATGAATGAATGAGACACGAATGAATGGAATGAATGAGACGTGAATGAATGAATGAGACACGAATGAGATAAGAATCGATCGTACGATGAATCTTGCTTCTACAGGAATGGACCAACATGAATGGAAGACGGGAGTGGAAGTGGGAATGAGATTTTACCACTTACCGATCCGGTTCTCCTTCTTACTAAAAATAGACCCTTATAAAGAAAGTGTGTCGTAACAAACAAACAAACAAATGCAATCGGTCTTACGATCGATTGATTTAGTGAGCAAGATCATTACGGTTCGATCGTCTTCGCCGATCGAATCGACGGGTTAATTACTCGTCGTATCGTGTAATTTCAAGCATACAAAACACATGTAATTCTTAAGACACAAAACACACGCAAACCATCTTCGATTGGTCTTTCTTAGTATCGTATTACCGTGTAATTCACCGTGATATTCTCATTGGAATATCACAGTATTTGTACCTTATTACGTAGAATTAGTACTAGGTTGTACATAGATTTTAGGGCATGATAGTGTTTTAGAGTTGTTAATTCTTCGAAGAGTGAGCTGTTGGGAAAATTCCCGCTAAGAGACAATCCACATGGATAATCACCGACGATTATTCACTCAGGTTAAATAACCTTACGAATAAGGTTCATTTTCCTTCGTGACTTTTCGTACGTATGAATACGCGTTACACGGTGAATTCTTTTCACTTATGTACCAATTCTACGGGGCGCAAGGTAGACCCCTACAGCCCATTGGTACAAGGGCACGTGCTTCTTCTTACATGGGCTTTCAGGTCGTGTAACATTTGTGACAACTGAATCATTATCACAATACACATTTGTGCTCCCATCAATTGGAACACCCATCATTCTCAACTTGTACCTTAGACCTTCAACCAATTCGATTGCAATTTTCAAAGCAATGATTTCAGATCCAAAAGTTGATGTCTCAACTGTTGTTTGTCTTTTGGAAAACCAAATGATCGGTGCATTATTAATGAAGGTAATAACACCAGTATGAGACCTTCTCGTCGCCTTGCATCCGGCATGGTCGGCGTCAACGAAACAGCTCATTGTTACATGCTTTCCCAAAGCTTCAGGCATATCTGCTGGTATGACTTCAGCGGCACCAGGATAAAATTCAGACCAGTCACATTTTTGAAATTTACTCTCGTCAACTTTTGGTACAGTATCATCAAAAACCAATTTTGACCTGTTGTACTTTTTTAAATATGCAAATACATGAAATAATTGATTCAAATGCCCGATCCTTGCCTGTGCCAAATACCTTGACATCAGTGAGACTGGCATTACTATGTCAAGTCTTCCTAATTCACAAATCCACCTGAGAACTCCAATTAAACCTTGATAGTAATTTTGCAATTCAGGATTCAATTCTTCTGATATATCAATTTCCGGTCGATAATCATGTGACAGTGGACTGGATGCTGATTTTGGTAGATACTTGTAGCCATATTTTTCAGTTCCTAACTCTTGTTCGACTGCTGCAACAGCTTTCGCTGTGTACTTAGTGCTTGATAATGACCATCTTGGCTTTGAATCACCTTCAAAGTAGAATTTCCCAATATCAGCTCCCAAATACAGAGTTGGCTCTTCAATTGTATCATCCTTCAATTTGAACTTTCGTTCAATGTTTTCAAGCTGGAACTTTGGATCTTCGCCAGAACATAGGATATCATCTACGTATGCAATGAGCATTGCCCAGTATCTGGATCCATCTTTCCTGGTTTCAATCCTTAAGTGCACATCCGGATCTGCCTTGCAAGGTGAATATCCAAGATCTCTCAAATGCTGGGTGAGGTATGACCTGAAAGATGCACCAGCAACCGGCAGTCCATACAGTGCGCGGACAATCTTGCAAGGTCTTCCTGCAAGGTGAGGTGGAAAACCATCTTCTTCTCTCGCTTTTAGGAAGTATTTCTCTTTAATCGGGGCTGTCAAATATGCATTTTGAATATCAGCTGAGAGAACCTTCAAATCATTCAGTGCTGCCAGCAGAAAGAATATTCTTACTGAGTCTCGACTGGGAACCGATGAATAAGTATTTTCTTTGGCCACTGCAGGGACTTTGTGACCGTCCCCTACCAACCTGGCCTTCCTTGTTAGGGATCCAAGCTTGATGTCAAAAATCATGTGGGTTGTTATCTGTTTATGGCCAACTGGAATAACATCATCATCTGAAAATTCAAACGCTGCCATATTGTTGGTCATTTCTTTATGAATTGCTCTTTCCCAGTGGTCGGTCCCTGTTTTCTTATCAATAGCCAGCGCTTGTTTGATTGAATGTGGCAACTCAACTCCATATTTGTGAGTCTTCAACCAATACTTTGCTGTTTTGGCCGCTTTAAGGATTCGGTCCTTCCTCCTCAAAATTTTGTGCACCCACCATCTGAAAGCTGGTGATTTTTCAAGATTATTGTTAACTGCATACTCGGCTAATTTCACTGGAAATGATTCTTTCACATCGCTTAACTTACACCATGATTCAGTGCCATCCTTCCAACTGGCAAGAATTCTCCAACCCCTAGTTGTCGGCTTATGGGTTTTCCTGCCATTTTTTGCTATGGTCGTGGCTTCATCATCAGTTAGTGCAGTGTTGTCGCATTCGTGGTCAATGAGCTCATCTAGTAGAGTGAACATCCTCCCGTCATCATCAACAGAGCTGTATAGGCTTTCTGCAACAATATTTGCCGTGTATTCCTCCATGGTGCCATCAGGTAGTTGCAATTTATACAGCCTCGTGTCTAGTATGGGATTCTCATTTCTGATTCCTATTGGTCTGTTTTGCAAGTCGCGAACCCTGTCCTTGACAACGCACCTGAGTCTTTCATCACCTCTTTCAATGATCACCTCATTTCCCAGATATTCATCTGGTTCATCAACATCTTTTACCGATGCTTCTGGCTCAGCCATTTCAAGTTTCATATCCGGTGTTTCTACTGGTTGATTCTCAAATAGCTCTATTTGGGGCTCTGGGTAGTTTTCCTGGAAGAATGATGCGCTATCCTTTACTCCATCTCCAATCTTGGATTCAATTGATTTGTCAATTGCTTCCATTCTTCTGAGGGTGTCTCTGTCCCGCCATTCAAATTCCTTGACGGGTCTTATTGAATTTGTAGATATTGGTATTGCCGACTCGGGCAGTAGCCAAAAACAATCCCCCCCACCTACCCTATTCCCACAGGGGCCCAACCATCGCGCCAGCCTTTCAACACCTCGGGTGGAAGAATCACCTTTTTCATAATAAAACACAAAATCATACCATTCTGATGAAGTATATAATGTAATATCCGGTCTATAGCCATGGACCAATTCAAATGGGGTTCTCCCCATTGAAGAAGGGTTGTTGGAGGCTGTTCGCTGCCTGATATTAGCACATAGTTCACCACAAAATGACCATAATCTTCTCGGTGACTTCTTCTTCGCATACTTGGTTGTGATTGCACTACCAAGATGGCCAATTGCTTGTTCTGCTCGATTTTGGAATGGGCAATGTGGCTGTATAAATGTCTGATGGATATGGTTGCGCTTTACAATTGAATTCCAGTGTGTTTTGTAGGTTCTTGGGGATCCTTGTTCTGGCGCACCATCAGAAATCAAATGCTCTGGAATTCCAATTTCATGAATAAATGTCTTCAGTCCTTGGTGGGCTTGTGATTTGTCCTGTATTGGTATAAATACTTCAAACCCATTTCCATTTGTAAAGATTTGTGCACATTTTTCTTGCCTCATAATACTCGTGGTTCTTGCATGCCATGTATCAGTGTACCAGGTTCCTTGTGCGACTCTCTTGTTCCTGAAGCGCTGAGTAGGCAGCCGCTTCATCAATGGTGATTGCAAATTCCTGAGTGCCTTCTGCGTCGTGACTTTCAATGTCTGCTCAGCTTTCTTGAAACTAATATTCCAAGTTTTGGCTAGGCGTTCACAGTCAACTTTGTTTGGACCTTCAATTGTTATCACTGATGGCCCCCATTGATTTCTTCTGTCAAGAGACCTTCTTTCTAGTGTATTGTCAATTTCTTGCAAGCTAGGGGCCTGTTTTGATTCTGCTTCAGGAGCTTCCATAAAGTCAAATTCTGTATCATCAAACAAAAATTGGTCTACCCTTCGCGCGCTTGAAATATTCCTTACTGAAGAAATCCGATGAGCAATATTTCCATCTGTTGCAATCTGGCATTCAGTTAGCATTCTCCTTGTGGATACTTGATGGACCCTCATCAGTTTGCATTGCTGCATGACACTTGGATGCCGTTCTTTTCCTAAGCTGGTCTTGGGAAGTTTATTTGTGACATTACTAGCAGGTTCTGTTACAACAGAACTTTCCTCCATTGCTTGGTCCTCTTCGGTCGACATAGCTTGAAGGCTGAATTGGTCCCCTGAAATTGGATCTCCATTGTCAATGGCTAGCTTGGCCATCCTGAACTTCAGTGAATGTGGATCCCAGGGGGTATCATTTGTTGCTATCAAATGTTGACATTCGTCAAGTTCAATTCTTGTGGGCTTTCTTGTGGGGAAATATGAGATCACGTTTCTCATACTCAGTTTGATAAAAACTTTCTTCGGATCATCATCCTCCAGTGGAGTTTGAATTGTAATTCCATGCTTGGATCTTGGATCAAATTGGCGAGGTGTCTCTTCAACAGAGTTGAAATTGCAGTCCCTCACTTGATTTGGGCATATCAAGCTGTTTTTCAATTTGTCCCCAAAGTACAGTGCTTGGTGGAACACTATGATATATACTTGGCCTGATGTTGGATTCGTCCATGCAGTCGCACAGCTTCCAATGGGTATTTTCTTGATGGGCTTGTATTCTTCAGAAAAAGGTGCTACATCAACGTGTGTTGTGATTTGATCAGGGTTCAGCAATACCATATTGCTTCCTGCTGCGGTAGTATCTGCATGTGAGTCTAACTCACAATATCCTTCTTCATTTTCCCCATCATCAAAACCTACAGGGACATTCATCTGGTATAATGACCGGCTCACCATTTTTAACAATTTGTGTTCTAGTGATAGTGTCCGGTTATTATGTCATTTCTTAGATTTTGATCCAAAACTGTCACCCGCGCCTTCATTTTCAGTTTCTTTCTTTTTGGTCTCAGCAGCCTTGAGATTCCTTTTCTTCTTAGCCTGTCTCATCTGGTAAAGCTCCTGGCGCTGTTCTTTTGACATTGTTTTATAAACACTTGTTGGGTAAGGCTTGCACTCAACTTTTCCTGTAAAGGTTCCAGTTGTCTTTTGCTTTTTGTTGCTGGTTGTGCCCATAGAATACAAACTTCTGGAACCTCTTTTACTCTTCCCGGTTGCAAGCTTTTTCAATCCAAGACGATTGGTGAATAGAATCAAACATTCATTGAAGTTGTCACGATAGTCTTTGCTTTCATCAATTGCATCTGCTTTTGCAGCATCAAGTCGCTCATCACTGATTGAATTGATAAAATCCCAAACAAATCTTCTTTCGTTATGATTCTTTTCAAATCTCAGAATTGTTCCATGAAAAGCAGTCCAATTTCGCTTGTGCTTGTTCCAGTCATAACCCTTGGAATCTCCAGTGTAGTGTGAATCTTTCATATCCTGGTATGTCTTGTTTAGAACCATAGTGATATTGGTATCAGTGTAAGCATGTTGCATCAGCGAAATGAAAGCGTTTCTTGCATTTCCTGAGTTCAGCGCGGTGTTTTGGAAATGTGCCACATATTCCCAACCAGGACCCTTTCTTGTTGCATCACACAGCAACCTCCAGACAACATTGTTGTCCTCATCATACTGGGGACCTGACAGGACGCCACATCTTTCATTGTAATCACTCCAAGTTGGATAAGTATCTGTTGTACTTTGTCCAACTGTTCCAGCCCTGGCTTCGTCAGTAACTTCTTCCTTTTCTTGGGGTCTTATGACATACAAGATTGGGAATCCTTCGGAGTTGAATCTGTATCTCAGGTTTTGTCGGAAGCCTTCCTCCCATTCCCTGAATTTTGTGAGATCCTTTAGCTCGGGTGGAGTTGCCTTTTCCTGTGATTTCACACTTGATTCCATCATCTTGATTCTGAATTGCTGCAGTTCCAGGTTGTTTGGGTTTGCGTTCCAGTCGATAGCCCTTGGCTTGACTCCAATCAATGGTTGATACCGGGCCCAATTTGCCCAAGTTAGGAGCCTCGATGATAGCCTGTTACCATAGTGGATACTTTTTGGATTAGGACAGTCTGGACTGATAGATTTCAATCCATGCATGAACGATTTAATGCTTTCCTTGTTGAGGTCTGTAATTTCACGAATATTGGACATCCCTCCCCTCATAATCTCTTCAGCTGATTCATAGTTGATACCAAAATCCATCAAGCTGCTTCTGAAGGCAAGCTGTTCTGGATTCAGAAATCTTCCATTGTTGAATCCCCTGATTTTTATTTTTGGTTGGGATGACCTCCTTCCGTACCGTTCAGCCCTTAGGTCGACGTCTAGTTGGTTCTCATCTTCATCGCTGCTATCACTATCACTCTGATTAACGTCATCTGGATTTCTGTGTTGCTTCACCGCATCCTGTATGGCTCTGATCCTTTTCTTTACCTTCTTGTCGATGACTCTTTTCCAAGTTGAGTTCATTTCTGGATCGGTCATAGCCTTTTCCATTACGCGCATGATTGTTTTCTCATTCAATCTGCCTTCATCCATACCTTCGTCATCACTCTTACCATCCATGGTGATTCCTGGTAGATCTTGGTCCACTTCCATCTTTGTTTCCTCCTCGCTACTGCTGGAGTCATATTTGTCATCGTCCTTTGGCTTTGCTTTTGATCTCGTTTGTCTTCTTGCTGTAGCCATGTTGTAGACAAGATTTCAAATGATCGTTTCGAAATAATTTGGAGGATATTATTCGATGTAGGTTTGGATGGTCGTTTCGATGACGCAATCGATTATTTAATCGAAGGTGGTATGTGGTGGGAGAGTGTAATCGAATCGAGGGATTAGATGTGAGATATGGATATCAATCGTTGGTGACTGTCGTTCTGTATTTATCCGGATCGAATTTTCGTTCCGGTTTTGTTATACTTTTGTGTGAGCTTTTGCTTTTGTTGCAAATCAAGATTGTGAGCTTTCCTATCCTTTCTTAGGATTTTGCTCATTCTGTATTTCTGTGGTGAAATTGTTTCCTGAGAATTTAGTGTTCTCTTTTTGTTCCGGATCTTTCCGCTCTTCGAGGATTGGTGTTCTCATATCTTTGGATTTTTGTTTTCTGTTTTCGTGCGGGCAGATGCTCTTCGCAATCTGTTCCTTCTTGCAAGCAGATGTTCTTCGCAATCCGTTTCACCACAGAATACTTCTGGCTCAATCTTCTTCTGGCTCACGTCATTTTTTGTTTTCAGTGAAAGATCAGTGTTCTCGAATATTGATTCCTTTCAACTGATGCCAACCTGGGCGGCTCTTTCGACTGAGCCGTCCAGCATCTTTTCCCTTGCTTGTTTTGCTGGATCTCGAAACCCGGTGGAGCCACCACCTTGGTTCGATTCTTTGGTCTCTTCTTTCAGGGAGACCGCCCTGGTGTTGGTCTGTTCCAGGGCTCCACAGGCAACTGCCTCTTTTACATCCTTGAGGGTTGATGCCGGTAGCTGATCAGGCTATTCCGGATTAGTCTTCGAGCTCAACTGCGTTTCCCGTTGAAACGCCGTCCTCAGCATTGTAGGATGCTGGCCACAGCCCGTAGACGCTGTGGGTCTGATAAACTAAAGAAAGTGTGTCGTAACAAACAAACAAACAAATGCAATCGGTCTTACGATCGATTGATTTAGTTAGCAAGATCATTACGGTTCGATCGTCTTCGCCGATCGAATCGACGGGTTAATTACTCGTCGTATCGTGTAATTTCAAGCATACAAAACACATGTAATTCTTAAGACACAAAACACACGCAAACCATCTTCGATTGGTCTTTCTTAGTATCGTATTACCGTGTAATTCACCGTGATATTCTCATTGGAATATCACAGTATTTGTACCTTATTACGTAGAATTAGTACTAGGTTGTACATAGATTTTAGGGCATGATAGTGTTTTAGAGTTGTTAATTCTTCGAAGAGTGAGCTGTTGGGAAAATTCCCGCTAAGAGACAATCCACATGGATAATCACCGACGATTATTCACTCAGGTTAAATAACCTTACGAATAAGGTTCATTTTCCTTCGTGACTTTTCGTACGTATGAATACGCGTTACACGGTGAATTCTTTTCACTTATGTACCAATTCTACGGGGCGCAAGGTAGACCCCTACAGCCCATTGGTACAAGGGCACGTGCAACACACCGGAGTATTAGCGGGCCGGTGCAAATATCAGTGATTTAGTGTGTGCATTGGAGTGTTAACAGACCGATGCACCAATTCTAGTGATCTTAGGAAAGAGTGGATTCGTCCGCTCATAATTTTAGTGTTAAGATAATGTAATAACCAATTGAAGTTAGCTAAAACGCCAATCTTCTCCTGCAAGTTTCAGACCCCTTCAAACAGGAGTGAGCAGCATCGAATACGATTGATATTGATCAATCTTGGAAATGAATGGAGTCGGAGCGGATTCATATCTGACTTGGAAGGAAGAAGATCTATTGATTCCAGAATCAAATGTCAAACGCCAACCATGGGATTGAATGGTAGGAATCGGTTGAGTGTGGAATGCGATTGAGAGATCAGAATGCGATTGAGAGATTGTAGGAATCAATTTGATCGTAGAATCGGATCAAATGGTCTTCTTGTAGGGAGACGAGATTGGGAAATCAGAATTGACTCGTAGAAACGCAAAGAGACATGCCGTAGAATCAAGAGGAATGTCTTTTAACAACCGGCAAATCGTGTTGTTAAGTGAAAACAAGAAATTACCGTTATGTGTGGTTAAATATGGACCAATAAGAAAACAGATCGACGTGCGCACATACACAAATGAGATGCGCGACGAAATACCAACTAATTACGAAGCTACGAGAAATACAATGAATGCAATGAGGAGTGAGGCGAAATTACTGATGGATCGATACTCGGGCATATGAAGACCAACAAGGCAATATAGCCAATATAGGAAGTCGATCACAGAAAACAAAAGAATGACTCACGACCAAAGGAATTGATCATTGATAAAAGAATCGGACACAGCAAAGTATCACCAGAAAGTGGTACGCGAAAATCTAGAGGCATAGGATCCAATACTAAGTATGTCAATGATATACATGTGAATATCAATGAAATATGGGGAATATCAATGACATACAAAATGGATACGCGAAGCCCAATTATGTTAGAAACAAGCAAATGAGACAAGTTTCTCCGACGAATTTACCGATGAAATATTAGTTAATCTACAACACGGGAATGCACGTGCAGTCTCATGATGGAGGATTGCTTAACACGGGATTGCATGTGAAATCCGATTGAGTATTCGAAAAAACAGAAAATAGATTAATTAACTCATAATCCGGAATTACAGTTGTTGATTAACAGTCGCAGATTCATACGAAGTCTATCTAACAAACATACCTACGAGTTACAATCCATTCCGGAGTACCAAACAGACCTACGAGTCAGGAAGTACGGAGTATTTTCTTACGAGAAATTTCCTACTAACGAAAATTGATCTTAGAATTTATCGATCGCGAACTTGAAGAAAATTCTAGACGTATTTGTACCATTGAAATCTAATACCCCTGTACGAAAATACTGGAATAAGCCATTATCTTGAACAAAATATATCAGATACTACTGAGAATTGGCTAGAACAACAAAGAAGAATATCAAAAATAAAATAAAAAATACATAACAAGAAACAAAAATAAAAATACGTAACAACCGAAAAGAAAATACCCAACAACATGCCAACCTTTACTAACAGATTCTTTCAAACTCTGGGAGCCGTCACCTATCCGGCCTTCTACATGATGAGAAACAATGATTGGTGGAAACAGAATGAAGTACCGGATGGACCACAGAATACAAGCGAGGATGATGATACCCAGACTCCACCGACGACTCGACGCAAACGCCATTCAAGACGGGCCAACTACGCACCATCGTCGTCTTCGTCTTCGTCTTCACCATCTTCTTCATCATCTTCTTCGTCATCAGAAAGTGACGACGATAATAGCGGTTCAAGACCTGGCGGACGATATGAGGGCAGACGCAGAGATGCAGAGCTGGTTAACCTCAGAAGACAAGCAGCAGAAGCCAAACGCCAAATGGAAGAAATCAATGCACTAAAGGAAGAAATGAGAGCTGCAAGAGCACGAGGACGAGAAAAAGAAAGAAGATATGAAGCGGAAATGAACACTCTGAGACAAACAATTCAAGAATCACACAACAGGGATGACGAGATGGAAGCGCTTAGACAAGAAGTGAGATCGGCCAAGGAAAAAGCAACGGGTCAGCAGCTACTCAAGGCAAAACCAATCCATGATTTCGACGGCCAACAGGAAAACTGGACAAAGTGGAAATCAGATGCGATAGCTACTTTTGCGGCCACAGGACATGAGGAGATTATGAATGATGCAGAGGCGGCCCGGAATTCACCGAGCAAAAACAAGGCACTTTGGGGAACATTGTTGTCGGCGTGCAGTGGCGGTAGTGCTCATTCAAAAATCATCAAGCATGAAGATACATTTGATGGTCATGCGGCATGGCAAGAACTATTGGGCTGGTATGATTCTGACAACCGGCGAGAATCTTATGCTGAGACACTAAAGCTTCGTCTACGATACAACCTGTTGCACCCAAATGGCAATATTTCCGAGTATATTAACACATTTGAATTGACCTACCATAAACTCCGGAAAATTCCACCATACCATATGACTGAATGGGATGCAAAAAGTATTTTTGCTCGCAATATTCGAGACCCAAATCTGGAGAGATTCAAAGAAGAATTACTGGAACACAAAACTGACAGGACCCTAGAAGAGATGATTATTAAGCTTCGCATCCATGATGAAGAACTTGCCCGCACCGCATACGATAGCAACAGAGGAGGCCACAAACGAGTCCGCCGTACCCCTGATGGTCCTAACAAGAGACAACGTATGGGCTCCTACGGCACTGGCACTCTTACCGGGACTATTCATCCCAACCTCAAAGGTATCATCAGAATCCCTCCAGACACATGGCAAGACCTTTCTCAACTGTATCGTGATTGGGTCCTCAAATACAACCAAGCTATCCGCCACAGTGATACTCCACCTCCTACTCCAGAGGGGGTTATTGTTGGGTCTCCACAAGATGATGGACTGAATCACTTTATTCCCAAATCCGGTCGCCAACGTCGGGTTCGACGTGTAATGGTACCCACCGGAACGACCTTACCGGTCTCACAACCACTGTCGCTACCGGAATCGCCGCCCGCCGGGTCACACACATCAGCAGACACACCTGCGTCACAACCTCCGAATGTCGATAGTGATCAGGATAGCATTGGAACAATCGATGAAACTGAATTATTCCCTCCAGGTTCCACGGCTCTCAAAACGGTTCGATTTCATCTACATTCTGGGAGGGATGGTGAGGTGAATTCAACACCACGACGAAACGCATCGTCTTATTTTTACACAACAAGAAGAAATAAGGTAGAAATAAAATCTGACGAAAATGAGAACGAGGATAGTGATGGAGAGGACGATGGAGAGGACGTACCAGATCTTGTTGCAAGAATGGATCCTGATTCGGACGATGAAAATGAGAACAACAATAATGATAACAAGCGGGGCCAACGAAAATCAAGGAAAACTGACCAGGGACCTGTACCAGCTCGACGACAAGAAAGAAGACCTAGAAGAACAACACGAACTAATTCAGCAAGCACCGCCAACATACATCGATACAGAGAAGTTCAACAAAATGACAATATTGCAGTTATTGATAGTGGTGGAGGAAGAAGACCAACGGTTACGGAACAAGCATGGCTTCGAATTGGAGGAGAAACTGGAATGACATCTGCAATGAGGCCGTACATGAGTAATGATACAAATGCCTATGTGGAGCATCCGGTTTGCAGTGCTGTAACGAAGGCTTTTATTCCAGGAAGAGAAGATCCAGTACTTCTAATGGTCCACTATGCAACTTTTGTGACCAAGGATAAAGACCAAACTGATGGTGAATCACTATTGACAACAATCGATATGGGTGATCATGGAGTGCTGGTGAATGGAGTGCAACCACAGTTGAGCAAATGTGGCATTACAATTGGAACGACATTCCTACCATTTTCATATGACGATGAAAAAGTTTATTTTCATATTACCAAACCAACAGAAGGAGAAGTTGATACATTGGAAAAATTTGAACTGAACAGTCCTGCACCTCCAGACATGCGCAAATATCCAATGTTGAGAAGAAAGAGAGCAAGAGAAACATTCAAATTTGCAAAACTTCCAATGCTGGAACTACGAAAACGGTTTGCTATGCTACCAGAATTGACGGTTTTGAAAACATTGGAGAATACAACACAACACTATGAAGAAATAGAAGAAGAAAATCGAGAAGTCCCAAGGAAACATTACAGGAAAAGATTCAAGGCATTCCATTACAGAAGACAAAATGAAACAGTGAGCACTGATTACACATATTTTTCGAAGAAGACATCTCAAGGACACAACGGGGGACAATTTTTTAGTGGCACCAAGACAAAGCTTTGGTCTTTTCATCCTCTGAAAACAGAATCACAATGTACAATTGCCCTACAGGATTATCTTCGCGAACATGGAGCACCGGATACTATTCTCAGTGATAATGCAAGATCTGAAACAGGGGTAAAGTGGACTCAAATTTTTTGAGAGAATATGATCAAAACAAGAACAAGTGAACCACACCACAGCCATCAGAATCTGTGTGAAGCGGAATGGGGAAGATTGTCCAAGATGGTACAAAACAGTCTACGTATGTTTCAGGCACCAATCAGTTTAGCGCATTGGTGTGCAAAATGGTGTGTGTCAGTTAACAATTTGGCAGCGAGAAAATCGCTAAATTGGAAAGTACCCCTCGAATTGCACCAAGGCTGGACACCTGATATCTCCCACCTGAGATTTCATTTCTATGAACCAGTGTGGTATTTTGAGCCAAGATTCAAGAGCCCCAAAAACAACATGTTGAAAGGGAGATTCCTGGGTTTTGCGGAATCAACGGGTGATGCAATGACTTATTATATTCTGACTGAACCAGATACACCAAAACAGAAAAGACAAGTGTTGATGAGATCGGTAGTTAGAACAAGACGCAAGGAAATTGGCACCAAAGATGAATATGTGAATGACAACCCGGAGGCAGAGAAGTTTATTCTTTCCTTGTCAGAACACCAGCAGAACATGGAAGATATCAAGAGTACTGACGAAGTCCCATTGTTATCTTCAGGGGAGAAATTTGTCGCGAGCTCTGAAGGAATGGAAAATTCTACTAGCACCAATCCAATGGAAGCCCGTGATGAAAATGACAATGCAACTTCAGGGGAGCTTGATGCTGATGAAGAGGAAAACACGTTGGACATGGAAGAAGAGATGTTACCAAGTGATATAGATGGATGCAACAATGCTGAAACACATCAGGATATCTTGGAAAGCACAGAAGTAAATTTGGATATGGATTTCCGGAAGATTTTGGACCATTTCTGGGAAAATGGGATTTTGGTATTTAAGGCGCAATACATCGATGAGCTGCAAGGCAATACAGTATTGAATACTCCATTCCCACAATTGAAGAAAGATCAACCACTGGCATGCGCAAAGTATATCAAGGAGTACATTGTTGAAAGCAGGAGAGGAAATAACAGACCATTGAATGTATGGGCAGAGCAAGTCATAAAACAACAATCTGGCATTGTCAGAAGAATACGATTTATGAAGTCCTTGATACACAAGAGTGTTCAACGCGCAGTCAACAAGAAGAAACCATCCAGGAATCAAAGAATGGCAAAGAAGAAGAATCGTGAAAAGTTTGGACAGAAGATTCCAAATACCTATGAAGAATGTATGCAATTCGATGCGGAAGCTGGCAATACAAAATGGAAAGATTCAATTCAGAAAGAGATGGATAATTTGGAACGACTAAAATGTTTCAAATATCACTCAGCAGAAAAAGAATTTCCAAAAGAAGAAGGTTGGCAACAAGCAAGATTGCAGATGATTTGGGACATCAAGAGCAAGGACGGCAGGTACAAGAGCCGATTAGTAGCAGGTGGTCACAGGATTGACTCGAGTGAATACAACACATACTCCAGTCAGATCAACAGTTTATCTGTGTACTTACTATTTCTAATTGCCCAACACCAACAACTGGATTTGATGACAGCAGATGTGGGCAATGCGTTCCCAACTGCACCGGTTCAGGAAAAAGTATGGGTGTGGGCTGGAGACGAATTTGGTGAAAAGAAAGGATGCAAAGTAGAAATACAAAGAGCGCTGTATGGACTGGCGGGTAGCGGTAGAGCTTTCATGGACTTTCTGGCTGATACACTCATGAATTTGGGTTTTCGACCGTCAAGAGCAGATCCAGATTTATGGTTACAGAAAGAAGGAGAAAGCTACACATATATTGGTACGCATGTTGATGACCTTATGGTAATAGGAAAGAAACCACAAGATTGGATCGCCAGAATTGAACAAGAATTTGCGCTGAGAAATGTTGAATCAGAACCTCAGTATTACCTTGGTACAAGTCTTACAAGAATCAAAGATGGACGATTGTTGATGAACTCTACAAAATATATCAGTGAGGTGATTCGGAAATATCAAGAGAAATATTCAGTGACCCTCAAGAAAGAAAATCTGCCAATGAAAACCGATTGCCACCCTGAACTGGATGATTCGCCATTACTGTCAGTATCTGAACATAAGGAATTCCAACATATTATTGGTCTAGGACAGTGGTTGGTGTTGTCTGGAAGAATTGATATTGCATTTGCAGTATCATCTCTCTCAAGATTTGCAGCCGGACCGCGAGAAGGTCATTTGCAGATGGCTAGGCACATCCTGGGATATTTGAAGAAGTACAAAAAGAAAGGAATTCTAGTGGATTCAAGATCTCCAAGGATCAGTTCAAATGGTGATGTCAAGCTCAAATACGAAGAATTTACACATCACTACAAATATTACAAGGAAGAATTGGATCCAATGTTCCCTGTGCCTCTAATTCCTGAAATGGATTTGAACATATTCTGTGATAGTGACCATGCACATGACTTGGTTACTGGAAGGAGTATCACTGGATTGATTGCATTCGTTGGGTGTATGCCAGTCTACTGGAAGTCTAAGAGACAGACATCAGTTCACACGAGTACATTTGGAGCTGAATTTACTGCCCTGAAAGACGCGGTTGCATTGGCCATCATGCTCAGATACCACCTTAGATCGATGGGAGTTGTAATCACCAAACCAGCAGAGATCTATGTGGATAACAAAAGCGTAGTAATCAATTCCACCAACCCTGCAAGTTCACTCAACAAGAAATCAATCGCACTGGCCTACCATTTCGTCAGACAACACCAAGCTGGAAAAGTCGTATCTATCAGTCATATTAACTCACAGGACAACTATGCCGACATTCTGACCAAGCCGCTAAACAGTAATGCATTCCGGAATCTCCTAAATGAATTCATGACAATGTAAAAACAAAGTTAAGTACCACAATTCAGTAATAAAACAACCACACTAAAAATCCATGTCTAAAAAACTATGTTGTATGCTTCCCTCTAAAAATCCGATAGGAATCTAAACCAAGCGAGATCATGGATTTAGGGGAGAACAACCGGCAAATCGTGTTGTTAAGTGAAAACAAGAAATTACCGTTATGTGTGGTTAAATATGGACCAATAAGAAAACAGATCGACGTGCGCACATACACAAATGAGATGCGCGACGAAATACCAACTAATTACGAAGCTACGAGAAATACAATGAATGCAATGAGGAGTGAGGCGAAATTACTGATGGATCGATACTCGGGCATATGAAGACCAACAAGGCAATATAGCCAATATAGGAAGTCGATCACAGAAAACAAAAGAATGACTCACGACCAAAGGAATTGATCATTGATAAAAGAATCGGACACAGCAAAGTATCACCAGAAAGTGGTACGCGAAAATCTAGAGGCATAGGATCCAATACTAAGTATGTCAATGATATACATGTGAATATCAATGAAATATGGGGAATATCAATGACATACAAAATGGATACGCGAAGCCCAATTATGTTAGAAACAAGCAAATGAGACATGTTTCTCCGACGAATTTACCGATGAAATATTAGTTAATCTACAACACGGGAATGCACGTGCAGTCTCATGATGGAGGATTGCTTAACACGGGATTGCATGTGAAATCCGATTGAGTATTCGAAAAAACAGAAAATAGATTAATTAACTCATAATCCGGAATTACAGTTGTTATCTTTGAAGAGGAGGACCTCTGATGTAGGTATAGCCTCGGTTCAATCAAATCGAACTCGTGTATATCGATCGTAGATGGGATTGATGGTAGGTTCGAGAATCGATTGATAAGGGAATCAATTAAGTGTCGAAGACGATAGTCGGTGGCGGGGGGATCGACCATATTTCAATTTAATCGCCGAAACGACTCAAGCCGGTTAGGGATGAGGTGAATCAATTGAACTGGAGAGGAAGGATTGATTGATGATCTAACGGAGGGGAGATCAATGATGACAAGAGAAGTATGGAATTTGAACGGGAGACTTGGTGGAAAGATCAATTAAATCGAGGATAAAGTCAAACGTCGAGGATTGATTGCTGCTCCAAGCCGTAGGATGGAATCGTAGTACGTTGTGAATGGAAGAGCACATGCAAAGCGTAGATGATAAAGAGAAGGATTCTGGTGGATAGAGGGTGAAGAGAATCGATTTCATATGCAAAGTGATGGCGATTCATATCTTGGAAGATGAGATTGGGGCAATCAGAATTGACGCATAGAGACTTGAGCGGACTTGAGTGTGTCATTCTTGGATGCCGTAGATATACAAAGAGACGTGTCCTTGGAGAAGAGGAATGCGGACCAACGGCAAAGAGACGTGTCCTTGGAGAAGAGGAATCGAACGTTTGTGAGAAGGTCAAAGAATGGAATCAAACGTGGGGAAGATGTGATCGACAGTTGACAGAGGGATCAACCACCATAGGATAAATCAAATGAAACTTGTCAAATCAAATTGGAGACAAGATGGAATATTGATGCGTATCCTGGAAAGGAGATTGGGGAATCCGAATCACCTCAGAGAAACTGGTTTGGATTGTAACTTTGTCAAAGAATCGGTGAAGATATCATAGGGAAGGACAATGATGACTCTGTCAAAGAGATCAGTGGAGAGAGGACCGATGGACTGTAGAGTCACGGAGGGATGTATCGTACAATCAAATATCGGTGCTGTTCTTAGGAAGAAATGGAACATTGATAATCAATTGATCGGAGAATCACGTAGAGCGGGACCATAGACAAAACAAATGTTGGAATTGATTGTCTTGAGTACTATTGATTGTCTTGAGTACCGAGCGAGTCAGACGAATAAATCATAGTGGAAATTGAATGTTGGCTTAGGTTCAATTGTTGAATAGAATCAAGCGAGTTGATTAGCGATGAGACGGATTGATTGATGGTATCACGGGTGGTACCGTGGAGTCAAATATCATAGCAATGGGATTGAGTGTTTGAGATCGATCAATCAATGAGCCATGCAGTAGTAATCAAATCGATTAAGCTGGAGTTGTTGATCATCAACGGAGTCAAAGGAATCGATCGTAGTGGAATCCAAAATCGAAGACGATTGATTGATGGTAGAAGCGTGATCAATCGGAATTGAAAAGAAGATTAGATCAGGGAATCAAAATCGTCGAAGGATGATAGCACGGAGTCGCGCCGTAGAGACAAAAGGAATGTCTTTGAACAGGAGAACTCATAACCGTAGATGCAGGATCAGATGTAGCATGCGGTCGGTGGGGCGAATGGTAGATTGGAGAATCAGAATCGTCAAAGGGAATCAATTGGCTTGTCGTGGCATTATGTGATGCCGTAGAATAGGATTGGTCTGAAGGAATGCAAGGAGAATATCAAGGCAAGGATTGAAGATCGGGGTCCAAAGCCGATTCGTAGACTTCTTCTGTTTGAGGTTTCATCTAGCTCGTATGTTAATTAAGCTTTGAATCATATCTTCGTCTTGATACCGTCAGAACCGGCAACACACCCCTTGATTCGACACTTGGTGGAGGAGTGGCGAATTATCAGTCGGTTCTTATTGCAGGTTGTTTTGTTTTTGAGTGGAATCGGTGTCGCGTGCGGGCGATGAGAAGTAAAGTGGTGGAGGCTATGAGGGAAACTCTGTAAGGTAGAGGCATGTGGTGATCCAATGCACACCCCTTGATTCAGATGTACACCCCTCAATTCAACACTTATGGGATTGAATTCCATGGTTCAATCGAATTCCATGGTGGTGAATGATACAAAACGTCAGTCAAAAGTACCGTAAAGCCAATCCGCTTGTGGTGGGGTTACATGAACCGGTGACACACCCCTTGATTCAACACAGAGTGAGGGAGTGTTGTATTATTTATCGGTTCATGGATATTGAGTTCAGTGGGATTGCAATACTGGAAATGCCCGGAGACATAAATAAATTTCTTTAAGTGTATCAAGAAAAAAAAATCTGGAATTTGTGCACGTGCACGTCCAAATTGAGCGCCATGCAGTCATCCAATGGTATCCCTGGATTCGGATGCACACCCCTCGAGTCAGGTACACACCCCTTGATTCACACGTAAAGAAGAGAATTCCATGGTGCAATAGAATTCCATGGTTGTCAAGAATACAAAACTGTAGGGCGAATTCCATGGTTCTATCGAATGCCATGGTTGTAGAAACAAAAGAAGGATGCGAAAGCTGGACTTAATCAGAATCAAAGACGGCAGGTAATGTGGTGGGGTAAAGCAACTGCCTTGGGATGGGGAAGTTGCAGTCGGTTGCAATGTGCAGTCAAAAAAGTCGTAAAACCAATTCACCGACAAGATGTTGGCATATAGATGATACAGCTTGACTATGAGGGCATCCCGATGTCGTTTGGAGAGTCAAAGGACAGGCTGATATTTTGGTTTGGGGCAAACCAGATTACAGCATGGGGTTCGCAGGGATCGTATGTATGCAGGAGTGGCGTTTGGAAGGTCAGTGACCTCACCAAGTGTCCCAGATGGTGGTGAGGGTGAGGGAGCTGATTTTGGCAAGCGCCGGAATGTTGCAATGTCATGCTGAGGAGTGAATGTCCATCAGAAGGGAGCTTGCGTCGCTGAGAGAGCTTCGACAGGGGTCGCGGCAGCATTGGAAGCAACCATTTTGGTAGTCTCAGAGGGAATAGTCGCGTTGACATTCTTGGCTTGTTCAGTGGGCGTGATAGGGGCCAAGATGGGAGCGTCCGGGGGAGCGGCCTTTGGTGTGGTATATTTTCGCTGTAGTAAATTGGCAAATTGGGCCCTGGATGCGGTGGCAGATGATGGGTCTCCGGTGTAGGCTTGCATGAAGAGGTCAGGGCGCCATTTGGTTTTGAATCTCCAATGGGTAATAGTGAGTTCAAATAAGACGATAGGTTCTTCATCAGTGTTGGTTCGGATCGCATGCTTGGCTGCCGCATCAAATTCTGTTTTGTATCGCATTCGCTTGCGAGACCCATTGTTTCTAACATGTTTGATAACACATTTGTTGAGAAGGTTGGCAATGTGGCCTTGTGTGACTGCATTGGGGTCTATTAGATTGATACCAATTGCTTTGGCGATGCAATTTAGAATGTGAAGTTGTGGGTCCGGCGCTATTTCGAGTGGTCCTTCTTCTTTGCGGGTCACAAAGAATTCTGAGAGTTCATCGGTGCCAATGATTTCAGAGTAGGCTTTGTTGAGGGACGCGGCTGCAGATGGGTTGCTAGCACTTGTGAATTGGAATTCGATTCCAAAGATTGGAGTCCAGTCAAATGGAGTTGGCATCGTACGTTTGATTGGCTGTGGCTGTTTGCGTTTGGTGTTGTTGATCGTTGGAGAAGCGTCGTCGTCATTGATTGTCAGAGAAACAATCGTTCCCGTCAATTAACCTTGCTTGTCAATCACAGATGGTGTCCGGAACGTTCGTCGGATAGACAATCGGATCTGAACAGAAAATTCCGGTAGAAGGATTGGTAGTGCGCTGTGGAGATCAGGGGAAATAGATTGGTATGGATTATCGAGTGATCGTCGGAACGATCCGCGGAGGTGCGAAAGAGAGGGCCAAAGAACGGTTATCGAAATATCGGTGGTGGCGTCGGCGTTCTCTGATTAACCGGTGCGTGTTGTCGAAATATCGGAATATCAAATGATCGTCAGAACGATCCAAGAATGAACCAAATGGGCGTCGATTGGCCTTTATTAGGGATGATAGACGCGGAAGAAATGATATGGGTTATTGCAATCGGCGTGGCTGGTGCAATGGGCTGTTATGAAAGACGGCGGTGTCCGGAACGTTTGCCGGACAATCGATTGTCGTCGATGATAATTAACCGTGCGGGCCGGTCACAGATGTCCGGAACGGTCCTTGTATTAACCGGTGCTTGGTCGTGAATTACAGAAGAAGATGCTTGTAGAAGGATCGGTATTACACCCCCTGATTCACGAGCAGGGAGGTGAAGAGAAAGAAAGATACGGGGGGGAGGCCGAGAATGTGCCGCACAGGGAGCTAAGCACACAATTTCCTCTGGGGTTAACCGACAGTGGAGGTGCTGAACGGCCGGAGATAGGTAGCTTAAGGTAAACACTGGTGCTCTTGCGGGACACAAGTGTAAGTTATAAGGGCTCTATAACCTGTTGTAACTCTAAAAATCGACCGAAAGATATAGGATAATTGAAATTTAAAGAGATGTGAGCTCAGAGAGAGGCTCTTACTTTTACTGTGTATTTTACTGTATTCGACCGGTATCCCTGTGTTATTCGTGTTGTATGTAGGGATTTCTAAACCAGTCGTCGATCATGTGTAATTCGTCATAAGACAGAGAACACATGATATGACCTAAATGTTTGGATACTTGAAGTCATTTTTATCTCTGGAGGAGTCTAAGTAACTTTTCAAGTGTAGAATGGATATAATTCCTGTAGAACGTACGTAAGTAGGGTACGTGTATTTTTGACCGACAGCAGAAGGTGTCGTCCTTGGTGTCTCCAAGAAAATGGTATCCGCCTGCTCGGCTCTTGGCGCCCGGACACAGTAGGTATGCTGCGTCACTGTCAACGCGGAGAATCATGTCGCTGGCCCCTCAAATGATGGTGGCGTCAGGGTTGCATGCTGCGTAGTTGAGGAAATATTTTGTGGCAGTTAACGCGGTTTGGTTGTTCTTGGCTGATGCAATATCGTTGAGTGCGTGTAACATCGTGTTGTCGATTGCCCGTGCATAGAATAGAAATTTACCGAAATCTTGTTGTATGAATTTTATCTCTTTTTCGGTAAGCGCGGTCGTATCTTCAAGTTTTGCGTATTGAATCTTCACGCCGTACGCGGGTACGTCAGCTCATGATGGTCCAGCATACGTACGTAAACGGCACGTGTTCAAATTCCTTTAAGGCTTGTTCCACGTAACCATCCATGGACAATTGGACCTCGCGTTTGACGTAGCCCCAACGTAGGTGGACCCCCACGTATTGTTTTCCGGTCCAGTCAACCTTGAAGGTGTATTTGGCCCCGACCACGTCTTCCTGATTGACGTATTTGATCCCAAAGTCATCCACGACTAGGGTGAAACTTATGTCCCTCTCGTCATGGAGGAATAGCCCCTTGGTGTGGGGCGCCTTTCGATATCCATATGATTGTAGGTGCGCTACTAAGTCATCATGTGCAATTTTGCCGCTTTGCTTGAGTCCATACCACGCCTTTTTGATCCTGGCATAGACGTAGTCGCCTCGCTTGAGCCCCTCTAGGCCGTAAGTCGCCCTGATGCGGGGGGGGATCATGTCCCATCTGAATTTTACGAATTCGGGCTCATCAAGTGAGGAACATAAGTACATGTTAGAAATGTTGCCGGTACAGTACCTGGCCCCTGGGGTGGATACTACACTGTTCCAGTGGGTTTTTATGGTTTCCATACTTGCGGTTTGGGTGGACACGTCACCATGGTACTCCAGTTGGTCGCCTCCTGCTGTGATTCGCGTTCTGTAGGGATCGGATTTCTCGGGGCGTATGGCTACTGTGTATCGAGGATAAGTGACCTTCTTATGTACTGGCACCGCATGTCTATCGATCCAATCCAATACATCCATCCCCTCCACCCCGTTGGGTTGGAACCCTTGAAGTAGGCGGCCAAACTCATCTTCACCTGACTTGAGCCATAATTCTTGTATCTGTGCTTTGGGGTGCTTGATTAGATTGCGGTATGCTGCCCACTTGTTCAAATCATCATCCCATATGGACCCCCCACATGCTAGCTGGGGCCTATATGTTAAATCGTTTGTTTGTAGGGCCTGTTTTGGTACGGGAAAATGAACCGGATCACGCGGGTAACTCCCCATTAGTGCCTTGGGTTTAACCTTGGGTTTTGAGTAGTATTGGTCGGATTTATAGTATCGAGACACTTCACCATGTATGTAGTCGGCAATGTCCCCATCGGCGAATCTTACTCGGTAGTATTGGTTGGTCTGATCATAGTTTACTACTTCACCTTCATACCACCCGGAGTTGAACTTCTTCCTAATGATGGTGCCCACTGCCCAGGGGTGTCCCCGGCGGGCGCTGCTTTGTTGTGTAGGCGGCATCCTTGGAGGTTCGCGTGCATTCCCTGGTTCGTTACTTGATTTTGCATTGGGCCCGTGTGCCACCCTTGGAGGTATGCGCGCGTCTTTGGTTGTATCATTACGCTTGGCATTGGGCCCATTTCGTTTTTGTCGTGTACCTATATGCAAAAGCTCTCGTATACTCCGAAGGGCCTCGTTCACTTGGGTTCCCTGTTCCATATAAGGGATTGGCGGATGGGGTTTACTAGCAACTTCCTTTAGGTCTTGGAGGATCATGAGCAGTTGGTCTGTAGAAGAGGTATGTGGCATCTCAGTCTTGGGAAAAAACGCCACTGTGTTGCTGATTCTGTTGGCGCGGCTGGCCTCCCCGACGCATGTGTAATTCCTGTAGTGCTTTAAGGCCGGTCCAATGTAGTAACCCCTTGTCCCATGGTCCTGCCAGCATGCGCCGCGTTCTTGAGCTCTGTCATGAATAATCACCCGACAGCCCATAGGGGCAAGGGGGTGTTTGTTGTAGTCATAGATCCCGCGTCTGAGCTCATATGCCGATAGTTTTGGCTGGGTACGTGAAGCGCGTAGCAAGTTGAGGGTAATGAGGGCCTGTGGGATCAGTAGGTCCCAATCGTCCACCGGGAACTGGTCATCCACCCCATTCAATCCCGCTATGAAATGGTTCTTGAATGTCTGTATTGCCCTTTCTGCATGTTGAGCCGGTGGTCCCCGGGTGATGCTAGTTGGTAATCAAGGTTGTTCTTTGTGATGTATGCAATTAGTTTCTTGGAGGTTTCGTTGTCCATACATACTATTTTTGCACTCACGTTGTCCTCTTTCATCCGCGCGTAACACGCCGTGAATCCCTGTAGGAGGTCTTCACTCTTGCGTTACTGGATGGGTTCCACGTCAATGTAATTGGAATCGTAGTCGTACATGAGGAATACATACTGATGTCCACAGCGTGACGTGACTGGGTATCTCCCCGGTAGGTCCCACGCAATGAGTTCCTTCGGTTCGTCTCTGGCGCGTGACTCTGCCTGGTTGGTTGGTTGCATTTCATTCGTGGCAACTATGTCTACGCAGACGTTATGTACCTTCTTTCGGTCGACGCGCCAGGGTGGCTCTGTATCGGACGTTGGCTTGTCCTTTGGGTTCTTTTGCTTGCGCGTGTTTTGGATGCCTTGCCGGACCATTTGTAGGTGCCCCATAGTCGTTTCTTCTGTGAGTGGAAGGTATCGGTTGACCCGTTGTACGGTGAGGCCCGGCCATGTGGCAAATGAGCCGCGCTCAATGGCGTGGATCCATGTCTCTTTAGTGGGATATCCTGCTGCTGCGTGGTAAAATCGGATCAGCTTGGGGGTGGCTTGAATCTGGTATGCCCCTGCCCCCGTGTGTATTGAACATTCGTTTTCGTTATTGTTTTGGTTGGCGCTGGTTGCGGCGGCTTTGGTTTCAGTATCGTGTTGGTCGGCGCTGGTTGCGCTGTTTGCGTTTTCGTTTTGCGGGGGGGGGGGGTCTGTCACCCTTGGAGATTTAGCCGTCCCCTTTGGTGGGTCGGGCTGATGGAGGGGAACCATGTATAGATTCCTTAGGGGGTCACGTTGACCGGTGAGTATGACTTGTTGGGTTGGGCCGTAAACGGCCACGTTGTTCTTAGAGAACTCTACGTGGCACCCGGTACTGCATAGTTTAGGCACCGAGACTAATGGCAGTTCCACTTCATCGAATTTGTGACACCCGCGTGCCTCGAGGGGGAGCCGGGGTAGGTCTAACAGGTCTGTTGCTGTGGAGAGCATCTTGCTCCCATTTGCACAACCTACGGTCAGCGCCCCTGGCGTCTCTTGATGTGCCCCCCCTTGGTATGAAGATAAGACAAAGTGGTCTGTTGCTGCCAAATCCAGGGCCCCATAACCCGGGGAGGCCCTGATATGGAACGCGACGTCTTGTGCAAAGGTAACCGTACGTGGCGGTCGAGGTAGGATATCACGCAAGGGATCACGTAGGATACTACGTAACTGTGAATCATGATTACTAGGTTCTTTATGTACGCTACTTTTGTGTTCCCTCCCACACCGTCAAGATCGCAAGGGCGTATCAACAATCATGGTCCGGCTGTTTCTGTTGGGGTTGGGACCATTCCACTTCAATAACTGGTCTGTGTTCCTGGTGGCTCCACCTATCTGATTGTCGTAGGTGGAGCCTTCCTGGTGATTGTCCTTGTTGCGTCGCCTGTAACAATTCCGGCCGTCGTGGGTGAGATTCACGCCACACGAGTGGCAGTAATATTTGTATTGCTTCCACTCCTGAAGTATTGGTTGGTGTGCGTCGGTGCGGCTTGCGTCGGCCGACTTGAGGCGATTTACATCGGCTTGGAGGACAGCCATTGCGGTTTCCCATTGGTTGGACATTGTCATGGTTGATGCCGCAGTTGCTGTTTCAGTGACTTGGGAGTAGATTTCCTGACACACGTTGGCCAGATCACGTTGTTTGTTTTTGAGCTCTGTGAAGCGTTGGTCAGCCTGAATATCCGCTAGGTTTGCTGTAGTCGTATTGGTGTGGTAACTGCTGTACAGCTCTTCAGGCGTTGCCCCCAGAACTTTTTGTATTGGGTGAATCCACCATCCATCGTGTCCCGGTATTTCTTCCAATCCTCGTCTACTCTGTGTAGTGTGATGGGGTCGTGTTTGCTGCGTGCAAATGCCTCCCGTGAGTAATCTGTTGTCGGCGAAAAATACGGACTTTGTCGGCATCAAATTCGATTGGAAAAGCCGACAAAACGAAACGACGACCGAGGTGCGAAACGAGATACGAATACTCCAAAGAACGAAGCTTAGAATCAAACACACCTCCACTACTTGGAAATCCCTAAGTGGTAAAAACGATATCACTTAGGACTACAAACAAAAGACAGTAATCGGTTAGAAACAAGACATATCCAAAGACCTGACCAATAAGTGAACACTTGGAATCCATAAGTATATTCAAAAGAATATACTTGATATCCCGTGAGGAAATTACTTATTGCAATCAAGAAAATCAATACCGTTTCCAGATGGACCTCATATCTAGCATATATACCACGAACAAGCATACGCCCCATCGAACAGATTACTTAACCCCACAATGACCGATACCATCGAATGACCGATACAGTAAGACTGACACGACGCTAACACAGCAACAGCAACAGAAGAATCGGTACGATGGTAAAGAAGACAGTAACAAATAACCGGGAAAGATCTCTACCATGTAAAAAATACAGCAGAGAGCCCCGATACAGTACGGAATACACAGTAAAATTAAGAGCCTCTCTCTGAGCTCACTTTCTCTTTAAATTTTAATTATCCTATCCTTTCGGTCAATTTTTAGAGTTACAACAGGTTATAGAGCCCTTATAACTTACACTTGTGTCCCGCAAGAGCACCAGTGTTTACCTTAAGCTACCTATCGCCGACCGTTCAGCACCTCCACTGTCAGTTAAATCCAGAGGAAATTCTGTGCTTAGCTCCCTGTGCGGCACATTCTCGGCCTCCCCACATCTCATTCTTTCTCTCTTTTCCTTTCCCCCTGCTCGTGCATCAAGGGGTGTAATACAGATCCTACCAGAATCTTCTTTTGTAATCCACGACCAACACCGGTCATTAGAATCGAAAACAAGAGCCATCGAAGTAATTATACCGCCGACGGTTATTTACTAATCCAACGGATCAACAACGATTGTTTCTTTAACGATCGTCACGATCGATTGTTTCTCCATTGACGACGATCGTACAACGGATTCATTACAACGACAGATTGATCGGAAACTCCTTCACCAGTATCAAACGGATCGAACGCTGTCGCAGAAACAGCTTCACCAATCAAGCAAATCGAACGCTGCCTAAGGAACGCTGCCACACAACGACGCAACGCTTCGATTCAATAAACGATAAACGACGAACTAAAAAACCATGCCAACAGCTCCATTTGACTGGACTCCAATCTTTGGAATCGAATTCCGATTTGCAAGTGCTAGCAACCCAACTGCGGCCACATCCCTCAACAAAGCCTACTCTGAAATCATTGGCAAAGATGAACTCTCAGAATTCTTTGTGACCCGCGAGGATGAAGAAGAAGAAGGACCACTAGAAATAGCTCCGGATCCACAACTCCACATCCTCAATTGCATTGCAAAGGCCATAGCCATCAACCTAGTGGAACCACCACCAGATGAAATAACAAAGGGCCATATCGCCAATCTCCTCGACAAATGTGTTATCAAGCATGTCAGAAATGGTGGATCTACAAAGCGCATGAGATACAAAACAGAATTTGACGCTGCTGCGAAGCACGCTATTTGGACCAACACGGATGATGAGCCAATTGTTCTAATCGAAATCACAATTACCCACTGGCGTTTCAAAAAAAATTGGCGCCCAGACCTATTCATGGAAGCCTACACTGGAGACCCACCATCAGATGATGAGGTAGACGTTCCAGATACACCTGCCGCAACGGCACCACCTGCCGCAACGGCCGCAACCGTCTCCCCTACTGAGATGGGACAAATTACGACCCTACTACAACAACTGGTCAACAATGGCAACAGCAACAACAATAACAATGCCGGCGCCAACCACCAAGCAACACTTGACTTACCATGGAATCCCGCAACCTTACCACCACCAGTCAAAGAGCGCTACTACAAGAGAGATGAATTCCTCACCAGAGACGATATGAAAGACTTTCCAATCACCTACACCGACTCATCCAGAAATGAAACGGTAATCAGGCAAAACTACTACCTACACAACCTAGGCAGTAGTAGAAATGACCAACGTCTGATCACTAGAAGTGGAGATTGCTTTGATCTAACCAGAGCCTCTGACAAGTCAAAGGAAGCAGCTAGAGACAAATTGTTCCTCTCAGGATTCCCACAACTAAAGGATGATACTCACCCTCAAGTTAGGAAATGGTACAGGGAATTACTGCACATGCACAGCAGCATCATATTTATATCCACCCTTACTATCTCTACAGGCGCGAAGCTGACAGCCTCAGAGGATTCACCATAGGTGATAGTCTCCCTCATGACCTACCTGCTAGGTATGAATTGGCGATTCAAGAATGGGGTAATCTCATCTACACTGCACTCAGAACTGACAAGATAATCCCTGACTCATGTGGAAGAATGAAGTCCACCATTCAGAGCTTTGAAGGAGGACAAGGTTATGAAGCGCTGTACACAGTTATTGCACAGACACATCCCAACTCCAAAAGGCAATCCAATGCGGGACGAATGGTCAGGAATCCTCCCAACCAAGATGCAAATGAATCCCTTGAGGAATACTACTTCAAATACAAGGATTACTTGCGACTCAGAGTTTTCCTCCAAAACCAACCTGGCACCATGAGTTCGACAGAAGAAGTCAGCAATTTGATTGCAGGGACCACCCTCAGTCACAAACTATTTGAGAAAACAGAAGATGAACGCGACTCAGATGACCAATTCAAAGGGGACAAGTACAAAGCAGGTAGGCTTCTACAAACCCTGCAAACATATGAGCAAGAGATCAAGGCTGAACAGAAGTACAAGAGGAACACCTCCAAACCAATTCAGTCCAAGCAATTGCCTGTCTCAGGCGCCAGACCGGGTCCCCGTCGCAATGACAGGTTTCAAAAGCGCGCTAGCAACAGTACTGTTAGAACACCTTCTACTTTGACTTCTCACTCAATCAGCCTGATTGATTCACTTGGCTACCCAGAAATGGATGAAGAATCTGACAACCCCTTCCTCCATCAAGCATATTGCAATGCTATCACTGTCTTCGACAAGCAACCTAGTCTCTTTGACACATCCAGAAAATGCATTGTTTGCCACATGTCCGGTCATAATTTTGATAATTGTCCTGCATTGCAAGATGTTGAGTCCCTCAAGAAACATAGGATTGCTGCAGCTGTTTTTCTGAACAAATCCAATAGACAAACCCAACAGCTCTTAGATTCCACCCAACAAATCTCTCAGATCAACGTTGGCGATGAAGATCAAGATGAGGTTTCACCTAATGATGCAGTAGAAGACCAAAATTTTTGCACCGGCCAAGAATAGAAAGTCTTTCTTGCAGCCAATATACGACATCACCTCAAGATGATCCTCAAGGATTTGACAACGCCACAGCCCATCAAGTGAAAAGCTTTTGCCCTTCCTTGGACTCCAGCAGTGTCAGCTCCTATGAATCTGTCCACATTGGTGCTGTCAATCTCCTTCCTAGGGACAGCCTCCAATCTTCAATCCCAATTGATGTCTACTGTGATATGGAACCACTCGAGGCTACGACCCCTACGTTGGAATCACACCTGGAAATCAATGGGGATCCCAACTTTGATAGGGACAACCCTACATCAGTTGATACCAATACTGTGCAATCCCTGGTCCCACCAGATCCGATTGCAGCTACAGCCTACTTCCAACATGGTGTCAGAGCTCAGATTGACACCGGTGCGAAAGTTTCCTGCACCAATCTCAAACACATCCTGCATGGTTACAAACCCTACAACAAGCTGAGGAAATGTCCTGTCAGGCTCACGGCAGCAATAGGAGGAAAAGCAGCTACCTGCATCCCTGAAGGCTCGGGATATTTGCACATCCCAGCACCCAATCACATAGGGTATCTCAAAGTCTTCTTCTATTATTCTCTCTCCCTGTCAACAACATTGCTGAGTGAGAATGATCTCTGTGGAATGACATCTCGAATGCGATGTCAGTTCAGTGGGCAGTCAATCCATAAATCATTCATTGACAACTATGACTCATCTGCTCCACAAAACGGCAACCTCACAATCATTTGTCATCACAAGCATAACACTGCCAACAGCGTTGTCCTCCATGGAAGCATCATTGATGGTCAATGCTATACACACCCAGTACTGATCCCAGACATTGATATTGCATCTCCATATGCTAATTGTGCATCATCGTCAGCCTATGCCCTAGCTACTGACATACAGTTCAAGGCAGCTTGTGAACTGGCCTCCAACGAAGCCATTAGCAACTACAGGTATGATATATACACGAATCTTGTCAATCTGCAAAAATGCACTGAAGCAGCGAAAGCTCAGTCAGATACCAGTGACATGCCAAAGTTTGATGCAAATTTTTTTTTCACCAAGATTGTGGACAAAAATATCCCCATTCAAGCCATCAAAGCTAAGACATCGAAACTTCTATGGCACCAAAGATTAGGACACCCATGCGATGACTTTCTATACCAAGCTCATAAACACATTCTTGGAGTACCAAAGTTCAAGCGCCAAACAAGTATTCTTGATCAATGCCCAACTTGCATTCAATATAAGCAAACTAAAACACCTGCTGGCTCACATTCCACAAGAAAGGCTAGACAACCTTTTTAAGGTCTGTCTATGACTTTGCATTTGCCGGTGCACGATCCTCCAACAGCAAACGAAAGTCAGATTACGAAGGCATACATGGCGAGACAGCTTGGATTCTCATCACAGATCACTATACTGTTATGAAATATGGTGATAACCGCATCTCCAAAGCAGCACCTCTCCATTGGTTGGAACATTTCTTCTCCCAGCACAACCCAACTTGTGCCAACAAGTATGTTTCAGTCGACCAAGGTGGTGAACTATATCACAATCCAGATATCAGAAACCTCTTCTCTGCTTTTGGATACTCAATCTTCCCCACTGGTGCAGATGCCTCACACCAGAATGGTACCGTTGAAAGAGCACATCGAACTTTGGCTAATTCCATGCAAACCATGCTATCTGGTGCTAATTTGCCCATAAAGTTTTGGCCTTTTGCTTTTTACCATGCCCTTCGGTTGTCCAATGCATTCCCTGAAGGCAACCAGCCACATTCACCATTGGAATTGGCAACTGGCCATAAGGAAAATCTTGCTGATTTCCGAACCTTTGGTTGCAGAGTTTGGGTTAGACCTCCAGGCAAGAGATCCATCAAGCTCAAACCCAATGCTTGCAAGGGCATATTCCTGGGTTTTGTCCCATATACTACCAGAAACATCCTTTGGTATGATACTGAGACGCATAGAGTCAAGATAGCCACCCATGTCCGGTTTGACGAAGGCATGCATGATCTCCCACTTGCAGACCTCCCAACTAATGTCAAACACCTGCTCCGAACTGATGACAACATTCACCTGCCACCAGAGCCTACTGAAGTCTCATCCAGTGATTTCCAGTTTTCCATCACGCCGTTTGCGGACCTCACCAATCTCAGGCTCCCTGTTTCCAGTTCCTGTACTGATCCATCCTTTGGTCTCCGGTATGCCAATGATTCACTGCTTGGCAGAGCTTACATCACCGATATCCTTCCCAAAAGCCCTGCCTCCAAGCTTTTCTCCTCCCATAAGCAGACTCTCTCCAAGCTCCGCGGCGCTTATATTGTCTCTATCAATCACAATCGTGTGTTTTCTGCTACAGATGTTACCACAGCCTTGCATGAATCCCACGATCAAGGGGTGAGGGATTTGACAGATACACCCATTACCTTTGCCCTTGAAGCAAAATTATCTATGAAGGAGGTCAGGAAACACTTGAATGAATATGGATTATTTGCTCCCAATACGTCTTGGAAAGAACCCACTGACGAAGAAGACCCACCATTCTTGGAACGACTTTCCTCCATTCAAACCATCAAGCGCCTTGGTACCAAATACAAACAGCTGATACAATCAAGAATCAACCAGGTCGATAGCACTGAAACACTCCATGCATCCATCCAAAAACACTTGGCCCCAATCGAAGATGACATGGAGGTTGTCATTCCCACCATTGACATTGCATCACTCAGAGCTATCACTAAGCTTCACAAACCAGGCAACCATGAACTACCCCTAGATGCAGATTCACTGCCAACTGAAGAAATTGAACTTTTAATCAAGGCCATCAATTCAAAGGCTACTACATCTGAAGAACAAGCACTCGGACACTTTACTCGAAGGAATCTCAAGCCTTTATCTACATGGCCTGAGTGGGAAGCTGGGGAGCGAAAACAACTTGATCAATTTGAAGATTTGGAAATGTTTGGCTCACCAATTCAATACCCTAAGGACCCAGACGCTATTATTCTCAGGCCTCACTGGCAATACAGCGTAAAAAGGAATGGTGTCAGAAGAGCCAGGCAATGTTGCAGTGGAAGCAAATATGCCGCACCAACCCTGCATGCCATAGCAATGTCATACTCATCATGTGCTGAACACCCCATCCAAAGATTGTTCTTTGCCATTGCAGCTAGCCTCAATCTCAAAGTCTACGGCGCGGATGCCCAAGATGCTTTTGGACACAGTCCTGGACCTGAAATTCCAACCTTCATGACTGCAGATGATGCATATGCAGACTGGTATAGACACAAACACAGCAAAGACATCGACAGAAGGATGGTGCTCCCGGTTCTTCGAGCACATCAAGGCCACCCAGAATCAGGTAGACTATGGGAGACCCACATCAACAAGATCTTAAAAGGTCCTGATCTCAACTTCAAGACCACCACTCATGACAGAACAATTTATACGACAGTCTTTGAAGGTGAAACGGTCTACATGTTGAGACAAGTTGATGATTTTGCACTAACTTGTACATCAGAATCCATATCCAACAAGATCTATGACATTATAGGTGCAAAGCTCAAGCTACCAAAGGAAGACGTGATCCCCTTTACAAAATTGGGATTGCTTGAGGACTTCAATGGAATAGATGTCAAACAGACAGCTGACTACATTGAACTGTCCTGTGCAAATTACATTGACAGGATTATGACATCCCATGGGTGGGAAACCGATTCTAAGATGAAGCCTCAGTCTAAGCCATCAGCGCCTTTATCAACTGAGGTACTGAGCCAACTGCAATCACATACTGATGGACCATTAGAAGGCACCAAGGAACATGCTGAATTGCAATCCACATCTGGCTTCTCCTACAGGACGCTCTTAGGTGAAATGATGTTTGCATATGTGAGTTGCCGGCCAGATAAAGGCTATGCAGTGACTCTAATGTCAAAATACAGTTCCAATCCCACTGCTTTCCACTATTCCAGTCTGAAGAACATAGCCCGCTATCTCAGAACAACCCGATCTTGGGGGATTAGGTTCTACAGACCAAATGCTGAGCCATCTCTGCCTCATGGGGAATCATACGACGATGCAGTCCAAGATGCATCGCTTCCCAAATACCCTGAAGATATCAAGCAAAGCAAGTTGATGTGTTTTGTTGATGCAGCATATGGAAATGATCCAAAACATCGCAGGTCCACCACAGGATATGTTTTCACTTATGCTGGTGGAGCAGTTGTTTACCGATCCAAAGCTCAGTCACTCACTGCTCAGAGTTCTACACAAGCAGAATTCATTGCTGCAGTCACGGCAGCCAAAACAGCCAGATACCTCAGATCCGTACTCAAAGAATTAGGATTTGCTCAAGCTGGTCCAACTCCTATCTATGAAGACAATGCGTCAGCCATTGAAATCATCAATGCCCAGAAGCCAACTGAAAGAACCAGACATATTGAAATCAGGTTCTTTGCAATTCAAGCTTGGAAAGAAAATGGTGAAATCAAGATGATTCATATTCCTGGAGTTATCAACCCGGCTGATGATCTAACCAAACCATTGGGATGGATCTTGCACGCCCGACACGCAAGATACATCATGGGACACTACCCAGGTTAAATCATTCCATTTGATTGCTTCGATTGACAACCGGATTAGGCTATTTGATGACCATCTTCGATCGATCTTGATACGATCAACATTGCTCAAGTCGGTTCTTCGATTTGACTTGGTCCGAATGATACGATCCGAACGTTCTATCTGTCTATCGATACAATTTAACAACAGTATCGAATAACAACAGATTTAAACGCCTGATCGATCAGATCTACTCCGACAGTAATCCAACATTGAAGGAAACATGTTGGATCAAGGGGTGTGTTGTCGGCGAAAAATACGGACTTTGTCGGCATCAAATTCGATTGGAAAAGCCGACAAAACGAAACGACGACCGAGGTGCGAAACGAGATACGAATACTCCAAAGAACGAAGCTTAGAATCAAACACACCTCCACTACTTGGAAATCCCTAAGTGGTAAAAACGATATCACTTAGGACTACAAACAAAAGACAGTAATCGGTTAGAAACAAGACATATCCAAAGACCTGACCAATAAGTGAACACTTGGAATCCATAAGTATATTCAAAAGAATATACTTGATATCCCGTGAGGAAATTACTTATTGCAATCAAGAAAATCAATACCGTTTCCAGATGGACCTCATATCTAGCAGCATATATACCACGAACAAGCATACGCCCCATCAAACAGATTACTTAACCCCACAATGACCGATACCATCGAATGACCGATACAGTAAGACTGACACGACGCTAACACAGCAACAGCAACAGAAGAATCGGTACGATGGTAAAGAAGACAGTAACAAATAACCGGGAAAGATCTCTACCATGTAAAAAATACAGCAGAGAGCCCCGATACAGTACGGAATACACAGTAAAATTAAGAGCGTCTCTCTGAGCTCACTTTCTCTTTAAATTTTAATTATCCTATCCTTTCGGTCGATTTTTAGAGTCACAACATAATCAATCATCTGTGCCTCGGTCACATTTGCTGTCTCTGGGAGCAAGTTGATTTGATGTTGATACTTAGTGAGCTGCCGGAAGTACTCCTTGGGCCCGATCGGGCTCGGTGTGTATGTCAACGAATTCATTTGCTTGGTGAGCTCTCGTGTGAGCTGATGCTGGGCGGCGGTAGTACATAGGTCTTCCTCCATGGTTTGGAAGGCTGCGCGCACAGTAGTACCACGGGGGAAGGCGTCCGAGCCCGGGTCCTTCAGATCCCCAAGCATGGTGGGGAACTTCTTGTCTGTAATTAGTAGCGCCTCCCTGTCATACTTGTTCCATTCTACATATAGGGCCCGGCTCCGCTTCCACAGTTTGTATGCGTCTGAAGTGAGTTCGATTGTACTGTCGAGTTCTTACGATTCCCTTGGTACCTTGGGGAACGACGCTTGGGGGTCCCTTGAGTGGTATTGCGCTTCTGTTTCCAGTAGGAAGGCGTACCCTCCTCCCTGTATGTACTTGATGGAGGGTACTTTGGCTAACGCATTTGCTAGTGCTTTCTTGAACTCGTATACTTCAATGCTCGATGGTACAGAGACCGGTTTCACCTGTGTCTCATCCAAGTGATCCTTGAGAGTCGCGTTGTCCTTCTTCTTGGACATCTCGTCGTCGGTATCACTATCCTCACTATCCTCGGTATAGTCGTATAGTTACCTATTCTGTGTTTGCAATTGTGTGTTTTGTTCTTCAGTGTACTCGAGTATATCCCGGTTGTACAGTTCGAGCTCTTCCAGTTGGTCTCTCAGCTCACAGATTGCGGTGGAGCCTATGTTCCTGGAATTGTCGATGCTTGTGTCAGGCGTAACACCTCTTGTTGTGGGGCTGTGGATTCCTTCGGTTTGTGTTCCCTCTGGCGTTGGGGTGTGTTAATCTTATTGATAACTAATAAGACCAAAGCTGTAAGGCGACGGTTGGTTAATTTACTTTCAGTATTTACGTTTATTTGTTCTTTTACGGTGTTGGAAAGAGTTATCGATAAGATTATGATCGGATTGTTTCTGGACCATATTGATCTCCCATTTACTAATTTGTCGTTTCTTTGTGTGGAGATACGCGTATCGAGAGTTCGATTCCCATATTGTGTACCTCTGTTCAGTGCTTTAAGTATCGCTAGATACTCACCAGCGCTTATGTATAATTTACTTATGGTACTCATCACATTGGTCGCGTCTCACTTTTACTTATCGCGCTCATCTTGGAATCATACGTTTTGTATTGCGTGTAAGTTAATTGTATGTTTCGTATCGCGTGTACGTAAATTGTTCGTTTCGTATCGCGTACGTTAAGGCGATTTTGCGCGTACGTAAATTCACGCTTGATGTAGTATTCCAATAGGGAGATTACTATTGAACTCTACAAAATACATTTCAGAAGTCCTAAGGAAATATCAAGACAAATACAATATTACTCTACAAAAAGAGAATCTACCAATGAAAACAGACTGCCACCCAGAACTAGACGATTCAGAACTTCTCAACGAATCAGGCCACAAGGAATTCCAACATATCATCGGTCTAGGACAATGGATAGTATTATCTGGAAGAATAGATATTGCATATGCCATTTCATCACTATCCAGATTTGCATCCGGACCAAGAGAAGGGCACTTGCAAATGGCAAGACATGTCCTAGGATATTTGAAGAAATACAAAAAGAAAGGAATCTTAGTGGACCCACAGTCACCCAAAATTCAGTCAATCGGGGAAGCGACAGTGAACTACGAAGAATTTACTCACCAATACAAGTACTACAAGGAAGAATTGGATCCGATGTTTCCAGCACCACTAATTGCATAATTAGATTTAAATATCTTCTGTGACAGTGACCATGCACATGACCTTGTAACAGGAAGGAGCATTACTGGTCTAATTGCATTTGTTGGATCAATGCCAGTATACTGGAAATCAAAACGACAAACATCAGTTCATACGAGCACATTTGGAGCAGAATTCACAGCACTCAAAGATGCAGTGGCTTTAGCTATCATGTTGCGGTACCATCTTCGATCCATGGGAATCCAAGTTACCAAACCAACTGAAATTCATGTGGATAACAAAAGTGTTGTAATCAACTCGACCAATCCAGCAAGTACACTCAACAAGAAATTGATTGCACTGGCATATCACTTTGTCAGACAACACCAAGCAGGCAAAGTTGTATCAATCAGCCGTATCAAGTCCCATGAGAACTATGCAGATATACTAACAAAACCACTCAACAGTACTGCCCTAAGAAGCCTGCTTAATGAATTCATGACGTTGTAAAGTTAAGTACAAAATAAAAACAATAATATCTGTCCACTTAATTCCACGAACACAAATCCATGCCTAAAAATACCCTTGCTTGTAAACAATTCGAGATGTTATACTAGACATAAAATCTGCCAAGGCAATACAAAAGAATGGCATCGATTTTGGGGAGAACAACCGGAATTAGAGTTGTTAAGTGAAGAACAGAATAGATGAGAGAATACGACGCAATAAGAAACAGTACGTAAATAACTGTACTGGCGCTGTTGGATGACTAATGAACCACGATTCACTATGAATTGTAATCACGAATACGAACACACAATTAAGGTAAATACTTAACCTTAATTGTGTGGTTAATCGATTCGTTGTGGCAAACTGAGTATGATAAGAAACAGATCAATCATCGGCGACGAGTATCATTAAGTAACGTAATTGCGAATAGCCAACTAAGGCTAAATACGGTACTGATCCACTAAGTGACACGAGATTATCATGATTAAGTGTCAAGGCACTATCATGATTAATCCAACACTAACAAATGAGACTTGATAAGCCCAGTTGGTCGCACATGCTTTACTATCGACCCAGAGAATATCCGAATCGCTTAATTAAGCGATCCATCGCTTAATAAGCAAATAAG